>JAWPEI010000077.1:177500-370056 GCA_035578085.1 Solanum pinnatisectum | reverse complement strand
GAGAAAACCTCAACTCCTCTGCTGGTGGATTGCAATCTTTAGTTCAAGAAATATCAGATCACTGTCTTCGCTTTTCCTTCACCTCACTACAGTAAGAAGACTCTACTCCATTCCGAAATGTTACACCACTATCCCCTGGAGCAAGCTCATAAGATCGAACTTCCTAAGTGAGCAAGTCCCAGAACATCCTTTGCTAATCTCCTTTCTTTCTTCCCCAACATGCGCTACACTTACCCATAGATAGTCTGCTAAGAGCATCATCTACTACATTACTACCTTACTATGATGGTAACATGCACACTCATATCATAACGTCCTTTGGAGAATTCGTAAACAATTCATCTATGAGCTTAAGATTTTAACTTTTCGGGTGAACACATACAAGGCTGGGCCCTTGGTGGTCTGTGAACATATCCACGTGAAACGCCCATACATGTAACGTCTCCAAATCTTAAGTGCAAACACGCATTCTTTGCTAACTTCGAGGTCATGAGTTGGATAGTTCTTCTCATGCACCTTAACTTTGTGTAGAAAGCGTAAAGTTTCATCTTTACACTCACTTCATCAACACACAACCTAGGCCAACTCTAGATGCATCACAATAGATCACATAACCGTTTGAACCCTCTAGTAGAATCAAAACAGGAGTTGTAGTCAACCTAGTTTTCAATTTCGCAAAGCTCTTCTCACAATCATCTGACCACTGAAACTTGACCTTCTTCTGAGTCAACGTAGTCAATGGAGAGGCTATCGATGAAAATATTTCCACAAACCTTCTGTAATAACCTGCTAGACCCAAGAAACTTTTGATATTTGTAGGAGAGGTAGGTCTGGGCCATTGTTTCACTATTGCTATCTTCTAAGAATCCACTCGGATTCTTTCGCTAGACATAATGTGACCAAGGAAAGCAACGGATTGCAACCAATAGTCACATTTACTAAACTTAGCGAATAACTGGATCTTTGAGAGTTTGCAGAACAACTCTCAAATGATTCACATGTTCTTCCTCATTCTTAGAGTAAATGAGGATATCATCAATAGAGACGATAACGAACAAGTCCAAGTACTGCTTGAACACTCTGTTCATCAAATTCATGAAAGCTGCAGGTGCAGTGGTAAGTCTAAATGACATAACTACAAATTGATAATTATCATACTGAGTTCTGAAGGCTATCTTCTGAATGTCACTATCTCTGACTTTGAGTTGATGAGAAGTCTATCTTTGAGTAATGACTAGCACCCAGAAGTTGGTCAAACAAGTCATCAATCTTGGGGATGGGATACTTATTCTTGATTGTGACCTTATTCAACTTCATATAGTCAATGCACATGCTAAGAGAACCATCTTTCTTCTTCACGAACAACACTAGTGCACCCCATTGGGAAATACTAGGTCCGATGAAGCCCTTTATCTAAAAGGTCTTTTAACTGCTCTTTCAATTCCTTAAGCTCAGCTGGAGCCATTCTGTAAGGAGGAATAGACATAGGCTAGGTATCTGGAAGGAGATCAATTCCAAAGTAAATTTCCCTATCCGGAGGAACTCTGGGAAGATCTTCTCAAAACACGAGAACTCGTTAACTACGAGACTGACTCAAGATTTGGGGTTTCAGAGCTTGAATCCTTAACTCAAACTAGATGATAGAGGTATCCCTTAGAAATCATCTTTCTGGCATTAAGGTAAGAAATGAATCGACCTATAGGCGATAAGTTACTACCATTCCATTCTAAGATTGGCTCATTTGGAAATTGAAAAAATGAACAATCCTAGTTCTACAATCGACTGAGGCATAACAGGAATGTAACCAATCCATGCCTAGAATGACATCAAGTCTACCATTTCTAACTTTACAAAGTCTGTGAGGTGACTTCTCGGAAGATCGTGTGGGGCAATTTTGTATACCCGTCTAGCTATAATCGGGTCATATTGGAGTAGAGGCGAAAGGTTCTGAAAGAGTTTCTGGACTAACATCGAATTTGACTGCTATATAAGGAGTTACAAAGAAAAGAGTACCCCCTAGATCTAATAAAGCATAAACATCCAAGTCAAAGACTCGTAACGTACCAGTGACTACATCTGGAGAGTCCTCCTGATCATGGTGTGCCTAAAGAGCATACAACCTATTTTTGCACTGACCGCCACCTATACCAGATGAGTTACCCTGCTGAGTCGGGCGACCTGCTGGTGCTGTTGAAGTTGTGGACTGAGCCCTACCATTGTTACCTCCTTGACCATGTCTAGAAGGACAATCTTTCAACCTGTGGCCAGACTGACCACACCCAAAGCATCCTTCTTTTCCTGCAAGGCACTCACCCGGATGGTTCTTACCACACTTAGGATAATTTGGGTAGGTTTTGGTACCTAAAACACTCCCTTGAGACTTAGAGCACGATCCTCCTTCCGATCATAACGGGATTCGAGGATAGAACACTAGGCGATGAAGGTCTTTGAGTTGAAGACCTCTCGCTAAAATTGCGAGCAATTACCACCACCCAATTTTTATTAAGAATAATCATAGTTCCATCCTAGCCTTCTTGTTCTCCTTGACTGCTCACTAAGCTTATCACCCTCAACTCTTTGAGTGTGAGTCATGAGCCTAGAGATGCTTATTCTTCAAGTAAAATGGCATTCCTACACTCTGTCTTCACTAAGTCTGACACTCCATATAGAAACTTAATCATTTGGGCCCTGGAATCAGCAACTAAGTTACGAGAATACCTGGAGAGTTGGGTAAACTTATACTATCGAACTGTCATGCTACTTTGTCTTAAGTTCATAAATTCCTGAGCTTTTCCCTCTCTTAACTCTCTTGGGATGTATCATCCAAAAGGTCTCACTAAAGCAATCCCAAATGATCAGAGTTGCATCTGTACCCGTATTCTCTTTCCACTGAGTATACCAGATATGAGCCATATCCTCAAGTTGGTACGATGGTAACACAACCCGATCATTCCCGCTTACCTGCATCACTTCAAAGATCTTCTTGACCTCATCAATGATGTTTTGTGGATCCTCACCAATCTAAGATCCTAAGAACTCTGGCGGATTCATCCTAACAAAATCTCACTCTGTTTAAATCGACCTAACATTAGCATATGCACGACTGGAACCGGATTATTCGTTGGCCACACTGAGCCAACATTTGAATGGCGTTCACGCATTCGCATTCCTGGCGTTAGGTCTACAAGTAGGCATGATTACTGAAACATAGAACGTCGAGTTAGAATGAGGAATTAGATCATACCTTACGCACGATAAGACTAACAAGAAAAATGAAGATTCTTCCTAAAACACTTTGTAGCCTCCCTCTCTTTAGATGTAGTGCAGACTACACACCCATGAAAAGGACTCTACCTAGCATGACCTTTCAGACATCCTAGGACACTTTAACCTAGTGCTCTAATACCAAGTTTGTCACACCCCGAGCTAACCTTGAGACGCAGACACGGGACCTAGGATCACAAGTAACCCCAAGCTAACCCTACTGGCATGACATGAGCATACTAAGAGTAATAATAATAATAATAATAATAATAATAATAATAATAATAACTGATGCGGAAGCTAATCATAAGTAAATCTTAAATGATGGGGAAATACCCATATACTAAAACTGAAAATAACAAATCTGGGAGTTTAATACAAGAGAAATATTGAACTCCAATACCAAGCTAAATCTAACTATGTCTGAAAATGGTCTCTAACTGACTAGAAGTGTTGGGACATGCCCCAACTAAATCTAGTAAAATTGAAGCTAAAAGACTGAAATGCTGAAGTAAATAACATGACTATTGTCCTCGGAGAATGAGGACTCACCACTGACGCTGCTGAGCTAGAGATCGGGAACCTATCTATACGTGATTTGAATGCTGAGTACCTGAACCTACATCACGAGAAGATGTAGCGCAGAGTATGTGTTAGTACTTGAAAGGTACTAAGCATGCAAGATAGAGTAAAGTTGAAATAAACATATAACTAAACAAGCAATAAAGCAAGAATACAAACTAAACATGATATAGATACTGAATACTGAACTAACTGAATACAAAGACCACTTTTATAACATATTAATACTTAAAATTGACTGTACTGAAATGTGATCAATGCAATAGAGTCTGACTGAACTATGGGAACTTCTAATAACCGACATAAAACTATATGAGCTAAATATAGAAACCCTAAGTCTAGTTAATAATAGGGAATCAAGAATCTGATTGAATTCTAGGGACCTAATGGGCGAAAGGATCCCACTAGTGAAATCCCACATACCTGGTAACGAATTCCACGGAGAAATCCTTCGATTTCAGGGCTGGAACTGGAGGAAACTTGTTGCGTTCTTGAACTATTGTTCTTGACTTCTTTCTCCTCTTAGCGTTCTAACTTTCTAAGTCTTGTTGAATGATCTGACTTAGCCGGTCCACTCCCAGTGGCGTAAGCCGCCCATTTAGCAGGAGTGACCCGGGGGCATGTTAGACACTAAATAGGATTTCAAGTAGGCACCAAGTCACCATGGATCAATGTCCACTCACAAAGAATCACAAAACTCTCCAAGCCTGAAACACTCTAATCCCGAGAAAGCACAAAACCTTCACTAACACATTGGAGCCGAAGATATTGGGAGAGAAGGCAGAAAGTCTACAAGCTGCAAAAACACCTACACTAAAACTCATACTATCATACCCAAGTCTGTTATTTAAGACTACAAGGATCTAGTCCGTATGACACTACAGTGAAGATGAAAACAGGGCAAGAAGGTTCGCGAGTCTAACACAAACTAGTCTATCCTAGACTAAAGTTGAACATGCTCAATAAACAAGTAACAACAAAAGTAGTTCAAAACAAGATGCAACAACCCATATAAACCACCAGCTAGCATGGTACTAAACTGAAACAATACCGATCAACCCTTAAACATGGTATTTAAAAGGAGAAATAAGAATAACTAGGTACACGCCCCCAATTCACTCTAATCAACATGTATTTATGCATTCAAGCTCAAACTAAAAAAGAAGACGTCATAGCCTTCCTATAGGCCTACTGTTGACACCAAATTTTGGTATGATATTTTTAAAGTTAATCCTTTTAAGTATTTATTCGTTAAATAGTTCAAAATACATGTTTTTGCAATTTTATTGCAATTATTTTTATAATTATCCTTATTTATCAAAATATTAAAATTTTTATCGGTTAATTATGCTTATATTATTTTTTGTCACAATCAATTGAACATGTTGTGAATATTTTTTCAATTTAATTAAGTCATTATTTTTGTTAAAATTGCATCTTTTATATGCCATTCAGTTTAATTGTTGCATTTGTTAATACAAATTTTATTTGTTAATTTTATTAATATTCTTTTTGGTGTTTTTAGCAAAGTCTAGAAATATAGTTAAATACAGATAAGATTTGCATACACATATATTTTATTAGCTAGTGGTTTTAAAATCTCTATTTAAACAATTTCTTGATGATTAAGTTAGTAGTGGCGGATAAGATTTTAGATAATGGATGCAATTTTTAGAATTTTTAGTCCAGAAATTTCTTTTAGTGTTCATATTTTTTCAGTGACAAGCTCACCGGAGCTCCGCCAGAATCCGTGGATTCCACCACTAAAGACCCATTTTCAATTTTTTTCCGCCAGACCCACCGAAAACAACAGCCCAACCAGCAGCTCCAAAAGCCAAACCCACCTCTATTTCTTCCTCAAACAACCAAATCTTCAACACAAACGAGCAGTGAACAGTTCCAAGCTTCGTTACCACCAGAATCACCACTAAACTGCCTGAGAAACATCTGTAACAACCTCCGGTAAAACCATTCATGGCTTCAAACACACTTCACAACCTCCATATCACCGCCTGAAACCAAAGCCGTCCATTATCCATTGATGGCTTGATCTTTCCGGTACACCCATTCCTCTTCTTTTTGTTTTACTACATTCTATTCATTGGTTTGATTTTTTGTATTTCTCATATATATTTATCGAAATCTAATAATTTTGGAAAATGGCATTGTCATTATCTGGTTGTTCACTGCTTTACACATTCTTAGTTTTTAGTTCAAAGTCTGCTTGTTAGATTGATTAATGTTTTGATGTCTAGTTTGGTTTTTTTTTTCATTGTTAATTAATTTGTTAATGGCTTTAGGTATATGTTGCTACTTTATTTTGTTCACACGTTACTTGTCTAATTTTCGGGTTAATTTAGTTGATTAATACTATGTTGTTTTCAATATTTTATTTCTTGTCCATTTTTGTTGAATTATTGCTATATAAAATGTTACCTTAGAACTTGAACTAATTTAGTGATTATGATTTTGATGCTTTTAATTGTTTGATATCGATTAATATTCACAGCCTTCTAATGTTATGTAGTCGTTTTAGTTTTTTTATAGTTATTATTATATTATATTACAATTTAAAATTGGCCAACGAAAAAAATCTCATTGCTTTACGAGGCCTCCCATTTTAAACGATGTAAATTTAGTTTAAGTTGTAGTATATGTTATATGCTACAAGTTAAAATTGGCGATGAAGAAATCCCAAGGCCTCACATGTTCATAAGAAATTTTTTTAGTTTTTAAGTTATTATTTGATTCATTCATTTTTTTTCATTTTTATTTATTACAAATACTTTTACTAACTGACTTTACAAGTACCCATAGGTGCTTGCGAAGAAGCTATTCGGATGGAGTTGGAATTATATTTTTTATTAATATTTGTGTATATTATTAATGTTAGGCTAACCCTCGGCCGATTCTTATGATATTGTTTTATTTTATTATTTGTGTATATTCCATGTTTATTATACCTGTATATTATTTTTATCTCCTCAATTTGAAAAAGTGAATCCAGCGGAGACCCACAATTGTGGATTTCTAAGGATGCCTAATACCTGTCCTTTGCAATAACTTGAACCCTTACATTGAATCTATTAGTTCCTAGACATTCTTTTAAGTTAACATATTAACTTGTTTCCTAATTTTCCACAAATTTGGTGGCGACTCTCTTTAAATCCCCTTTAAAATTGTTTTATTCTTTAAACTCTTTATTTGTTAACATTAAATTAATTTTTTGAGTCACCGCGACGCTGTACCTTTTCAAGATGTCAACGAAATGGTGACTCCACTGGAGATATAGAGGTTCTAACCAGTATATATGAAAAAAAATTCAAATTGAGCGGATGTTTCTTTCATTATGTTATAGAATGTATCATGTATATTGTACTTGTTATTTATTCATTATTTGTTTAATTATATGTTTGTTGGCATTGCATCATGACATATTTTCCAACATTTGGCATTTTTATTTCTTTCTTAAAGGACGATTATGCGGGCCTCAGTCGTTTGTTATTCAAATTATTTATCGCGGTACCCTGACGAATGTAGTTGGCCACTGGATGGTCAATGGTCGCTAACTTCTCTATCCATTTGTCCACTTGGGTCACTAGTCCACTTTTAAATAAAGTCCACTATTAATTACCTACCAGTAGAACATTCATAATCTCAATCCAGTTTCCATTCAAGTCAAAATCTATAAGAACTATGTTTTACCTAACTCCTGCTTCAATAGGATACGTAGGTGACACAATGACTTGGTCATGTTCCCCATAAGCTTTTCATTATTTAAAAATGAAAACTGGGGTGAAATCTTTTAAAGAGATCTCCAAAAATTTCAGAAAGGAGATAGTTACTACAAGATGAATACAGGGGGTTGTTAATGTTGAAACAAGGGCAAAATTCTTGAGGAAAGCCCCAAAAATTTCACCAAGGTTGTACTCAGACACTAGATTTATTAGTCATCACTCTGAGTTAATCAATATTATTGCATTAATTTTTTGCACATGATGATATATTCAGTGTATATACATATCTTTGATTTTATTTTTTTTACATTCTATTAAAAAATTATTGTTTGACAATATTTTCAAGTTTCGGTGGTCCGCCCTTCAATGTGACATAGTAATTCATCATTTTAGTTACTTTTTCTTCAAAAATCAAAATAAAATTATTTGACATTTTTAAAATTTGGGTTGTCCGCCCTTCAATGTGACTCATTTTATTTTTTTCCTTTCAAAAATTCATATGTTTTTCAGAACTTATGTTTTATACCATATTTGAACGAATTAGGCCAACCTAATTCGCATCGTAATGAGATACATAGGCAGCTCTTTTAAGGTTCGGTATTCTTTATTCAAAAGAATTTTTATTTTTGATTCTTTTTAAAATGTTTATATTTTTTTAAAAAAATCATTTTGAACTTGATTGGTGACAACACAGTTAGAGTCTACATATGAAAAAACTAACCGATACAATAGAGAAAGATTGTCTTCTTGTTAAATTATGGGTTCTTTTGGTACCTCTCGTTCATACTTTGTTACGTTTGAAAATATTATCTTGCATGCATTCAAGATTAGAGAAAAATCATAATCATTGTTTCATGTGCATTGTGTGGTGAATTTTGAATTAAATTCAATTGTATTGTATTGTTGATTTAGAACTTGACCTGAATATTTGTTGAGGATAAATACTGAGAAATATTTTATTTGAGCAATGATTGCAGGTCTTCACGTTTGTTCCTCTCAAAGCTCACCAAATAACATTAATCCTTGGTATGTCCCCACTTTGAGTCTTAAGCCTTTTCTTTGGACAATCACATTTTAGCCTATACCCTTTCTAAGTGCATATACGAGCTATCCCTCTCTTGCCCTAACATTCTTGAGCACACTGAAAATATGCAAGTTACAAAAGAAGAGTCAAAGTTCAAATTTGTCAAAGACAAATGTTGCAAAGTCCCTGAAAGTCAAGAATATAAAAAATGACTTCAAAAGAAAGAAGAAAAAGTTAAAAATTCTGCACAAGTTCAAGAAAATAAAATTTCAACAAAAGAAGAATACTCCAATAAATCAGGAGAAACTTCAAATGATGATGAGAAGGTGAAAAGCTCAGACAGAGAAAGCTTCAAAAGAAGTCAATAAGTACAAAATGAAGGGACAACAAATAGGATCAAACATTAAAAGCGTAGCAAACATTGAAAGCACTTATTTTAGTGCAATGCTCTTGAAGGTATTAAGTCACTTTCATCCCAAATGACTATTCTACCCATCTCTAAGCCTACATTACAAGCCAATAACAAGCCCTACATGATTTTATTTCAAATGTTCTCACATCAGTTGAGATTTACATGATGGAGAAGTCCCTATGGTATCACAATTGCACACGTTGAATATATTGTTGAGTGTGAGTGTATTACACAAAATGTCCTCAAATTAAAATACTTTAAATGTGTGAAAATTGAGATTTCCTTTGTTGTGAGGGCACTTAAACATGATGCTAGGTCTACTTAAAAATCTTTGTTTGTATCAAGATGAGAAAATCTTGTTGTTAGTTAAGTACATTTGAGGTACCAGTTGAATCCATAAGAATTATCTCGAAGTCAATCATAGTTGAAGGAGAGAATTGTGAGAATATTTTGAAAAATATTAATTATTTTTGCTAACAAATTTAAAATATGTTTCATTTTCCAGAAAATAAAGATAAGTTGATACCCACTTTTTAGTAGTTGTCCAAATAAACTTTGTGGACCATCTAATTGTTGATACTTATCCAAACCAACTTTGTGGACCATTTCATTGTTGATACTTTTCCAAACCAATTTTGTGGACCATTTCATTGTGATACTTGTCCAAACCAACTTTCTGGACCATTTCATTGATTATACTTGTCCGAACTAACTTTGTGAACCGTTTCATAGTTAAAATAATATTTTGGGTCGGCATACCCTTCAAAATGGAATCTTTTTATTTTTGGATCGTTATACCCTTCAAATTGACATCATTTTAAATTTAGGTTGTCATAACTTTCAAAATGACATATTTCATAAATTAATTCTTTTTAAAATTGGTTTGTCATGTAGTTCAAAATGACACTTTTATCGGTTATTCCTTTTTATATTGCCATTTTTTTTCTAAAATTCAGGATGTTATTATGTTCTAAGTGTTGCAATGTTTCACCACCTTTTTCATTGTTCATATGAGGTCATGTTTGCATAATTTATGCTGCATTTATGTTACAAGTGCTACTAATCATTGTGTTGCAAATTTTGTTGTTCAAGTTAGGTCGTCTGCCTTTCAAAGAGATATGTTGGGTTGTCACATCCCTTTAAGTGTCATATTAAGTTCAATATTGGGTTTTCATCTCCCTTCAAAATACTTGTTAAGTTCAAATTTGTCGTCTGTCTTTCAATAGACATGCTGGGTGGTCACATCCCTTCAAGTGACATATTAAGTTCAAGATCGGGTTGTCATCTCCCTTCAAATGACCCAACAAGTTCAAAATTAGTCGTTTGTCTTTCAAGAGACACATTGGGTTGTTGCCTCTCTTCAAGTTACATGATACATTCATATTGGATTGTTCGCCTTTCAAAGGGACACGTTTGGTTAGCACCTCCCTTCAAGTAACATATCAAGTCCAAATTGGGTTGTCTGCCTTTAAAAGAGACATGATGGGTTATCAAATTCCTTCAACTGAAATGGTATATTCAAATTGGTTCGTCTGACTTTCAAGAGACACGTTGGGTTGTCACCTCCCTTTAAGTGGCATATTATAGTCAAATTGGGTCATATGCCTTTTAAGAGACATGTTGGGTTGTAACATCATTCAAAGTGGCATGTTAAGTTCATGTTGGGTTGTCTTCCTTTCAAGAGATAAGTTAAGCTTTTCCCTCGTTCAAAGTGACATGTTATTCGCATTGTCCTCCTTTCAAAGAGGTACACTACCTTCGTTTTGCAATTTTGAAAGTAACATCTAAGATATGTGGATGTTTTTCAGTTTAATATCAATCCATGCCTTTTGCTTATTATTTTTAGTCTCGTTGGCGAGCGTAGAGTATTATTTAAAATCTTTACTAACGTTTCATATTATTTTTTTCAAAGTTTATTAAATCAAATTTGAGTTCGGCAACTTTATTTGACAAGGATCTCTTTCATCGATCCTAATCAAAAAAAGGGCAAGTTGTTGACACCAAATTTTGGTATAATATTTTTAAAGTTAATGCTTTTAAGTATTTTATTCATTATAAAGTTCAAAATACATGTTTTGCAATTTTAGTGCAATTTTTTGATAACTGTCCTAATATTTATCATTTGTTGTTCAAAACATATGTTTTATACCATATCTGAACGAACTAGACAAACCTGATTCTCATCTCAATGAGATATGTAGGAATCCCTTTTACGGTTCAGTATTCTTTATTCAAAAGTATTTTTATTTTTTATTCTTTTTAAAATGCTTATATTTTTTTTTAAATCAGTTTTTACTTGATTGGTGCCTTCACAATTAGAGTGTGCATAGGAAAAAATAATTGATGCAATGGAGAAAGATTGACTTCTTGTTACATCATGGATTCTTTTGGTACCTCTGGTTCCTAATATTTTTACGTTTGAACATATTATCTTGCATTCATTCAAGATTAGAGCAAAATCAGAATCATTATTTCATGAGCATTGTGTGGTGAGTTTTGAATTAAATTCAATTTTGTTGTGTTGTTGATCTAGAACATGGCCTAAATGTTTGTTGAGGTGAAACCATGAGTAATGTTTTATTTGAGAAATGATTATAGACCTTCTTTGACCCGTTTGTGCCTCTCAAAGCCCATAAAGTGACATCAATCCTCAGTATGTCCCCACTTTGGGCATTAAGCCTTTTCTTTGGACAATCACATTTTAGCCTATACCATTCTATGTTCTTACGCACTACCCTTCTCTTGGCCTAGCTTTCTTGAGCACACTAAAGACGTGCAAGTTACAAAAGAAGAGTCAAAGTTTAAATTTGTCAAAGACAAAAGTTTCAAAGTCTCTGAAAGTTAAGAATACAAAAATAACTTCAAAAGAAAGAAAAAATAGTTGAAAATTCCCCACAAGTTCAAGCAAACAAGATTTCAGCAAAAGAAGAAGAACACTCCAAAAATTCAGGAAAAACATCAAAAGATGATGAGAAGGGGATAAGCTCAGAAAAGCAAAGCTTCAAAAGAAGTAAAAACTACAAAACGAAGTGACAATAAAAAGGATCAAATGTTAAAAGCGTAGCAAACGTTGAAAGGACAAATTCAATGCAATGGTCTTGAAGGGATTAAGTCACTTTTATCCTAAATGACTATCCTACTCATCCCTAGGCCTACATTACATGCCAATAACAAGCCCTACATGAGTTTATTCCAAATGTTCATAGATTAAAGGAGATTTACATGAAGTCCAAGCATATGGTATCACAATTGTATGAGTTGAATATGTTGTTGAGTGTGAGCGTATTTCACAAAATGTCCTCAACTCAAAACACTTTAAATGTGTGCAAATTGAGACTTCCTTTGTGGTCAGGGTACATGAAACATAATGTTAGGTCTAATTCAAAACCTTTTTTTTGTAGCATGATAAACAAATCTTATAATTACTGTACATTTTAGGTACCACTTGAATCCATAGAAACTATCTTGAAGTCAATCTCAGTTGAAAGAGAAAGAATTGTAAGAAAAATTTGTACAATATTAATTTTTTATGCTAACTGAGTTATAATATGTTTAAAATAAAAATGGGTTGATACCCACTTTTCATTAGTTGTCCAAACCAACTTTGTAGACGGTTTCATTGTTGATACTTGTCCAAATAAATTTTGTGGATGATTTCATTATTGATACTTATCAAAAGTAACTATGTGGATGGTTTAATAGTTAAAATTGTACTTACGAGTCGTCATACTCTTTGAAATGACATTTTATTTGGGTCGTCATACCCCTCAAAATGACATCATTTTAAATTAATGTGTCATACCTTTCAAAATGACATCTTCTATAAATTAATTTGTTATCTCAATAGAAGGATGCTTTTGAAAATTGGTTTGTCATGTCGTTCAAAATGACACTTTTTATACATTATTCCTTTTAAATTGACATTTTAAAAAAATTCAGGATGTTATTATGTTCAAAAAGATGCATTCATCACCTTGTTCATTGTTCATTTGAGGCCATGTTAGCATAATTTATATTGCATTTATGTTACGATTGCTACTACTTGATTGTATTGGAGATTTTGTTGTTCAAGTTGAGTTGTCCGCCTTTCAAAGAGACACGTTAGGTTTTCATATCCCTTCAAGTGACATATTAAGTTTAAAATTGGGTTGTCATCTCCATTCAAATGACATGTTAAGTTCAAATTGATCATCAGCCTTTCAATAGTCAAGTTGGGTTGTCACATCCCTTCAAGTTACATATTAAGTTCAAGATTGGGTTGTCATTTCCATTCAAATGACATGAAAAGTTCAAAATTGGTCGTCTGCCTTTCAAGAGACATGTTTGATTTTCTCCCCCTTCAAGTGACATGTTACATTGAAATTTGGTCGTTCGCCTTCCAAAGAGACACATTGGGTTGTCACCTCCCTTCAAGTGACGTAATATGTTCAAATTGAGTTGTTTTCCATTCAAAGAGATAAGATGGGTTGTTACATTCCTTCAGGTAACATGTTTTATTCAAATTGTTTTGTCTGCCTTTCAAGAGACATGTTGGGTTGTCACCTCCTTCAAGTGACATATTATATTCAAATAGGGTCATCTGCCTTTCAAGAGACACATTGGGTTAGCACCTTGTTCAAAGTAGCATGTTAAGTGCAATTTGGATCATCTGCCTTTTAAGAGACAAGTAAAGTTGTAACCTCGTACAAAGTGATTTGTTTTTGACATCGTCCTCCTTTCAAAGAATTAGACTACCCTCATTGTGCATTTTTGAAAATAACATTGAAGGTGTGTGAATGTTTCAGTTGATGATCAATCCTTGCCTTTTGTTTATTCTTTTCAGCCCCGTTGGCGCACATAGAGTATTTTTTTTAAATCTATACTAACATCTCATATTGTTTTGTCCAAAGTTTACAAGACCAAATTTGGGTTCATCAAGTTTGTTTGACCAGGATCTGTTTCATCGATCCTAATCAAACAAAGGGGCAAGTTGTTAACACCAAATTTTGGTATGATATTTTAAAGTTAATACTTTTAAGTATTTTATTCTTGAAATAGTTCAAATACATATTTTGTAGTTTTAGTGCAATTTTTTGATAATTATCCTTATTTTAAACTATTAGGATTTTTATCGGTTAATTTTGTTTATATTATTTTGTGCCACAATCAGTTGAATATATTGTGAATATTTTTTCTGATTGATTAAGTCATTATTTTTTATTAAAATTTCATCTTTTACGTGTCATTCATTTTAATTGTTGTATTTATTAATACTTATTTTATTTGTTACTTTTATTAATATTCATTTTAGCATTTATAGCACATTCTAAAAATACAATTAAATATGGATAAGATGTGCATATAGATATATTTTATTAGCTAGTGATTTTAACCCACAGTTTTAAGGTAATGGTATTGTCCTAAAGTTTTTTTAATTTTCCATTTAAATAAATTTTTGGTCATTAAATAAAGGGTGGCGGATAACATTCTAGATTGTGGGTTTAATTTTCAAATTTTTTAGTCTTTCGAAATTTCTTTTAGTGTTCATAATTTGCCAATGACAAGCTCACTGGAGCTCCGCCGAAATTCCGCGAGTCCAAGCTTCGCTGCAACCAGGGTCACGGCCGCCAGTCCCCTTCATGATTTCTTTTCTATTTTTGTAGATTCTCCAGCGAAACCCCCCAAAACAACCACTGTTCATCCTTAATGTAACACCACCAAACAGCATACTCACCAGCACCGCACCACTCGGAACCACAGCGAACCAGTCAACTTTGGTAAAGCTTGAAACCATAGTCATGAACTGACTCCAAATCTGACCAAATTTGCGAGGTTGCCGGTTGATGGCTTGATCTTTCCGGTAAACCCATTCCTCTTCTTTTCGTTTTACTACATTCTGTTCATTGGTTTTGTTTCTGTTTGATTTTGTGTGGTTCTCATATAGATTTGTCCAAATCTAATATTTCTGGAAAATGGCATTGTCATTATTTGGTTGTTCACTGTTTTACCCATTCTTAGTTTTTAGTTAAAGTCTGCTTGTTAGATTGATTAATGTTTGGATGTCTAGTTTGGTTTGTTTTTTTTTACTGTTAATTAATTTTTTATGGGATTTAGATATATATTGCTACTTTATTTTGTTCACAGGTTATTTGTCTAATTTTCGGGTTAATTTAGTTGGTTAATACTATATTGCTTTTAATATTTTATTTCTTGTCCATTTTCTTTTGAATTATTGCTATATTAAATGTTGCCTTAAACCTTTAACTAATTTTGTGATTATGATTTTGATGGTTTTAATTATTTGCTATTGGTTAATATTCATAGCGTTCCAATGTTATGTAGTCGTTTTAATTTTTTTTTATAGTTACTACTATATTATATTATAATTTAAATTGGCTAATGAAAAATATCTCTCCAGTTTTAGAGTCCTTCCCATTTTAAAAGAAAATTTAGTTTAAGTTGTGTTATATATTATGTTCTACAACTTAAAATTGGCTGAAGAAATTACCGTAGATTTTCAAGGCCTCCCACCTTCATAAGACGGATTTTTATTTTTAAAGGTTCTTTCATTTTTATTCATATTTATCTATTACTAACACTTTTACCAAGTGTCTTTACAGGTAACCATAGTTGTTTCCGAAGTAGCTATTCGGATGGAGTTGGAATTATATTTTTTATGCATTTTTGTGTAGATTATTGATGTTAGGCAAACCCTAGGCCAATTCTTATGTTATTGTTTTATTTTATTATTTGTGTATATTGCATGTTTATTATACCTGTATATTATTTTTATCTCCTCCTCAATTTGAAAAATAGAATACAGCGAAGATTCACAATTGTGGATTTCGAAGGATGTCTAATACATTCCCTTCGCAATAACTTGAACGCTTATATAGAATCTATTGGTTCCTGGACATTCTTTTAAGTTTATATATTAATTTGTTTCCTAATATTCCTCAAATTAGGTGGCAACTCTTTTTAAACCCTCTTTAAAATTATTTTATTCTTTAATCTCTTTATTTGTTAAAATTTGATTAATTTTTTGAGTTGTGCCTTCTCGGGATGTCAACACCGACCACGCGCGCTCAAAATCACAAGGCTGGAGCTTTTCCTTTCTAAACAACCACTGAATGCTTCTATGCTATAAAAAATAGGATCACAACATCAATGTGATTGTTTATTGTTTAGACTCAAAAAACACATAAAATAAAAATAAATCAATTTTAGAGTCAAACAGGAATTGTGGGACATGCACCATAATTTCCTTAATTGACTTCGTTAAAAGGTTCTAAGCCATGCCAAAAACTTGTGTTCAAAAACTGAACAAAATTCGGGGCTCGGATCAGCAAACAACAATCACATGCAATGAATCAACAATTAGCTCAAATAAAGGAACCAGGACAACTACTAGAATGCTAATTTCACCTCGAACGAGGGTCCACCAACACATTCCAATCTTAACACAGTATAGCCTCAGCAATTCTGGACGTGCGAGACTTCTAATCACTCAAATCCGACTTAAAACGAGAGAGAGAATACACTTTGAATTTCACAATCAACCTGCCTTGCGTCTGGTCTGTTTTAAAAGACCACACAAATCTCCTCTGCACAAACGCAGAAGACCCCCACAAATGTGGAGCCCATGAACATGACGATGGATTCACGATCTTGTCCTGGAGGAAACTGGAGCCCCACGTTCGGTGCAGGACCTTGGTATGTGGCCCTCAGGTCGCCTAACCTCAGGCCTGGAGGAAACTGGAGCCCCACATTGCTTTTGGCTAGTTCTAAATCCCCGACAGGGCATTCTGAATTCTTTCAGAACCCCAGGCATGCAAACAAAATATGCAACCTTAAAAAATTTGATAGTCCTAAATTAACAGAGTAGTCAAAATTCCGATACAAGGTCATCTCCACAAAAGGTGGATCCCACCCCCAAACTCTATTTTAAGACAACATCCACTAAGGGCCTCAAAATTAGCCCAAAAGCCTTGCAATCCAAAAGAAGAGTCATACTGCACCAAACCCTACACTTCAGAGCTAACTGTGGTGATGGAATTCTTATTCAAGCTCGTTTACTCACAATGTTGTCTAAACTCAAATTTAGGCTTTAATTTGAAAGTTAAAATGCATTATCACACAGTCTCAGACTAAAAGCCCCAATAGTCATGTTGACCAGGCTACTAGCCCAAAATGACCCTTCAAGTGTTGATGGTATCATCAAAATTTGATTCTGAGGTCATTTTGTTGAACTTTTGATCAAACTAAACTTTTGAAGGTCTAAAAGCTTCAAAATACTAAAACTCGCATAAAAAAAAAATGAACGACTAGGTGATCGAATTCTCAGTCCCATCAAGTCATAAATTACTTGGGGTCAATATTGAAAAGCTCTAAACGACAAGCATGTGGCTTAAACACAGAAATGACCTAGAGGTCATTACACTTGTGCTAGTAAGCCAAAGATGACAAATTGTGATGCATTCTCTTATTTGAATCAAGTGAAGGACAAGTTTCCAAATCAAAGGGAGAAGTATAGCATGTTCCTTGTTGTTATGATGAACTTGAAGAGAAAAAAAGTTTTCTACTACAAATTGCATATTCTCAATAGTCATTAATTTCTATTATGATTTGATGATTTATGTGAGACTAAGTCTTTTATATTCCTCATAAAATAGCTACCATTGGTGTAATCGAAAAAGCAAAAGAATTATTTCAAGGACAATCTAGTTTTCTCCTTGGTTAAAATTCTTGTTTAGTCAAAGGGCTATGAAATAATCCTAAATGATGAAGATGATAAAACATATTTCATGGGACTAGCACTCAGCTTTGTGGGAAAAAAAACAAAGGTTATATTTACGTTACCTTATTATTTTAATAATAAAGGGTCTATCGTTTTATTCACTAAGAAACGTTACTCCTAAATTATTGCAAACTTCTTGTTTGAAAATTTTGAAATTGATAGCGAACTCATAGATATTTTTTCCATGTTAAGAATGGGTGCAAGAACGCCAAAGAGGTGTAAGATGAGGTGGCAAATATTTATAATTTGAGAACATTGATTTATAGGCAACCCTCGTGTTCTTGTTTATAAGTATTTGTTTTTATATGTGTAGGTTGTTGTACTTCTCAAAGACCATCGAGATTCACTAGAAGAGTTCAAAAAAATCATTTAGGATGATTCAATTACTGATAATCCGTTGTCTTATTTAAACGATGCTAAAACATTGATGAACTGAAATATAACACTTTTATCATGATCCTTGTGTCAAATATACATCGCTATGTGGATTTAATATAAAAACATATTTTAAATAGTTCAATTTAATACATATTTTGTTCTAAATTATTGTTCATCCTTTGTTTCATCTATCCCTACATTATTTACTTAATAATGAACTTAGATCATATGTTCGGTATATTATTTTTTTCTTTATTTTTACGTTTTTTGTTAGTATATTTTTACAATAAACATAATACAATGTTTGTATTAATAATGAGTATGTAAAGGGTTATAGACTTATCTATTAGCGTAACTATAATGAAAAAAATTCTTATGAAAAAATAACTCATCTAATCCATCCTAGTTTTTTGTAATCCATCCATTTATTAGCTCCGTCCATTTCAATCCATGCCGTAAAAAGTTAGACTAATATATCGGCCTGATTGACCCATGGATCAAACTGTTTAAATTTTTTTTTTTCTTATTTGATATGTTATACATTGGTGTAATAAAGAAATATTATAATTTTAATAGGTACCAAAAATGTATAAATGAACAAATAAAGCAATTGAAACTTAGTAAGAGTGGGCGGATTGGGAAATAATCCACAGTTTATCCCATTAAATTTCAACCAAAATAACTTTTGAGTGAGTCAATAATTCATCTATTTATTAATTTAAATTCAGCTTAATTTAGCTTAACCGACCCATTTGACAAATATAGTAATCTTTAGGAGAGTTAGAGTTTAGATCACATAAATTTAGTTAGAAGAAATGTGATCTTATAACCTTCTTTCCATTTGAAATAGATAGAAATGATGGTAAACTTAATCGCATAGTTATAATATTCAGTTTTATTTGGTAAAATCATTTAAATTACCCTCATAAAGTCATCCTATTTTGAATTATAGAGTAAGTAAAACATACAATATTATATACTCTAATTCCTCCTTGTGAAAATGGAATTATAATTTTAAAAATTAAATATTCACAATAGTCTTTGTAATGACACGATTGGTCATTTTTGAAAATTTTTGTAAACTTAGCGTTTCACACCTCCCGACATCGATCCTGAGTAATTTCTAACTGAGTTTTGAAATTAATTTCAAGCTTTGAGTAAAAAGATGTGAATTATGTAAGTTTTTTATTTCAAAAGGCTAAATTTGTTTAAAAAGAGTTTTTGGTGTCTTTTGGAGGTTCAAGTGTTGAAATGGAATTTTGTCAGTTCCATCTGTCCTGGAATATGAAAATTGGTCTAAGAGAGTTGTCTATTTTAGATTTGGAGTCTTTTTGAGGATTTAAGGTTCTGAGATGAAATTTTTTAAGATTTAGCCTTTGGGTTAACTTTGGTCATCATTCAGAGTTCGAATGTTCAAATTAGAATGTCGAGAGTTCTGTTGGTATAAGGGGATGATTTTAGGCCTAGGTGAGATCATGGTTGAATTTTTAGAGGTCCCAAGCTTGATTTAACCTTTTTAGGTTTTATGTTCATTGCTTATGACTTTCACGAGTTTCGGGGTCAAAGAGACCTTAGATTCGTGTTTCGATGGTTCTAATGTTTCTAGGACGTTGAGTATAGTCAATTTTCTTATAAGTTTTGTGTGAGAGGGGTTCTGAACGCCCGAGGGTCCTTTCGATGTTTTAAGAGTTGACTGATTTTTTGGTGCCTGAATTATGTACCCTTCGCTTTTGTAATAGTTCATCTGTTTTAGAAACCTTTGCTTTAGCGAAGGTGTGATCGCTAAAATAAAGGCCAGACTTTCGCATGGTTTGCAGAAGCAATCAAGGAATTGATATAGCGATGGTCGCTTAAGCGGAGCCTGGTCCACAAAAGCGAGGCCCCCAGTTTTTGCAAGGTTCTCTTGAGTGACATTAGAAGGGAGTTCATGCGGTCAATTTATGGGGTTTCTGTCACGACCTGATTTCTCAAGTCATAATGGCACCTACTACATCCAACCAATAGGTAAGCCTAACCCTCTTCCCAGAGCGATAAGCAACGAGCTACCAAGAGGAAGCCAATAATAAGTAGGAAAAAGCTTATTTCAAGCGGAGAAAGAAGAATCAACAAAAAAATATATATAGGAACAGCCCCAAGAACTGACATTAGTCAGTAGTTAATCCAAAATAAGAGTACAAGGCTTCTACAAATACAATATAAGTACATGGTGTCTCTAAATACAACATAAAGACTAAGCCTAGTGAAATATAGACGAAAACTTGTAACTTTGAACAATCAGAGCTCACCCAACACTCTGAAACTCCAAGCTGCTCCGCACAACTCTAAATCAGCAGCAATAACTAAATCTCTGATCGGTAGAGGCAGAAGTGTAGTATAAGTACCAAAAATGATACTCAGTAGGCAACGACCAACTAAGCTCAAAATATAACACAAGCATAAAAACATATAATAAGGAGAGCATAACACAAGCAACTAAACAGGAGTTTCTAACATTGATAAACAAGCAACAAGGAATAGAAATATGATACAGGAAGTAGGAAGCCGCGTTAAGAATGTACTTAGAACGCAAGCCAACATCTTATTCACAAGCAACAAAGATACCAAGATAACTACCCAAGGTCAGGAGGACCCATAACCACAATTCTAAATTCAATGCCTATCCGCTAACAATATAATAATAATAGAGAATAGAGCATAGTACAACAATAACCTAATCAAACCCCATAAACCCGGAAAGTACAAACAAAAAACATGACCCAACCAGCCTCCATAAACAGGAGGGTACTAGAAAAAAACTAGTATGCTAGTGATACGCAATGCATATGAATGCCAAGGATTCAATAGGACCATCAGAGTAGAGCGATGAATCTGAACCCAAGTAGTGATAGTTGGGCTCCCAATCCGAGTAACCACAACTACAATCAACTCCCAACCCAGCTACCAAGAGTGAAAAATCAATCTAGCCCCCAGCCAGCCAATCCAATCCTTGCCCAGTTAGCGAGAGTGACCTGGTGGCATTATCTTAGAAGCCAATTAAAGAAACTAGACCCAGGCCTACTTCAAACACGAGAGCTATGAATACACCACTCACAAGTTATCAACTTCCTAAACGCCTCCGAACACCGCCACACAATGAAATTATCTATCATAACATCATTATGAACATTTAGACACTAAATTCACAACAATAAAAAAAATGGACCTAAAATCGGGTAAAAACAAGACTGTGGGACCCACATAAGGAATATTGAAATTGTCTCTGTCAAAAGGTCCTAATATACTAGCCGAGCTTGTGGCCGAAAACGGGGTTCAATGTCATGCCCGCAACAGCCTGAACCACCATATGCAACAAAATCACCAATTGAAGAAAACAAAAGAGAGCTGGCAGCCCCTTTGGGTGGAATATACCTCGAAAAGAAAGCTCCTAATACCTCCCGAACACTCCAACATGTATGAACAATTAAAACATACTTCTATCACTTTGAATTGCCTCAATAGGAGTTCCCAATCACAAGTAATTCCATTTTGAAGTTGGGGACTAATGCTGAAATTTTGTTATTTATAAATAGTAGAGATTCTGGTCGCTAAAAGTCCTAAACTATGATGGCTATAAGCCTCCACCAGAGGCCAACACTTACCTGATTTTCTCAAACTCTAAATTCCCCAATGGGGTGCCTAAGATTCGTTTGGAAACCCATGCGTGCAAACAAAATATGCTACCTCATCGAATTCCACATTCTGGACTCAGTGGAACATTCGAATCTTCGACCCGAAGTCATTTCGATGGAAAGTGGATCCCATACCCAAGTTACATTTTAAGCTAAAAACTATAAGAATGCCCAAACTGAGACCGAAAGTTGAGGGAACCACAAGAAAGGTCATTCTACACTAAACTCGACAATGCGGAGCTAACTAGGGTGACAAAGTTCTCAACTGAGCATGTTTACCAAGAATGTCAGCCAAAGTCAACCCTTTGCTTAAGCTTCAAAGTTAAAATGCCAAATGGCACAAAATCACACCAGAAGTCTCGGGGCTTCAACCAACCCTGCCCAAGCCTAAAATGGCCCTTCCGGAGCTGATAAAATTGTTAGAGTTGCATTCCGAGGCCATGTTCCTAAAATTTTGACTGAAGTCAACCATTAAAGTTTCAAAGGCTCCAAAATATGAAAACTTATAGAAAATCAAAATAAATTAAATGACCTGGTGACCGACTTGTGAATCACAACAAGCCATAGTGACTTGGGGTCGTTACTAGAAAGCACTAAATACTGAAAAGATAGGAAAACAAACAAATGAATGGGAGGGTCATTACAATATCCACTATATAAAGGACTTTCATCCATGAAAATAGAATGATAGACACAACCTAAAGGCACAAATACAAGGATACTGAGTTCACCTGACCCTCAGACACCCCTCGAATTGAATAACGCCATCAAAAAACTCAGGCTAATAGGAAAATCCTCAAATTCACATCAAATCTCCAAATACTGCTCCCTATCCATTTTGGGCTCCAACTCTCACCCAACTGAATCAAATTTGCCTGAAAGCACTAGATTTATCCAAGTAAACTAGCACCATACCAAAACAATAGAAAAGAGCACCTATAGGACCATTGCAAGTAAAACCTAACTCCCAAATTCAAAAATTAACCTTATGGTGCATATCTACTATCTTTTAACCACCAAAAGCGTTCTACCAGTGATTAGCTATCTTGAACATCTCCAGCACCAATTGAAGCACACCTACAAGCCCACACAACATCAACCTCAGAAAAAAAACATGCTTCTCTTGAACATCGAGGGACGCCAATTGCCAACCTACAAGCCCACACAACATCAACCTCGATAAAACAACATGCTTCTCCTGAACATCAAGGAATGCCAACTGCCAAGAAATGAAACCTAGCCAAGGATAAGACCCCAAAATCAATTCCTAATCCTTAAAACCAACAAACCCATCTAAAACACAACCTTGTAAATATAACCACACTAAACCAAAGGACCTCTATCTTACAAATGACAAGGTAACACCAAGCCCTGTTGCAACGACCTACTCAACCAAAATGAACTTCTAAAACACCTACACCATGAGCCCATAAATGGTTCTACCATTAAAAAATTGAGCAAAACACCCCATCCGAAGGGAAACTAAACAGGCATGGGGCATATCAACATAGCCAACTGGCTATAGGGGCCCAAGTGTATGAACCTCATCACGAACTAGAAAAGCTACCAAGCATTACAAAAGCAACCTGTGCATCCAAAACTAGAGTCAACTCATAAATCCCATTAATTCCTTTGACCTCTTCTTGAAGATAAGCCTTCCCCGAAATGATACTCACCTCAAAGTGGAATATTGTCACAATTGTACTAAGATTGAAGTCTTTGATCACTATCTTTGTAAGTATCAAGGCACAACTACTCCACAGCCCTCACATGATTCACAACCTGGGGAAAGGTAGACCTTGCTAATATAAGAGGTTCTGAAGCCAACTAAAGTGGAAAATCCAATCCTTTGATGAACCCCATGTTTAACTCTGCTCTGAGGAGCACCAGTTGCAGCAAGAACCGTGCCCTCAAGAACCAATCTTTTTTCCTGAAATGAGCCGCAATTCATTGCCCAGAAGATCTCAAACCACCACATTCAACAAAATCACAAATTGAAGAAAAAAAGAGTTGGCAGTCCCTTCGGGCTGGAATATACCTAAAACAAAGAGACTCCGACACCTACCGAATGCTCCAACGTGTAGCCACTACCGTCACCAACCCCTAACTCTTTGAATCACCTCAATTAGAGTTCCCAAGCTCAAGAAATTGAATTTTGAATTTGGGAACTGAAGCTTAAATTTTTCTACTTAAATAGCACTAATTTTGGTTGCTAAAGGCCTAAGTACTAATCGCTAAAAGCCTACACCAGATATCAACACTTCATCTAATTTGCTCAAACTTTGTCTTTTTCCAACAGGGTGCTTGAGATTTATTTGGAACCCCATGCGTGCATATAAAATATGGTACCACATCAAATTTGGTTTTATGGATTCAACAAAACCATTGAAACTTCCATCCAAGATCATTTCGATGAATAGGGGGTCCTATACCCAAGTTTTGTTTTAAGCTAAAAACCACAAGAAGACTTAAAATGAAACTGTAAGCCTAGGGAACCACACAGAAGGTTATTCCAGACAAAAATCAACATTCTAAAGCTAACCATGATGACAAAATTCTTATCCGAGCATGTTTACCAAGAATTTTGACCAAAGTCAACCCTTGTTTTAAGCTTTAAAGTTAAAACACTTAATTGCACAAACTCACACTAGAAATCTTAGGGCCTGAATAAACCATTATCCTAGTCTAAAATGGCTCTTTCGGAGCTGATGAAATCGTCATAATTTAATTCTAAGGCCATCTTCTTGAACTTTTGGCTGAAGTCAACCCATCAAGTTTCGAAGGCTCCAAAATACAGAAACTTACACAAAATTCAAACGAACGACCTTGCAATCGAACTGTTAGTCCCAACAAGTCATAAATGAATTGAGGTCCCTAAAGGAAAGCTCTAAACGTTGAAGAGTTTGAAAAAAAAAATGACCTAGAGGGTCATTATAATCTTACCCATTTCCCTATTTTGAGCTTTTTAAAACCCTTGGAGGCGATTTTGAAGAGATTTATTGTCCTAAATCATTTGGGTAAGCCTTTGTAACCCTAAAAATTCATTTTCCTTTTATCATTTATGGATTTTAACGTCAAAACGTGGATTTTTTTATTAACAAATAACAAGGTTTTTCAAGAACTTGTGTTCTAAGCTAAAATGGTGATTGTGAGCTGATTTTAATTCCTAATTTGAAATGGTTTTCACCAATAAGTTCCAAATGTGTTGAGAAATATTTTGAAGTAATGATTTCATATTCAAACCTCATTTTTGGAATTGGATTCTTGAGTTGATTTGACCCATTTTCCAAAATGTATGAATTAGTTATTGTTATTTTCTAGAATCTTATTGTGATAACTTGATTGAGTTAGATTGTGTGACTTTTGACATGTTTGAAAAGGGAAGGCTCAAGTCTTGTATAGTCTTTTTTATTGAATTGAGGCAAGTGATTTGTTATCCTTGTATAACTACTAGAATCATGTATTTCTCTTCAGTATGTGTGTTGGGGAATAATGGAAATGAGATGATCAGTTCAATTATTCCACTGACTGGTCTTAATAGATAAAAAGAGGATTAATGAAAAAGGTGACATGTCGATGATTGAATGGTGAGTTTCCCTATTGTGGACCCTAACATATTGATTGATGAAATGCTTTAATGGCATAATTGTGGACATGAATTTCTTGAATTATTATATCTTCTTTATGGTGTGCAATTACTTTTTTGCATTGATTTCATTGCACCGTGATGAGATATGTTATGTTTATGCAGAAGGGAAATGGTCCAAGTGATATGATATAAAGCTAACGGCAAATGGTATTGGTTAGTGATGTAATATAAAGTCGAAGAGAAATAGTTCTCGCTAGTGATATTATGCTGAAAGGGAAATGTTTTCTATAAGTGATATAATATAAAGCTCAAGGGAAGTAGTTTCGGCAAGTGAATGATATGAACCAAACGGAAATAGTTCTAGCAAATGATATGATATAAAACTGAAGGGAAATAGTCCTGGCTAATGATATTCTATTGATGAGAAATGCTCCCACCAAGTGTTTGATTATTCTAATTTGATGAACTGGATAATTGAGATTGATCTAGTTGATGTTTGTGATTGATATATGATGAGTCCACGATTTGGACTCATTTACGGCTTTATTTGGATAGATTTAGTGTCCTCAAATGCTTATTTGGTGCCAATAACTGATGTAAAATCCTTGATTTCCAGGTATTTGGATTGAAGAACAAAGCATGGACACTAATTTGCAAAAAGGATTGAAGCGAACTGAAAGAAGGAAGAAATTAAGGCCTGGTGATTGCCAAGTCCCTTTGGAGAGTCGCCTAATGGCCTATTGACCGCCTAAAGTTCCAGTGTGCCAAGCCCTGAAGGAGAAAATAATTTTGGTGATAGAAAGGAGCAGTCGGCAAGTCGCTGAGTAGTTACGCAATGCAGTGTTGGATCGTCCAAAGTTATAGAACTTGAGGATGTTGAAGGCCAAAGAAAAAAGGCGATGGAACTGACTAAAGGGCGGATCGCCGAGCTTATTGGTGATCCTGATTTACTGCACCGAATTGCCCTTCGCAGCATATTTTTGGCGACTATATATATATTTTTGAATATTTAGTTTAGTATCAGTTTTCATAATATAGAATTTTTCAGTTTTGGAGATTGAGAACTGAGAGTATTGAGACAAAACTTTTCCTTAGCTTTGAAGAATTGAAGTTTTCCATTTTTGAGAAATTGGAAGTGGGTCTTTGAGATCTTCAATTTGGACCTTTGTAAAGACGAAATTAATCTTACCCAATTGATAGAAACACAATTTGGTAACGATTTTTATCTTTTTATGATGTCTGGCTAAAACCCCAATTCTTGGGGTGTGATTATGTGATTATGGGTTGATTTAGCTTGTGGGCATTGCTAATTGTTAGTTTAAATTCTGTTTAGAAGTGATTTCATTCAGTAATTGTGGTTTAATTTAAAGGGTTGTAGTTGCAAATGCATTTCTACCTTCGTGTTTTTTACTTGCTCGAGAGAGAAGTTTTAAAACCAAGATTACTAAATTGATGGTTTGTGGGTATTGGGTTTTCATGGTTTCAGCTCGAGAGAGTGAATCCTAAACCCTTATCCACACATTCAGCTCGAGAGAGTGAATGGACTCTACGAAGGTTATTCTTATTTCCATGCTTGTTGGTGTTCGAGAGAAACCAACTTGATTCGGGGTAAATTGTTCGAGAGAAAATTTATCCCCACTAAAGTCTAGCTTATTAATTGATTTACAGCTATTTACTAACAGTTGCAATTCCCATTTGTCTATATTAGCCTATAATCCAATCATATCCCACGAACCCATCTGGTTATTATTAAATTCATGTTATTTGTTGTTTTTATATCTGATAGTTAAAACTAAAACCCTATTATTTGACATTCGTGTCACCCCTTAATTTGAATTATGTTTTCCTTCGATAATGTCTATACCTATGATTGACTTGAACACATTCGTACTTTACTCTTGAATCTTAAACACCTACCACTCCCTGTGGGATTCAACCCCAACTCATTTAGTTTGGTTATTATACTAACTAGAGATCATTGACACCTAGAATTGGATGAAGTATCCCTGATACGTTAATCAACATGGCGCCGCTGCCGGGGACTGGTATTGGTTAAGATTCTTTAGTCAAGTTGAATTTTGTTCTTGTTAATCATAGTTTAGTCTACTTACCTTTTAGTTTTGGTTTTCATTTTGCTTGTTTAGAGCAGAATAAAGGAGCATGTCTTGTAGCAATGGTGACCAAATGGACCACTCTCCTTTGAGAATGATGATTCTATGGGATAACATCCTAAGTTTTAGGCAAATGAAGGGTGGGTCAATCCATGAGTTATGGCTGAGATTTAAGTCACTATTGCTGCAGCGCCCAGCTCATGAAATCTTAGATAACATGCTACTGGACTGCTTCTACAGAGGTATTGGTCCGAAAAACAAAGGAGTGGCTGACCAAATGTCTCGGGGGGTCTCACACTACTACCCTTTGCAATAGCAGCCCTGCTCCTTTATCACATGGCCAAGACCAACAAGGAGACTGAGAAGGACCTTGACATTAACTAAGGTGCTTCTTGGGAGGAAACCCAAGTGTTTATCGACTTTGTTCATCGTTTGGACCCCAACAATAACTGAAGGTCCTGTAAAACTCGACGAGGTAAGTACCCACTTGGCATGTCGCCTAGTGGGTTGGGGAGTAAAACTTATGTCGCTGAATGGGCGAGAACTGGACGGTTTTTAAGGCCAAAGATTCAAAAGTTAAAACTCTTTAACTTTCCCGCACTTTTCAACTTTCCAAAATCACACCCGCACTATAGTATTCTATATTTTTGTGTTTTTACCACATTTTAGTCATCAAGTTTGTATTCGGAATTGGATTTCTTTGCCGCCTAGCGTTTCAAAGTATTTATTCAGCTTCAAAGGTTGGTTTTTCAAACCCCAAATTTATATTTAGTGATTTTTACTCTTATGCAATGATTTTTATCTTAATAATGTGTGTTGGGCCTCTCTGATTGTAATTGTATGCTTGTATGCCTATTTTAATTCGAATATCTTGTCCGTAATGCCTTTATTGTTGAATTCCCGAGTATTTTATGACTTAAAATTGTGGGGTTGTGCTTGCATGTTGTTGGGTCTAGTAGGGTGAAGTCTAAGTAACCCACATTTGTGTCAAATGACATATTTTGCCCAATAATGGAGTGGGTAACGTCATTCTTAAGGGCAAAAGTCGTCAAATGGCAAAATTTGGCCAAACTGGGAGAAATCTGAGTATCCCGGGGGAATGGGTGTAATGGGTCTTAGTCCAATTAGAAGAGTGCATGTTTTAATTTTGTTTTTGGGGGCTGCGGGGTTGAATTTGGAAGTTGGGGTTGAAAGTAGGCACGTTAGGCCGTTTGGCGAGCTAGGTCGAGCTCGCCGAATTCCCTCTTATCACCTTTAATTTCATGCTTAATCTTGAGTTTGGTTCTGTTACTTTCGGCGAGAAGCCTGAGTTCACCGAGTGCACTCGGCGACTCACCGAAAGTCCTTC
This sequence comes from Solanum pinnatisectum, assembly GCA_035578085.1. Classification (NCBI taxonomy): domain Eukaryota; kingdom Viridiplantae; phylum Streptophyta; class Magnoliopsida; order Solanales; family Solanaceae; genus Solanum; species Solanum pinnatisectum. The sequence continues at coordinate 341,167 of JAWPEI010000077.1, read as the reverse complement.
TTGATCGCCTTTTTTGCACCCCTAACCTCTAAAATGCACTATAACTTTTGGCGGGCTAATCCTTGCTTGCCAAAAATGGTCGGCGATTCACCGAAAGGCCATTCCCATCACCACATGCCAAATTTTCTAGGAATTTTTTAGCCAATCCTTTCGGTGAGCCTGATCTGGCTCGCCAAAGTGATTCGGTGACTCGCGTTCGGTTTGGCGAGTCTGTTTGCAACTATTTTTCTACAATTTTGCTTGAATTATTCCTAACTATTTCTATTGTTTTGCAGACATGGCAAGATCAAAAGTTTCTGGTAGAGATATGCCACCCCTCAAGCGGGCTAAGGGAATAAAGATCAACAAGGATGCAACTGCATCCAAGGTGAAGGCTACCAAACTTCCCATAATATGTGGGAAGGGAAAAGGAAAAGGGAAGGCACCTGTGTCACCGGAAGCCAGATCCGATAGTGACGATTTCTATGCCACTCACCTTACCACTTCTGAGAGTGAGGGTGAGCACCAGGAGCATCAAGCTGCAACTTCTGAGCCTCAGGATGATGAGCTAGTAGCAGCACAGAGGGCAGAGTTGTGTTACAAGAGGCTGAATGATTCGTCTATGATCAGAATGTCCCAGGCCACTACTCTTTCTCCCACTCCAACACACGCTGTAGTCCTAGCACCACCAGTACGGGATCCTCCTCCCCAGTCTATGAATAGACTAAAGACTGAGGGATTGAGGACCATCATAGAGGAGAAGTGTTTATCAACTGATGGTGTCATTGATAGGTACCCAGAAATCATGAGCTGCTTGAGGTCGTATAAATTCCAGCTCTTCACCAAGCCCCGTGATGCGTACATCCCTAGTTGGATCAGATAATTCTACAGTGCTTACAATGCCTTAATACCACATGGGAAGAAGCCGACAGCCAAATTTAAGTTGGTTGACTATGTGGTCGTCATAGGGAAAAGGGTGCAGTGTGATTATGCTGCCATTAATGCAGTCCTAGATTGTACGATGAGGCTTGAGGATGACTGTCAGTATAAGATCAGGACAAAGACGCTAGGAAACATGAAGAAGTGGTTGGCACCCCTGATATCAGACGGTACTCCCAGATGGCTTGAGGTTGGGGCAGTCACTGAAAAGAAGGATCTCAATGTAGCTATGAGGTATTGGTTTGGCTTCATCAGCAGTACCATCATGCCATCCCAGAATGAGTCAATCCTCCTCTATGCCAAAGAATCATGTCTTGGGTGTATCATTAATAGGACACGGATGAACCTAGGGATGATTATTGCACAAGAGATGCTGATAAGGGCCAAGCAGCTCCAGACTTCCCTTTCCTTTTCGGTGTTGATCACCGAGCTATGCAGATGATTTCAGGTTCCTAGATATGAGAAAAAGGATGTGGAAGTGATTCCCACATCTTCTACCAACACCGGAGGATTGAGGTGGAGTACCTGAAATATGAGGTGAAGAAGAAGAAGGTAGCCCCGGTGGACACATCCCTGGTTATCGATGTTCAAACACTACCTACAGAGGCAATATTGCCTACTCTGGTCCCTGGGCCATCAGGTACATCTAGTGTTGTCCCTTCTGATACTCCCTGTTCCTCTGTTACTCCATTACCACCCAGATCTAGTAGTGTTGTTGATGCTGCCTCTCGACCCCCACTCACTCAGGCTGCATTGCTATGGATGGGGTAGCTAGCCCATTCTGCCGATCATCGTGCAACCAAACTTAAGGCCTCTATTTCGAGCATGATTCAGACAACCCTCACTGATGCTGTGACACCTTTGAGTGCTACCATCAATGCCCTTGCGGCTAGGATAGTGGTGTGCGAGTGTGGCCAAGGGGGCCACCGAGAAGGTGACGGCTCTAAAGGCCACTATTGCTGAACTAAGGAGAAATGTGGACCAGCTAAAGTCCACCGACATGTTTATGATTTTTAGAACGGTGGAGATCCAAATGTGCCTGTTGAGCTAGATATGCCTCCATCTACCACCGGAGGTGATGTTCGAGCTAAGGAGGTAGCTGATCCCGAGTTCGAGGCTGAGACAGATGAGGAGATGCTTGAGGTTGATGAGAAGGCTTCTTAAGAGGGCCTTAGAGTCTGAGGAGGCCATGGTAGATGCAATTGTGTAGGCTTCACTGACAGAGATGTCCATGGCAGCCCCTAGTAGACCTGCTACTGTTGATGTAACTTCGGGCACTGACGCCCAAGATCAGAGTGTTGCACCGAGAATTGATGCCCCGACAGATAGATTGATTATTTAGACATGATTTCTCTTTACCTCCCTCTCTATCTTAGTTTATTGACTTCGTGGATATTTTCTTTCATTTGAGGACAAATTGCTTTTGTTTTGTGGTGGGGTGAAGCCCACCTTTTGTGATTATTGTTTTGTTTATATATTGGGTTTTTGAACTATAAATTTTGTTTAGCACCGTTTTTGTGGATGTTTGAGCTTGTGCCTTCTTGTTTTAATTGTAAATGATTTTTGGACCCTTCCAAAAATTTTGTGCCACCTCTTGATTGTGTTTGAATGTGGCTATTCTCTTGCAAATTTGAGTATAGACAATATGTGAACTTTTGGCATCTCGTTGTGACTAGCCGGTTATCGAATGAGTCTCTTGTGATGACCATTGCACACTAGCGAAAGTGTGGAGCCTTGTTTGATATTTGGTGCTAATGCCTTGTGTGATGAGCTTACCGTGAACCATGTGTGATGACACCTAGAATTTTCCCCATTAGTCCAGTTAACTAAGTAATGCAATCTCTTGAAATGATCTTAGGAAACTTTGAAGTGTGTGAAAGAATTTGAATTTATACCTCTTTTATGGCCAACCTTGTGAGTGTGTGATCTTTGCTTGAACACCCTTTGAGCGTTACCCTTTTTCTTGGAAGAAACATGATGTAAATTGTGACCTTTCTTTATCCCTTCACCCTTAATCCTTATGAGATGTGGTTGGTTTGAATATCCAACTTAGGCCAAAAGCCTAAGTTATTGGTGTGGTGAAAAGAGAAGGTAAATCAAGAAGTTCAAAGAAGTCCCCCTTGATCCATGATTGTGAAAAAGATGGAACCCCTCCATACAAAAAAAAAAAAAAAAAAAAAAAAAAAAAGAGAAAAAGAAAAGAAGAATGAAAAAGAAAAAGCATGAAAAAGTTGTGGAATAAAGTTGTGAAAATGCAAAAAGAAATGGGGTGTCCAACAATCCATGGACTGTGACTAATGGGGTGACTTTTGAGCATGAGTGAAAAATGATGAACAAAAGGGAAGAAAGAATTTTTCATACCACAGTTCATGAGGATTATAACCATTGAGCCTAAATGACCATACATTTGCACTCGGCCCCGTTACAAGCCTTGAAAAGACCTTTGTGATCTTGAATGAGCTGAAACAAGTGTTGATTGGAAAATAAGGGCAAACATATGGGTAGAGTCATGCATATGTTCATCTTTGTGAGTGTGAGAGTTGTTTTTTATTTCGAAACTATAAATTATTGAACCATTGTGTGTGAATATGGAATCACTCTTTGTGTGAGGGCATTTGAGTACCTTTGTTGAGCTTGAACTTGCATTTGAAGCAAGTATTGTGAACTTGAGAATCTTTGATAATGGTGAGTCACAACTTGAATCTTTGAGTGCACAATTGATTCTTGCATGAATAAGTTGAGTTCTTTTATGTGCATTCGTGATTGAGTCTTGTGTAGCACTGTTTGAGACATCCTTTTTGAACTGCTGAACTTGAGTTTTACTTGAGGACAAGCAAAAGTTTAAGTTGGGGGTGTTTATGAGTCTACGATTTGGACTCATTTTGGGCTTTATTTGGATAGATTTAGTGTCCTCAAATGCTTATTTTGTGCCAATAACTGATGTAAAATCCTTGATTTCCAGGTATTTCGATTGAAGAACAAAGCATGGACATTAATTTGCAAAAAGGAACCAAGCGAGCTTAAAGAAGGAAGAAATGAAGGCCTGATGATCGCCAAGTCCCTTTGGCGAGTCTCCTAATGGCCTCTTGACCACCTAAAGTTCCAGTGTGCCAAGCCCTGAAGGAGAAAATCAATTTGGCAATAGAAAGGAACTGTCGACGAGTCGCCGAGTGGTTCTGCGATGCAGTGTTGGATCGCCCTAATTTACAAAACTTGAGGTTGTTGAAGGCAAAAGCAAAAAGGTGATGGAACTGACCAAATGGCTGATCGCTGAGCTAATCGGCGATCCCAACTTACTGCACCAAATGACCTATTTTTGAATGTTTATTTTAGTATCAATTTTCATAATATAGAATTTTTCAATTTTGGAGATTGAGAACTGAGAGTATTGAGACAAAACTTTTCCTTAGCTTTGAAGAATTGAAGTTTTCCATTTTTGAGAAATTGTAAGTGGGTCTTTGAGATTCTTCAATTTGGACCTTTGTAAAAACGAAATTAATCTTACCCAATTGATAGAAACACAATTTGGTAACGATTTTTTATCTTTTTATGATGTCTAGCTAAAACCCCAATTCTTGGGGTGTGATTATGTGATTATGGGATGATTTAGCTTGTGGGTATTGCTAATTGTTAGTTTAAATGCTATTTAGAAGTGATTTCATTCAGTAATTGTTGGTTTAATTTAAAGGGTTGTAGTTGCAAATGCAGTTCTACCTTCGTGTTTTTTGCTTGCTCGAGAGAGAGGTTTTAAAACCAAAGATTACTTTGATGGTCTGTGGGTATTGGGTTGTCATGGGTTCAGCTCGAGGGAGTGAATCCTAAATCCTTTTCCATACATTTAGCTTGAGAGAGTGAATGGACTAAAGCGAAGGTTGTTCTTATTTGCTTGCTTATTGGTGCTCAAGAGAAACCAACTTGATTATGGGTAAATTGTTCTAGAGAAAGTTTATCCCCACTAAAGTCTAGCTTATTTACTTATTTACAACTATTTACTATTAGTTGCAGTTCCCATTTGTCTATATTTGCCTATAATCCAATCACATCCCAAGAACCCATCTCATTATTGTTATATTCGTGTTATTTGTTGTTGTTGTAGCTGATAGTTAAAACCAAAACCTTGTTATTTGACATTCATGTCACCCCTTAATTTGAATTAGGTTTTCTTTCGATAATGTCTATTCCTATGATTGACTTGAACACATTCGTACTTTACTCTTGAATCTTAAACACGTACCACTCTAAGTGAGATTCGACCCCAACTTATTTAGTTGGGTTATGATACTGACTAGCGATCATTGAAACTTAGAATTGGATGAAGTGTCCCTGATACGTTAATCAATATACTTGATAATTGTGATTGATCTACTTGTAATTTGAGATTGTCATACATGATACTTTTTGGATGTTGAACTTGGAAAGTTGGATTCTAACTATTAAGCCTTATCAACTCTGTATTGTGAAATTGTTAAGTTAGGTTGATTTCTACGTAGATTGTAGTTTGAAGATTTTCGGTTTGGATGAAAGGTGTACTGGTATTCTATCTAGTTTTTCTTGTTTAGTAGGTTGTTTGATGTGTACCATATTGTTTGGCACTTACTCCTTCCTTCTACACTTGTGTATATGCAGAGGCCTGCTCCTTGTGATTACTCCTCTTCTTCATCACTCTCCATGGCTTTCAACGGATTATGAGAGATAGCATAATGGTCTGCCCTTGTTATATTTGAGAAAACAAAGACTTTAAGACTTGTACATATCTTTCAATTTTGTATTAATACATTACTAGCTTGTCCACGTGACAAATAGATTTTCAGGTTATAATAGAATCAATATGTTTTTTGTTCTTAAGTTATTCTTGTCTTACTTTTCAAATTTCTTTTGTCTTGTTGGGTGTGTTGATTATTTGTCTTGGTGGGAATAGATAAGTGACATTATGTCCATTTTTGTGTCATCACCAGTGGTATCATAGCTAGGTTTATAGGTCTCATGTGTGTACTAGACAAATCTAAGTAGAGTCATGAGGATCAGTATAAATACGTCCATACTTTTTTTGAGAGGATAGGAAGACTGTTAGGAAACATCCTTTTAATCATTTTTTCTTATTATGCATGGTTAGATTCGCTAGTGTTGAGTTGCCGGATGTTCTTTGAGTAGATGTCGAGGACCAAAGCTTTTTTTTCCAATGGTAGATGAGAGGGAGTCCTTGAGGCAGTTGCTGAGACCTCTACTAGGAGTAGAGGTAAAGCCCGAGCTAGAGGTCGTGCTTGAGGAGTAGAACCAGAGAGAGATCATACCTGTGGAGTGGCACTTGTTAAAGGCCAAGCTAGAAAGGTATCTTTTAAGCCATAGGTTGAGGTTGTTGAGGCCCATGTTCCTCTTGAGAATGAGGCTCCTTTGTCTCAAGACAACTTTTTGAAGATGCTAGATGTGTTGGAGAACTTCTCTGAGCGTGGTGCGATAGGTACGTGACTAGGAGCGAAATAACACCCTCATTTTAGCTATGTGCTAGGACAAATTTGGTGTTTTGATAGGATTTGAGTCATATATTTCATTTAGACTAACCATTGTGATCAGTGATTTAAGGTTACGAAAGAAGGAGAAACCAAGCAAAAATATTGAAATCGTGAAGTGAAGAGGATGTCCAAGTGCAAGAGCATAAGTAAGAAGGGGGCAAACAGAAGTGGAAGCCATTAGAAGCAAAATATGAGGTAGTGCACCCTCTATGCATTGCGGAGAAAGAATTAATTATTTTGTTCACATTGTCGAGTTGAGATAGAAGGTATGTATCCTCTTTGCGCCGCAGAGAAAAGGAATGCATTTGAAAATGAAACTAAAAGGTGTCTCCACGTCGTGGACCTGGGCTCCAATTTTCGGCCATTGTTCCTACATTATAAATAAACTCCGATTTTATTTTATTATTTATTCTTTTTCTGGTTTTGAAGAACGACACTTTGGGATATGTTTCATCTGTTCTTAGGGTTCATTCCTAAAATTTACTCCATTCAATATCTTTTATGTTAATTGAATATTGGAAAATTGACAATTGTATTATGAGTAGCTAAATTCCCGAGTTCTAGGGTTGTGGCTATAGGATTAATGTATTTTATTAACATTGATGGATTGATTTTGATTATCATTTGAATTAAATTTTTTTCTTAATTTAATATTTCTCGACTTTCCACTATTAAAATAAATGTATTGCCCAAATTGAACTGGGTAGAGGAATAAGAGGATAGAACGTGGGGAAAAAGGGGCATGATCTTCTCTAGGTTTAAGGTTGATTTGTATCTAGGACAGGGATATACTTAGAAACCTTTCTCAGTTAATATACATGATGAAAATGTTATGCTCAGTAATAAGTTTAGTCTATCCTTGCTCAATGATGTAGTTAAGCTACCAGTTGTCGGAGGCAATTAGAGGTCGGGAGGCAAAAAGGGCATGATCTTCTCTAGGTTTAAAGTTGATTTGTATCTCAGATAGGGATATACTTAGAAACCTTGCTCGATTAATAGACATGATGAAAATGTTATGCTCATAATAGGTTTAGTCTATCACCGCTCAATGATGTAGTTATGCTACCAGTTGCCAGAGGAGATTAGAGGTCGGGAGAAAATGTTCATACATTTAACCCTATAATCAGTGATTTGATAATTAATTGTCATCAATTCAATGAGATAATTTGCATGAATTTATAGCAGGCTGCAACCCTAGAATTTTCCAAATCATTAGTATACATCTTTTATTGTTGCACATTCTAATAAAGTAAATTCTTTTGGCACTCTTAAATAAATAATTAGACCAGAATATTTTAGTAAGAATAACTAATATGATAAGTCCTTGGGATTCGATAATCTGGCTCTTGTAGAGCTATTATATAACTTACACGACCACGTACACTTGTGTGTGCTTTTGGGAGCAACATGTTTTGGCGCCACTACCGCAAACTATAGAATTAGGAAATATTTGAGTTATCTAATTTCTAAAGTTATTGTTCAGGTGTTGCTTGATGAGTCGGTAATTTCGACTCATTTAGTGCTTATTATAGAATGATTTAGTATCCTCAATGCCTATTTTACGCTCATAACTAATGTTTATATGTGGATATGCAGCAATGAAGGTTTAAGAGTGAGGTAAGGATAATACAATGTGAAAAGGAGCAAAAATGTTTGAAAGCTGAAGAAAAGATAAGTTGGAGCTCGCAAAAGCCACTTGATGACTCGCCTATGGGCCTCCAGCTCGCCAAAAGTTCCAGCGAAAAAGTCCATGGACCAAACCAACTTCGTGAGCAAAAAGGTGATTTGGCAACACGCCGAATGGATCGGCGACAATGATCAAGCTCGCCAAAAGTTCCAGAATAATTTGATGGAGGAAACAAGCCGAAAGGCGAGAAGAAGAGAAACTCGGTGGATCACCGATCCTGACTTACTTCACCAAGTTAAATCCATACTGAGTTTTTGGGAACATATAAATACAATTTTTTAAATAAGAAAAGGAGGAAGAATGGTAAAGTGGAGAGGAGAAAGTAGTCTCCGGTGGACACCTCTCCGATTGTAGATGTTGAGGCCATAAGACAGATGATCCTCAGTCTATGCCGGTAGGATTGAGGCCAAGTATAAAAAACATGTATTCTCATTTCTTCTTCCTCTACTGCTCCTGTTGCTACTCCTGCATCCCATCCCCCATTGACCAAGGCCATATTGTATAACATGGGAAACCGGGCCTATTCAGCCGATGTGTGAACTTCTAGGGTTGAGACCGATGTCCAACTTATGATAGAGATAGCTAAAGCTACTTCTTTAGCTCCCCTTCAAGAGGACCGCGTGAGCTAATTACGGCCGATGGCCTAGCATTGGATGATCACATGTTCGAGTTGAGGCTTCTTAGTAGGGTGGTAGCTGCTCATATGATGTGACAACATTGAAGGATAATATTGTTGGGTTACACCTTGATATGGATGAGTTGAAGTTCACCGACATCTCGATGCTATTAGGCAATATGGAGATTCCTGAGGGCCCCAGTTTAGATATGTCAACTAGTTCTAAGATCTCTTCGGCTATTGTGACTGGAGATGTTGTTGCAGCTGATGATGGTGATGAGTCGGATATGCCCAAGACTGAGGAGGAAGAGTTAGCAACTCCTGATTATGCAGTGTTCGAAGACTTGGAGGACCTTGAGGGTGAGATCGTCCAGATGGTTACTGAGACTTCCCTGCGCGTCACATCGATAATAGGTTCTAGTGGGTCTCAGCCTACAGAGGAGGTCGTTGCGCAATGATCCAATGTTGGAGGATATTCGGGCACTAATGCAAAGATTGAGGATACCCCAGATATACAAAGTTCACCTCAGGCTTAGCTTGACAGGGGGATCTTTACTCTCCTTCATTTTTATCTACTTTTGATACATTTTTTTCCATTCACATCGATGACATTGTTTAGTTATTTTAGCGGGGTAAAGGTATTTTGATACCTAACCTCTTGGTTGTATTTTGTTTTATTTAGAATATTTTGTGGTTTTGTTATGTTTTGTTTTTGCTGTGTTTTATTAAAAACTGATCTCCTTGGTGCATGGAATGTGAATGAATGTGGTTTTATCTCATTGATCACTCTCTTGATCACTTGATTTTTGAATGTTGTTCAAGTTCTCTTGTACATTTTAGTGTCGATTGTGACCAATATTGATGACTTGAATAATGCTTTTGATGACAATATGTTGTGCAAGTCCAACGAGGAAATTTGAGTTGCATAAGTCTTGTGTGAACTCTTAGCATCTCATTATGATTACCCGAAATGTCGAGGTGAGTCTTGCAATGACCGTTGCACGCGAGCTTAACTTGTAGAGTCATGATCGATGATTGTGTGGATTGTCTTGTGTGGTGAGGCTTACATTAAATATATGCATCATGATATCTAGAACTTGCCTCGTTGGTCCGATTGACTAATTTTAGTGAATGAAGGAAATGATCTTAGGCATGAATTTTTGAGAGTGAACCTAATTATTATACCTTTTGTGTGACCACCTTGTAAGTGTGTGAACCTAGATTGGCACCATTTTAGCCCAACCTTTTCTTTGGATGAAACTTGAACACAAATGGCCTTGTCCCCGCCCCCCACCTAAAACCTTCATTAAGAATTGGTCTGTTTGAATAGCCAACTTAGGCTAAAAGCCTAAGTTGGGGGTGTGGTAAGAATGAGGAAAGAAATGGAGCAAGAAGTTTGTCAAATCCATCCTTGGAAACTTATGTTGAGGAAAAAAATGGACCCCCCCCCCCCAATATAAAAAAAAAGAGAGAGAAAAACAACAACAGAAAAGAAATGAAAATTTTGTATTAATTGTGCATCGTGGAAATAAAAGGGGTGTCCGATGAGCTATACCAAAATTTTTGTGTGCTTTGAATATGCCATAGATGGGTTGTGAAGAAAGAAAAGGATAAGAAGTGACATTTGAGCGATGCTTCATGAAGGTAGAAGTCACAAAGCCAAAATGATCATACCCTTACCCTCAGCCCAGTTACAAGCCTTGAAAGACCTTTTTGATCTTGCATGAGCTGAATGATGTGTTGGTTGGAAAATGAGGGCAAGCCTATAGGTAAAATCCTGCATGTTTTTCTCATTGAGAGCGTGAGAGTTGATTTTGGTTCCTCAAATTGAAATAATTGATTGGCTTTACGAGAGCATGAAATCATTCTTGATGTGAGGGCATTCAAGTACTCTTATTGACCATGATTTTGGATTTGAAGTGAGCATTGTGAGCATTGTGATCTTGAACTCTATTTAATGATGGCTAGTCATAGTTTTAAACTTTTAGTGCACAATTAAACATTGCATGTGTAGATTGAACCTTGTTTGCATTAATGTTGAGTCTCAAGTAGCACTATGTGTACACATCCCTGTTGGCCTGATTGATATTGTGTGTTCTTGAGGACAAGTAAAAGTTTAACTTGGGGTGTATAACACCCTAGAAATTAGTAGGCTAAACTAGAGCTAAACGTGAAGGTTACAGTCAAAGAAGGAGGGCAAGAGCCAAGGCAAAAGGCCAAGGGCCAAGGTTGCCCAAGCCTTTGCCAAGGAACTTCCCATGACCACAAGGCCTTCACGACCAGTGGTGGTCACCACGCACTGTGGTGCCACACATAGTGATAAGGCAGTAAGCCCCCAAGGCTGCCACAAATTGGCCTCCTCTACACAAGCCACTTCACAGCTCATGAAGCCTTAGATGGCTCGTGGGAGTGGCCGTGGTCATGCCTTGGTATGTGAAGGTGGAGTGAGAGTGGCTTAGACACTGCCTCAAGGCCCATGAAAGGGAACACGACTTGTGGTAGGCACCATGACTCGTAGAGCCCTCAGTGAAGAAGCCTTAGGATTTTGGTGCTTAAGCCATGGTTGCCTAAACACTGCCCCATGGTCCACGAAGGGGACCACAGCTCATGGTCATGACCACAGCTCGTGGAGCCTCACATGGTCCCTAGGCAGGTCACTTAAGTTGAAGGTTAAATATGTCTTTTCTGATTTTAGTCCAATAAAGTGAGGTCGTTTTGGGTAACTCTAGGACCACTATATAAGTCATTTTTACTCAAAAACCACCCTATTCAAATCATTATTTCCAAAACCCAAATTAATTCCCCAATGTTCGTCCTCTCAAATATTCTCTCTCTAGAAAGTGAAGAAGAAGAATAAGAGGGTCAAGCTAGGTCAAGTGTAATCTCCATTGTTTCAAGCTTGGTAGGATTTGTAATCAAGGTATGATGGCTTATTAATTCATAGATTCCTTTCATCCATGAAGCCCTCATGTTTTCCCCAATGTAGAAAAAGAATTCCCCAAGTCAAACTAGGGTTTCTTCTAATGTTATGGGTTATGATCCAATGGAGTGGATTATGATTGTTTATGATGGAATTTCATATTTTTAGTATGATTATACATGTATTCATGCTTAACCTATGATTCTAGGGTGAATTTGATATAGTTGGTTTTATGCCATGAGAGGGGAAATTGAGAAATTATATGTAATCTTCTAGGATTGATGAAATACATTGTAGATTGCTTGAGATTAGAGTTTATAGATATGAATTTCATGAGAGAGAAGCATGTAGACATGAATTGATTAAGATCAAGTATATATGATGAATTATGATTTGTAAGGCTTGAGATTAGGATTGTCTTGAGACTAAGGCATGTATGGTGGTTTTCATCCATGGGTAGCTTCCACCCATGGAGTCCACTCACAATCTTCAATTTCAAATTATAGAATTCCCCAACTGTTAGGGTTTGATTCCAAAGTCATGGGTCCTTTCTAACTTTATTTTTATGATTGAATTGAGTTGTATTAAGCATGGATTGATGGTTTCATATGAGTTTCATGATGTATCCCCAAGAACCCATTCACTTCCCCATATTTCTCAAATTGATGATATAATGTGGGTCTTTGTTGATGAAAGAAAATTTGTATGAAATTATGCATGAGATGATAGAATTGCTTGAATTATAATGATATCCATGTCTACTGCTTGAAATCTAGATGTGATGATTGAAAGTAAGTTATGAGCCTTGAAATAGCAAGTATGAGATTATGCATGTTTTCATGAAATCTATGTAAATGCTATGAGTACACTTTGAGAGTGAAGTGTTAATGAATATGTTGTTGATGTGGGCTGATGGAAGGGTTATTATCATGAACTCATAATTAACATGATGTGAAAGGTTTTCTCACATAATAATGATTATAAGGCTGTAAGGCTTTCTCACCTAATTGAATCTAAAATGCACATCTAGACATGGATGCTGAAAGGTTTTTCTCATGCATGATCTAATGAGCTTTCCTATGAACTAATATGGATTGTTTGTCAAGGACATCCTTTCATGAAACATGAATTAAGTAAGACTAAAAAAGAATTTCGATGGAATTTTGCCTAGCACCGAGTGGATATTGATATGAGATGGAAGCCCTCACGTTAGTTGAGGCCAGGTTTCTAGAAACAATCTCTTGAGATGAATGCCCTCACATTAGTAGAGGTCGGGTATCTAGTAACAATATCATTATCCCATAAACTACATGCCCCCATAGGTTATTTAGCTAATAAATTCATATAAGCTAACAAACCATGGTTCTACCTTAGGCAAGTAGGACAGCCCTTTTCGGTGTGGCTAACACCGGGTGATCATGTTATAGCTCACATGGTCTCATGTCAGTTAAGGCTAATTCCCACAATGACAAGACTAATAATGAACTAAGGTTACTTGAAGGAAGTATTGTAAGTATGTTTTGATATGAGGTTTACTTGTATGATGTATGCTTAACTTTTATTGTTGCTATAGTTTATTTCCTTGTTATGTTTGACTAAAGGTTAATGTTCCCTTGTCTATGAGTAATAAGCCAAGGATGAGATCAAAAGAAGATGAATACAAATAAGAGCCTAAATTGGTTTGCTTAGCATGGGTGAGATTTATGGGATCTTATCCATGCATTGCACAAGCATTCTTTGAGGTTACTTATGATGTGTTTCTCTTATATTATGTTGATCTTAATGCATTGATTATGCCTATGACTATGTTATTGTTTCTTATGTCTATAGCCTATGCCTTATGTTGATGTCTCTTATGATTATGGTATATGTCTTATGTTTACTAATGTTTACATTATGCTTATGTTGATGATATATGCTAGCCATCATATTTAGTACATTATTTTACTAACGTATACTCTTTTCTACATTCTTATCAAATGTAGGGTTTGGTGATATTGAATTCCATCCTCGTGGCTAGGTTCGTAGTAGATTAAGAAGAGAAATTTTGGTGAGTCCTCATAGCATCGAGGACTTGCTCACCCTTTCCTTTTATGTCTTTATTTTATTTTAGAACTATTGTATGGGTTGTGTCCCAAGACTATTCATGTTTTATATTGTTTGAGACAAGTGTAAAGACTTTCGCTTCGTTTTATGAGACTTTTATCGTATTGGAAAAATGTTTTCAATTTCTGAACTTTTATATTATCTTATGTTATCAAAGCTAAGTGGCTTGTATGAGGTCTCTCGGGGTCTTGTGCATCATGGTACATCTAGGGTGTACCCCTAGGTTGTGACAAACTTGGTAATCAGAGCACATTGTTTAGAATGGTTCTAGGATGTCTCAAACCACGTCTAGTAGAGTCTTGTTCATAAGTGTGAAGTGCGCCACATTTTTGAATGAGAGGCTATTAGATGTTTAGGAAATTTCACTTCCTCATTCTCTAAGTCGTGCCACAGATTTTAACTCTAGTAGGTCTTTCTCCTAATATGTGCCCGATGGTTTTCAGGATTTGACTACTAGGAGGGCTAATGTTAGAAGGAATGAGAAAGACAATATGGATCAAGAAGTTACTCCCCAAGCTCCTCCACAAGCTCCAATTGACCCTTTGATTGAGAATGTGACTAATGAGAAGTTTAGGTTTGGTTTTCAAATGTTGACTCAGAACGGGATAGAAACTCCAGAATTTTATGGGTCAAAGATGGAGGAAGATCCTCAAGAGTTTATAGATGAGGTTTCTAAGGTTTTGGACTTTGTGGTAGTGACTCTGGTAGAGAAGGCGGAGTTGGCCGCTTACCAATTCAAAGGGTTGCTCAAGTTTGGTTTAATAAATGGAAAGAGGCTAAACTGGTAGGAATGGGTCCCATAGAGTGGGAAAGGTTCAAGAGTGCTTTTCTAGTAGGTTCTTCCATCTAGAGATGAGAGAAGCTTTAGTGCTTGACTTCATTAACCTCAGGAAAGGTAATATGAGTGTTAAGGAATATGCATTGAGGTTCACCGAATTGTCTAAGTACTTTCCATATTTGGTATCCGACTCTAGGTTGAGGATGAGTAAGTTTATGTCAGTAGTGTTTGATTTAGTAGTGAAAGAATGTCGTACGGACATGTTTGATCATGAAATAAATATTTCTCATCTTATGACTTATGCTCAACAAATTGAGAAGGATAAACTAAAATGGAGACCTAGGGAGAAAAAGAGGTCTAGAAATGATGATACTGATTCCTCTCGTATGGGGTCCAATGGACATGATCGTTCTAGCAATCGACAAAAGTTTTTCGGATAAGACTCCTCAAATGCTCCTAAGCATAGTGAAGAAATAGTGTCTAACCCTAAGCCTCAGGGAGATAGTGGTGGGGTTCCATTGCCATGGTGTGGTAAGTGTGATAAAAGACATATGGGTGAATGCCTAGCGGGTTCCAATGTTTGTTTCAGTTGTGGTGAGTTTGACCACAAGATAAGGCATTACCCAACAGTCGCTTGAAATGAAGGGGATAGTCGTCATGGGTCTCAACCCTACCCTTCATCTGGTCCAGTTGTTTCGGGTGGGAATGCTCCAAAGAAGAATAGGTTCTATGCTCTCCAATCTAGAGGTGAACAAGAGTGTCCTCTGAATGTTGCTCCCAATATGTGTTTTATGCTTTGTTAGATTTCGGTGCAGCTTTGTATTATGTTACTTGATATGCTAGATTTTGATGTTGTCTTTAGTAGGAATGGGCTGCATTAGTGTTATGTTTTAGTGATGATAGAACCTGACTTAGTCAAGATGATTTTTGAGGCATGTTGATAGACTTGATGAATAGGGTGTTTAAGTAATCCCTAGATGTGTTGAGTGAGTAGACTTCTTTTAAGGGTAGTAATATAACTCACCATGGTCTAGAATCATCTTGTGTAAAGGATGTGGAAGCTTTGTGATAACTTTATCCGACCTTAGAGTTGACAGAAATAGTGCTTAGAAAGTTCGTATAGTCTTACTCCCAAAGGGGAGATGATGTGCTTAAATAGAAAAGTTGTTGAGTATTCTTGATGTTCATGATTTGGATTTGCTTGAAAGTCTCACCTTGAGAGGTGTAGTGAGTTTGGGAACTTTGGTCCTCGTTTAGTAGGCCATATGGGATCTTGAGATGTGTTGGTAAGGGTGCTTATGAGCTAGAGTTGCCTCAGGAGTTGGCATAGGTGCATTCGGTTTCCCATGTCTCTATGATAAGGAAGTGTGTTGAAAATGCGACATTCATAGATCCCTTAGAAGAGTAGGGAGTTAGTGAGAATCTTTCTTATTAAGAAGTACCGGTTGGGATCTTAGACCGACAAGTTAAGAAATAGAAGAACAAGGAAGTTGTTTCCATGAAAGTGTTAAGGAGTGATCTTTTAGGGAGGGTTTTAGTTGAGGGTGCTACTTGGGAGGCCAAAGGCCAATAAGATGTCCCGATATCCTCATTCTTTTTCCTTGTATTCCTCCTTTAGCATTGAGATGATGAGCTCCTCATGGTTTGTTCTTTATGTGAAGTCATGTGTGTTTTAGACGTTTGCATGATTTCCTTATATGGTGCATGTTCATGAAAAGCTTGTGTTTTTGAAAGAAAATGTATTATATGATTTTTTGTTCCTCATGTTATTGTGCATTAAGTATGAGTTTCCTATATGCGCCATGAGATGAATAATTAAACATGCTTTAGTTATACCTTCTGAGAGTAAATTGCATATTGACTCCATGAGATTATGTTGATCATGCGTTACACTTGGAGAAGGAAGTTCCTCCTTAAAAGATGAGAATTTTGAGACTTCATGCATATTGGTTTATTATGAATAGTTCCTACTTTCCTTGAGGTGCATTGAGTATGTTTAGTTTGGAGTTGATGTTTCCTCCTTCGTTTTGTGCATTGTTATGATGTTGGATGCATGATGGGCTGGTAGTCCTGAGTCTTTACTTCCGTAAGGTGTCTAAATCGTCATTCGAGGACGAATGTTCCCAAGAGGGAGATATTGTAACAACCCGAAAATTTGTAGGCTAAACTAGAGCTAAACGTGAAGGTTTGAGTCAAGGAAGGAGGGCAAGAGCCAAGGCAAAAGACCAAGGGCCAAGGCTGCCCAAGCCTTTGCAAAGGCAGTGCCTATGACCACGAGGGCATTCACGACCAGTGGTAGTCACTATGCCCCGTGGTGCCACACGTGGTGGTGAGGCAGTAAGCCCCCAAGGCTGCCCCAAATTGGCATCCTCCACACGAGCCACTTCACGGCTTGTGAAGCCTTAGACAGCTCGTGGGAGTGGTCGTGGTCATGCCTTGGTATGTTAAGGTGGAGTGAGGGTGGCTTAGACACTACCTCAAGGCCTACGAGAGGGACCACGGCTCGTGGTAGGCACCACGGCTTCTGGAGCCCTCCGTGAAGAAGCCTTAGGATTTTAGGGCTTAAGGCATGGTTGTCTAGACACTGCCCCATGGTTATCGAAGGGGACCACGGCTCGTGAGGCCTCACGTGGTCCCTAGGCAGGTCACGCAAGTTGAAGGTTAAATAAGTCTTTTTCGATTTTAGTTCAAATAAAGTGAGGTCATTTTGGGTAAGTCTAGGACCACTATATAAGTCACTTTTACTCAAAAACCAACCTATTCAACTCATTATTTCCAAAATCCAAATCAATTCCCCAAAGTTCATCCTTTCAAATATTCTCTCTTTAGAAAGTGAATAATAAGAAGAAGAGGGTCAAGCTAGGTCAAGTCAAGTCTCCATTGTTTCAAGCTTGGTAGGCTTTGTAATCAATGTATAATGGTTTATTCATTCATGGATTCCTTTAATCCATAAAGCCCCCGTGTTTTCCCCAATTTAGAAGAAGAATTCCCCAAGTCAAACTAGGGTTTCTTCTAATGTTATGGGTTATGATCCAATGGAGTGGATTATGATTGTTTATGATGGAATTTCATGTTTTAGTATGATTATACATGTATTCATGCTTAACCTATGATGTGAATTTGATATAGTTGGGTTTTATGCCATGAAAGGGGAAATATAGGAATTAGATGTAATCTTCTAGAATTGATGAAATACATTGTAGATTGCTTGAGATTCGAGTATATAGATATGAATTTCTTGAGAGAGAAACATGTGGATATGAATTGATTAAGATCAAGTATATATGATGAATTATGATTTGTTAGGCTTGAGATTAGGATTTTCTTGAGACTAAGGCATGTATGGTGGTTTTCATCCATGGGTAGCTTCGACCCATGGAGTCCTCTCAAAATATTCAATTTCAAATTATAGAAATCCCCAATTGTTAGGGTTTGATTCTAAAGTCATGGGTTCCTTTCTAACATGATTTTTATGATTGAATTGAGTTATTTTAAGCATGGATTTATGGTTTCGTATGAGTTTCATGATGTATCCCCAAGAACCCATGCACTTCCCCATATTTCTCAAGTTGATGATATAATGTGGGTCTTTGTTGATGAAAGAGGATTTGTACGAAATTATGCATGAGATTATACAATTGCTTGAAATTATCCACGTCTAATGCTTGAATTTTAGATGTGATGATTGAAAGTAATTTATGAACCTTGAAATAGCAAGTATGAGATTATGCAAGTTTTCATGAAATCTATATAAATGTTATGAGTACACTTTGAGAGTGAAGTGTTAATGAATATGTTGTTGTTATGGGCTGATGGAAGGGTTACTCTCACGAACTCATAATGAACATGATGTGAAAGGTTTCTCACATAATGATTATTCTAAGGTTGAAAGACTTTCTCACCTAATTGAATCTAAAAAGTGCATGTAGACATCGATGGTGAAAGGTTTTTCTCACGCATGATCTAATGAGCTATCCTATGAACTAACATGGATTGGTTGGCAAGGACATCCTTTCATGAAACATGAATTAAGTAAGACTTAATAAGTATTATGTAGGAATTATGCTTAGCACCGAGTAGATATGGATATGAGATGGAAGACCTCACGTTAGTTGAGGCCGCATTTCTAGAAACAATCTCTTAAGATGGATGCCCTCATATTAGTAGAGGCCGAGTATCTAGTAACAATCTCCTTATCCCATAAAGTACATGCCCTCGTAGGTTATTTAGCTAATGGATCCACCTAAGCTAACAAACCATGGTTCTACCTTAGGCAAGTAGGACAACCCTTTACTGTGTGGGTAACACCGAGTGATCATGTTATAGCTCACATTGTATCATGTTGATTAAGGCTAATTCCCACAATGACAAGACTAATGATGAACTCAGGTTACTTCAAGGAACTATTGTAAGTATGTTTTGATATGGGGTTTACTTGTATGATGTATGCTTAACTTGGATTGTTGCTATAGTTGCTTTCCTTATATGTTTGACTAAAGGTTAATGTTCCCTTGTCTATGAGAAATAAGCTAAGGATGAGATCAAAATATGATGAATATGAATGAGAGCCTAAATTGGTTTGCTTAGCATGGGTGAGATTTATGGGGTCTTATCCATGCATTGAACAAGTATGCTCTCAGTTACTTATGATGTGTTTCTATTATATTTTGTTGATCTAAATGCATTGATTTTGCCTATGACTATGTTATTGTCTCTTATGTCTAGAGCCTATGCCTTATGTTGATGTCTCTTATGATTATGGTATATGTCTTATGTTGACTAATGTTTACATTATGCTTATGTTGATGATTTATACTAGCCATAATATTTAGTACATTATTGTACTAACGCATACTCTTGCCTACACTCTTATCAAATATAGGGTTTGGCGATATTGATTTCCATCCTCATGGCTACGATTGTAGTAGATCAAGAAGAGAAGTTTTGGTGAGTCCTCATAGCATCGAGGACTTGATCACCCTTTCCTTTTATGTCTTTCTTTTATGTATGAACTATTGTATGGGTTGTGTCCCAAGACTATTCATGTTTTAGATTGTTTGAGACAAGTGTAAAAACTTCAACTTCATTTTATGAGACTTTGATTGTATTGGAAAAAGGTTTTAAATTTTTGCACTTTTATATTATCTTATGTAATGAAAGCTAAGTGGCTTTTATGAGGCATCTCGAGGTCTTGTACACCATGTTACGCCTAGGGTGTACCCCTGGGTCGTGATAGGGTGTTGATGAGTCAGTAATTTCGACACATTTATGGCTTATTATTCAATGATTTAGTGTCCTCAATGCCTATTTTACGCTCATAACTGATGTTAAAATGTTAATATGCAACAATGAAGGTTTAAGAGTGAGGCAAGGACATTACAATGCGAAAAGGAGCAAAAAAGTTGGAAAAACTGAAGAAAAGAGAAGCTGGAGCTCGCAAAAGCCACTCAGCAACTCGCCGAGTGGGCCTCCAGCTCACCTAAAGTTCTAGCAAAGTAGTCCATGGACCAAACCAACTTGGTGAGCAAAAAGGTGATTAGGTGACGCACCGAATGGATCATCGACAACGATCAAGCTTGCCAAAAGTTCCAAAACAATTTGATGGAGGAACCAAGCCAAAAGGCGAGAAGAAGTGCAACTTGACGGATCACCGAAGGGGTTGGTGATCCTGACTTACTTTGCCTAGTTGACTCCATGCTGAGTTCTTGGGAACGTAAAAATACAATATTTGAAAGAAGAAAAGGAGTTCCCACACTCTTTACTCTTGTAATTTTTAGAGTTTTTACATTTTTAACATTGTTTAACATTCTTAGTGGAGTTTTAGATTTAGATTTGAAGATTGTAGGATTTTATCTTTGATTTCAACATTTGGGATTGTAGATCGTTAGCAAATCAGATGAAAAACTTTTTTGGTAAGGATTTCTTTCTCTTCAATATGCTTAGCTAAAATCCCTTACCTTAGGGGTATGATCATGTAGTCGAATGCATTAATTAGCTAATGGGTGTTATTGATTGCAAATTATAATGTTGTTTTGAAGTGGGTTCAATTATTTGTTCACGTTTAAATTCATGAATTGAAGTTGCAAATTCAATTTCTAGCTTAGATCTCTATGCTTGCTTGAGAAAGAGGTAATAGAGTAGAATGATTGATTAAGAGTTGTATTGATTGCATCTTTAAAATGTAGCTTGAGAAAGTGGGTTTGATTGCATCTTTACAAACTCAGCTTGAAAGACTGGATTGATTGAGGAATTGGGTTGTTTAGTAATGATAAGCTTGTTGAGGTTTGATAGAACTCTCCTGAAACGCAATAGTTGATCGAGAGATGGGTATTGTACTCAAAACCTAGCCTACCCATTGAGATTCAACAATTTTAAGCAACTATTAATTACCCATTACTCAAAATTAGCATTCGACTGATCACATTTCTAAGGTCCGATCTCTAATTGTCTACGTCCCGTGCTAAGTATTCTTTGTCAAAAATTGGTTAATAATTCCCCCATTTGATATTAATCTTTGAATTTTCATGATTAATTTTCTTGTTAGAAGCATCTACTTCTACAAACGATTAGGACATGTTTTCACTTCCTAATTGAATTCTCTACCGAATCACTCCATGTGGGATCGACCCCAACTCTTAGTTGGGTTTATACTTGTTAACGACCGCCTACTCTTTGAATTAGATGAAGTGTAGTTGAGCGTTATCATTGATAACTTTGTCTTAGCTATTATTACTGAAGGTTGTGTTTGAACTTCAAGATGGAAGACGAACGGGAACTGGTTGAGCCACTCGCTGAATAAGAAAGATTCATTCAATATTAGAGAAGGCAAGTACGACTTATTTACCCTGTCCTTTTAGTTGGAAGTCAACCAGTAACACTAGTTGTAGTGGTTTAACAAGTCGCGCATGTGTTACTAGGGGTTGAACAAGCCGCACATGTAGTGATAGCAGAGATGAAAGTGTGAGACATGGCAACCCCACGCACAACCAATGTCACTTCTTGTATTTAGAAACCAACCTTTGGTGGTAGGTTTGAAATTAAACAAAGTGTGGTGCAACTATTGTACTCTAATGAACAGTTCACCGGATTGTTGCATGAGCACCCATAAGTGCACATTAAGAACTTCCTTGAAATTAGTGACATATACACTCCAACTAAGGAACAATTATTATCTGAGACTCACACTCTTCCCCTTCCCTCTATTAGGGGAAGCAAAAAGGTGGTTGAATTCTGAGCCAGCGAACTCTATCACATCGTGGGACGATTTTGCTCAAAAAATTTTTATAAGGTTTTTTTCATCATGGAAAATAGCAAAGCTGAGGAGTGAGATACTAAGTTTCCAAAAGGAGGGGAAAACTTGTATGAGGCTTCGGACAGGTTTAAATTGATGTTATTAAGCTACCCGCACCATCATCAGGTGAACGAAGTGTTGGTCCAAACCTTCATTGAAGGTTCAGAACTAAACACAAACATCTTACTTGATTCAGCTACAGGAGGACAAGCGTTAGAGAAGATTTATGCTAAATTGTTCACTCTTCTAAACATAATGTCACAAGGTAACTCTAAGTGGAATAAAGGAGCTAAACATGTGGTACAAAGGGATGCTGGGATGCTAGAGGTGGATGCACTTACACCTTTTACTGGTAAAATTGCTATCATGCAGAACATGATAAACACTCGTAGGAATAGGTAATGTGGTTCAACAACCACAAACATGGAGTGAGATATGCGGAAGTGGTGATCACACTGTAGAAATATGTGGAGCAAACCTGGATTCGGTTAACTATGTAGGTAATTCATAGCGAGGAGGGGGTGAAAAAAACTATGAGAATTCATATAATTCGAGTTGGTGAAACCACCCTACTTTCTCTTAGGGAGGAAACCAAAATCAGGCACAAATCTATAATCAATATAGACCTCAAGGTAATGTTTAAGGTTACCAACAATAGGGTCAGCGAGATAATCAAAATAGCTAGAAAGGAAGCATGAGCACTTAGGAGATGCTAAAGAAAATGAAGGTGATCAGGTTCAAGCAAATGCGATTATGGAGAAACTAGCAGTTGATCTGAGAAACAACCAACTAGCAACTCAGATCTAGAGAAGCAATTTGGGTAATTTGCTAGTGCACAAAACTCACGTCCTGAAGGAGGTTTACCTGGTAATACTGATCCTAATCTGAGGCTAGTAAATGTGGTTAGAAATCGTAGTGGGTTGCAATTGGAGGAATTTGCTCCAAAGAAGAATAAGAGTGAACCTATAGTGGAGGAGAAGAAAACCAATGAGAGTGGACTGGGTACACATAAGGAAACTGTGCAACCCATAGTGAAACCACCTCTGCCATTTCAAAAGTTTAAAAAGAAAAAGGAGGATGAATCCTTTGGTAAGTTTCTTTTGCTTCTAAAACAAGTTCACATTAATCTGCATCTTGTTGATGTTTAGCAGGAATACTCCAGTATGCCAAATATGTTAAAGTGATTGTATCAAACAAGAGGAGATTAATGGAGTATGAAATGGTGGCACTCACTGATGAGTGCAGCTCGAGGATTCAAAATAAGCGGGCTACCAAACTCAAAGATCCGTGTAGTTTTAATTTCAGATCAGTTAAACATGAGGGTGTAAAAACTAACACAATTCAAAAGTTAGGGAGCACTGGACCTCACTCCAATCCTTTTTCCACATTATGTTTAGATGATGAGATATTAATTGAGCCATCTGAGCCTAGAGTGTATGGAGGAGGAGCAATGAATCTATATTCTTGAATTTATTGTTCCAACATCAGAGAATTACATTCCTCATTTAGGATCCAAGAAGTATGTAATGTGATATCTATTGCTTGAGACCTTTATTTTTGTACCACCACCCCTTGAGCATCATAGAAAATTGATGTGAAATTAGGCGTGCAATTCATATCTTCAAAGTGAAAGGTAAAATAGTAAAATTGATGGTGTGGTGTCGCGACTTTAAATCAAGCGCTTATTGGGGAGGCAGCCTAGTTCGTAGTGTAACTTCTTGTTTTATTTATTTTACTGTCACTTTTTTTTCTGTTTTGTTTTTGTTTTTTGCAGATTTATGGGAAGTTTGAGTACCCAAATTTGAATCTAAGGAACACGTTTTGAGCTTAAATGTGCGACCCTTGATAAAAGGAGAGATAACATGTTATTAGCTAGGCCATAGAGGGCCCGAGGGAGTATTTCTCACCCTTCTTCTTCTTCTTCTCTTTTCTATAAATTGCTTTCAGGGCAAAGCATGATTTTAAGTGTGCGGTGAAAATTCTACCGATAGTTGTGATCTTAAGGGTGAATATGCCATAGGATTCTATTTTATTTTATTTTTAAAAAAAAATACAAAAAGATTTTCTTTATTATTTTGTTTTTATTTTCTTTGAAAAAAAAATTACAAAAAGATTTTTCTTTATTGTTCTTTTTATTGTAGTTTTTAGTGGCGTATCTCATCCACCCCTTGGTTTTTCTTATGGCCTCGATTCTTTTTCGAGGGGAACCCTTTGAACCAGGTAGTTTTTTATTAGAGTAATTAATTTTTTGCAGGAAAAGAAAAAATATATATTTTTGACTTGTTTGATACTATCAATATAGGCCTGAGATGAGTAGTAATTTTCTTTGAGTGCTTGAGAATAAAATTTAAAATAGACTTTTTGACACCTAGCTCATGGTTGTGACTCTGTATATAACTTATAATTATTTTATAGATTGTAATGACCCTGTCCATCTTAGAAGTAGAATTGATCCATCTAGACTTGTGTAATGTGTGGTGAGGTTGTTTGCATATATTCCGTGTTTTGCATCTTAGTCTAGAACTTCCCCTGCATGTTATTGAAGCGAAATAAAAAGTAGTGCTTTGTTTAGAAGATGATAATAGGCTTTTTTTGATCTGTCTTATAAATTTTACCCTTTTCAGATATTATATCACTAGTTACCTCTTTGAGCTTGTAGCCTTTCGTTTGGTAGCCTTATATTTATCTTGATCCATTTTTTTTGAATCTCTAATCTTTGCACCCTGCTTCCTTGAGCACTTTATAGCATAAATTGTGATAAAATTATTAAATTTGAGAAGAGACGGTTGGTTGAAAAAAAAAAAGGTGACCAATGATAGTTACTTGTGATGAGAAGGCCCTCTTAGAAAGGGTGTGACATGAAAAAAAAATTGTTTGAAAAAAAAATTAAAAATAATTGATTGAAGCATTCTTGATTTGATGAGAATTACTTGTGATAATAATTGAAGAGGCGGCTAAGTGATGAAAAAAATGGGAAAAAAAATGCAAAGTGCTAAGGAAAGTTAAGTCACTATTATATAGTTTTCTACCTGTCCCCTAGCAAACATTACAACCCGTTAAAGTATTATTTGATTCTATTGAAGCATACTTAATTAGTGGAGATGTACATAATGGGCACGCCTATGGTTCTTTGTGCATACATGTGAATTCTTTTATGAGTGAGAAAGTTGTTCTTTGATGCATAGTCCTTACTTTATATTCGATTCTTTAAATTGAATGTGTGGACTATTTCTTCTTGTGAAGGCACTTGTTTCATGATAGATAAGTGATTTTATTAGCTTTCTTTGATGGAGTAGGGGAACAAACCAAATTTGATGAGTAGAGTCCGTCTTTGAGGTTAGGAGGTTAGAAATTTATTGTTTCATTCTATATCTTGCGTAATGATTGAAAAGAGTACTTGATGTTGTGATTTGTAAAATGGCTTAATTGTTTGTATTAATCAAAGTGGTGGTACTCCGAGTTCGATTTTTTTTTAGACAAGCTTTAATGGTTGCTCGAGGACGAGCAAAAGTTTAAGTGTGGGGTGTTGATGTGAGGCTAAAATTATACATATTTAATCATTATTTGCTTCATATTTAATTTTTTAATTATCCTTTTTTAGCATAAATTTTATGAGTTATTCTTATGTTGTGTATTTTGTTTATAGGATTAAAATGACGGAAAGATGAACAAATTGGAGCACAAAATGAATTAAATTCAAAAAATCATCTAAGGAAATCAAGCTTGCAGCTTAATTGATTAAATTTAACAAAATACTATATATATATATATATATATATATACCAAAATATATGGACACTTAGATATATTGGGGGTAGTAGTATATGTAGTATTATTACTTTGTATATTTATTATTAATTAGTATTAACACTAGAAATAGTAAAAACACTACAAATAGTAAAAACAGTAAAAACAGGAAAAACAGGAAAAAACAGTAAAAACAGTGAAAACAGTAAAAACAGACAAATACAGTAAATACAGCAAATATAGTAAAAATAGAAAATACAGCAAATACAGAAAATACAGTAAATATACCAAATATAATATACTTAGATAATAATAAGTATTTGATTATAATAAAAATATAATACCAAATATAATATATAATACTTTATCGTAAGTATCTAATATATGGTAGTATGAATATATTATAACATATGGTAGTATATAGATATATAATATATATGGTAGTATGAAAATATTATAACATATGGAAGTAAATAGATATATAATAAGTAGTAGGTAGATATAGTATATAAATATAATATAAAGTAATAAGTAGGTAGTATATGTATAAATTATAATAATGACTATATTTTTAGAAGTCAAATATGAATATAATATGATTTAGTAGTATGACAAAATATGGCAAGTGGTTCCATATTTATGCTTTGTTTCAAATATTTTGCAAATCCTACTCAGTACTCCCTCTCTCATTTAGTTAAATCATGTTTATTTTTGATGAAATTTCCTAATTTCCCCATTTTTAATTTAATTTTCATTTTTTTTTTATCTTACCCAGTTCATCTCTTTTTCTTAACCTATGTTCTTAACAACTTCATCTTTAACCACATCCCGGATATAAAATTGACAACAAATTCGTCCTTTTATCAAGCGGACTGTAAAGACAAGCATCCTAGGAATTTACAGGTTAATCCATAGTCGTTATTAAGAAGCTAAGAAAATAACCATATACTAAGGGTAATCATTTAACAAATGTACAACAAAAACATTAAACTAAAAAGATAACAACTTGTAAAAATAACATAACATATTTTTGAGGGGAATTTCGGGAAGTAAGCATCATAAAAACTTACATGATTAACAGAGAGAGGTTTCCTTTTCGGGAACCCCCTAAAGTCTTTGAAAAAGCTTCAAAAAACTTTAACACACAAACACACTTATTTTTATTTCACAAATTTTAATATACAATAGAGGATTTTTGGTACATAGGAGTATAGAGGGAGGAAAGGTTGTTGGAAAGTTTCTTACGTTTACAACTTTTCTAAATTTTTCCACTCCTTTTTCATTCTATCTTTCCTACTCTTACTACTGCCTTTTATAGACACAGGAGAACCAAAGGAACGGTCCTCAATTTCCTACGTGGCCTCTATTATTAATGGCCGACAACTTGATAAGATTCCTTTAATAATGCAAGTCGGGTACTCATTGGGCCCCATCGTCACATGTGTTATTAAGTTCATCTTTTTGGACAGACTCAATTATTAAAAAGACGCGTGCTATGTCAACAGTTTTTCCCTCTTTTGGAGGGTAGTGATAAAGTGACAACACACTCATTTTTACAAGACACTTAGTGGGTATTCCCACATAACATTCAGACGCTTGCATACTTTAATGTGTGTGTGTGTGTGTGTGTGTGTGTATATATATATATATATATTCTTTATTCATGCCATCTTTGACTTTTCCTTTTTCCCATAACTTCTTGCCAAATTTTTTTCTCTTTTCTTGCCAACTTCTTCCGACTTTGCCAATTTTTTCCTCTTTTCTTGCCAACTTTTGCCAACCTTCTTACTTTCTTGTTGAATTGTCTTTGTCATGCCATTCTTTAATTTGTATTATTGGTGAATTATTTTCTTCTTCCATACTATTCTTGACTTTGTCCCATGTCTTGTATATCTAATGAAGTCTTTTTAGAATAGAAAATGGTTAAGTGTCTAGGTTGTGTAATGCAATGGTATCAAAACTCATGCCTGAGTCATCATCTTCATAAGGGTCTTGTGAGTCTTGAATATTATTTATTTGTTCCTCGTTTGATAGTGAAGGATTGTCTTCGGAATTATTACTTGGACTAGGAATTATATGTTTGTCATGAATTTTGTCGTGAAAATTTTTTTCTAAAGTTTGTTTAATTATTTTTTCTAATTTTTCATTTTGTTTCTTTTTCAAAGTTTCATTTTTTCTTAATGAGTCTTTCTGAAAATATTTAGGTAATCTCCTTCGTGAGGAAGAAGACTCCTCTTCTTCACTTTTTGGCAAAGTGATAGCCATTAACGGATTTGATAAGTCTTTACCGGTCACCGTTTGAACCGGACTAGTTGTATCATGCTCCGATACAGTAGAGTTCTTAGCATTCAGAGGGGAATGCACACCCGTCTCATCCATTTTTAAGTGAGATGGAGAATTCATATCTTCTTTCTGAGTTATCGTCTGCATCCTTGGAACATATTTACTCTGGAAAGTCTCGAGCTGTTTAACAAGTCTCATGTTTTCTTGGATAAGGATTTCATTTTTTGTATTGAGTCTTTTGAAACCCTCTGTCATGGATGTACAATGATCGCAAAATATTATTTTTTCTGAGTCTTTTTGGATATTGTATTGAGGTATTTGGGTTGGGCTTTGTTTCAAGGCTGGTGAAATGTAATAATTAGGCCTAAGTACTCCTCTGGCATAGTCTAAAGCTTCAGTAAAATCATTAAAGCCTTTAAAAAGTGGGTTTTTTTACCCCATTTATGGAATCTACTACTTCTATCCATGTCTGAAAAATACCATTAGTTTTACCATGTATTACTACATAGAATTTGAATTTATTATCTCTATTTTTATCTGAAAAATACTGACACAATGTATTTGAAGCAGCAATAAAATATTTAGTGTATTGCTTATTGTATGCTATCCATAAATTGTCTACTAAGCATTTTTGAGGTTTGTCTAAAGTACAATTTGGATTTATTCTAAAAGATAGATTACTCTTTGGATAAGAAATTAAATTATACTTACCAAAATGTATTCTTTCCATTAAATTGTCTATTGTATTTAGAGGTCTGAAATGTTGTCTGCTTAATAATGTATGAGCATAAGTATCTGGCTGGGCGATGCCCTTGCCTTTGTCTACTATCTGTTGACTTGTTGGTCTCATGCTGAAATAAATATTAATTAGCCTTTAATTGTAGTCTACTTAATTTATCAGCTAAGTCATTGTATTTTTCTTTAACATATTCAAAAACAATATTATTATATATAGATATTATATCTATAAAGTTTAACCACCATCTTTTACTACTAGCTTTACTATTTATTTTCTCATGAAATTTAACTATGGCTTCGCAGTCTGTTCTTACTAATACTTCATTTTTGTTTAAAATGCATAATTTAAAACTATTTAATCCATATATTACCGCTAAGACTTCTGCGTCTATACTACTCATATTACCTTTTTCTTTGTATTGTCCACTTTGGTAGGCACATATTTTTTCTTTGTTTTTTGGACTATATTTATTTGGTCTTGATTTTAAGATGGCTCCCCATCCTAATTTACTACCATCTGTTTGAACTATTAAATAATCTGATTCTAGTGGTATTTGTAAGTCTGATATATTTTTAACTTTTTCTTTAATTTGTTGGACTAATTTAATGTCTTCTATATTAAAATGTTTTTGTCCTTTACTACCTGTCTTAGCATATAATGGACCTGCTATTTTTCCTAAGTCTTGAATAAAATTTCTAGCATAATTTACTAATCCTAAGAATTTTTGTAATTCTTTTGTATTATCTAGCTTATTAGGCATATCTAAAACTTTTTTAGCTATATGTGGTTGTAATTTTACTTTTCCTTCTCCTAATATTACTCCTAGGAAATTTATATGTGTTTTACATAATTTCATTTTCTTTTTACTAATTATTATTCCATATTTTACAAACAGTCTAAACACTGTCTGTAAATGTCATAAATGTTCGTACATGTCTTTACTGAATACTAGAATGTCATCTACGTATACTAATACAAAAATTTTGTAGTCTCCGAACATATCATCCAGTTTTCTTTGGAAAATAGGCGGAGCTGTCTTTAATCCAAAAGGCATGGCTAACCATTCAAAATGTCCTTCAGGACAAGTGAAGGCTGTCCATTCTATGCTTTTTGGGTGCATTTTTACTTGCCAGTATCCTGATTTACAGTCAAATTTACTAAATATCTTTTTACCTTGTATTCTATTAATTAACTCATTTTTATCTGGTAATTTATATGCATCTGTACTAGTATTGTCATTTAACCTTTTGTAATTTATTACCATACGAGCTTTTCCTCGTACTTGTTCACTATGATTTCTAACCATAAAAGCTACTGATTTATGTCTAGATGTAGATCTTCTTATTACTTCTAATTTTAATAGTTCTTTAATATGTTTACTGAATTCTTCAGTGTCTTCATTATTTGCTTCTATAGTTGCTGTCTTTATTGTGTAGTCTGGATTTATTATATCTAATTTACACATAATTTTATTACTTCCCCAATGTATTAAGGGTTTTTCTCCTATTATTTCCATTTCATCTAATATTGCTATTATATTTTCTAAGTCTTTTAGATGTTTTATTGTTCCGATAGTATTTATTCCCTTTTGAAAATTGTAGAATTCTGTTTCTACATTTATTAATGTATAATCTTTTTCTATATCTGCTATATATGTATCTTCTATATAATTTTCTTCTTGTTTTTCTTCATATAGGTTTTTTGAAGAACAACTTTCATTATTTCCACAATTGTCGCAACATGGACTAGAATTATTTAGTCTATTATTTTTTACTTTAATTCCTTTTGTTAGGATTTTATTGGTCTGAACGGGAGTATAGGTTGTATTTCTGAATAACATTATTCCGTCTCTAGAGACTAAACAACTTTCATTGTTTTGTATAAGAAATTGTAGTCATATTACTAAATCAGTTTTAATATTTAAGTCTCTTACTAGGATTTTATGCATATCATAAGTTGATTTGTAAAATTCATTACATGTATTTATAAAACTTATTTGTGCTTTTTCTATAAATTGGTGGTATAGATTCCATCCATTTGTAGGGCTAATACTGGCTCTTTTAAATTCTTAAGGGTTGGTAATATATGTTGTGGTATTATCTTCTTGTTAAGAAGGCAGCCCGTGCAACCTGTATCAATTAATGCTAAAGTTTCTATTTCTGTATCTTTAATTTTTATTCTTACTAGTATTTTTATAGTTCCAAACTTTTTATCTTCATTACATATGAAACTAGTATTATCTTCTTCTATGTTCATTAGTTCACTTTCTATTTGGTCTAGATGGATTGTTCCTGGTAATTGTGAATTTTCTGTGTCTATTTTTTGTTTTCCTTTTTCTATTGAAATTAGTCTTTATTCTAAATCATTTATTCTTGTTTCTAAGGTTATTAGTCTTAGATTGGTAGTCTGATATTTTGTTTGAAATTGTTCTTGTTGTTTAGCTACTTGTTGTTTTAATCTACTTTCTATACAACTTATACATGCTTCCATATAACAATTTTTACATTTAGCTCTATTTATTTTACTAGGATACCATTTACATATACTACACTGATTACTGTCTATTCCTTTTTGTCTTTCAAATTCATGATTACAGTCTTGGTATGTGTTCATCATTATATAAGTTAAATCTTCTTCTTTTCTTTCTAATCTTTCTAATCCTATTTCATTAATTAAATTATCATTTTCTGAATCAGATGTATCCGATTGACCTCTTTCTTCTTCTGCTATATCTAAGCTTATAACTGAATATATACTTTCTGTATCTGACATAAATTCATCTACATTTAATAAGGTCTCTTGGAAGTCTTCTATTAATTGAGAGTTTCTAGTTTTCATATTATTTCTTTTTGGGCATATATTTGCTAAGTGTTCTAAACTACCACAAGTATAGCACTCTATTTAATTTTATAATTTCTATCATTTCTATATTTTCTAACATGTCTATCTCTGTTTAAGTAAGGTTTTCTTGCTGAAGATTTTCTCAAAAAGTATTTTTTATTTTGGTAAGGTCTTTGGTTATAGTTTATTCCTCTTTTATATTTTCTTGGTCTACTGGGTTCTTTATCATAACTTTGTGTTGTATATATCATTGGTTTACAAAAATTCATTTCTTTTTGTTTTTATTGTTTTTGTATTTGAATGTTAGTACATTTTTCTGTTAGTATTTCCATTATGTGTGTTACTTTTTGTCCTATAGACCATGAGATAGTAGGGTCTTGAGCTATACCCTCTCTTTTATACCATCTTTCTTCTATTTCTCTTCCTAATGCTCCTGGTAATTTATTAAATAGATTTTTTCCTAATTCTTCATTAAATGTATTTCCACTAATAGTGCAATAGTAAAAATAGTCATTAACGAACTTCTTTATGTGTATCCAATTTGATATACTTAATTGTTCTAATTTTATTAAAGCATTTCTTTGTAGAGCCAATAAGCCACTATTTGGGTCTTCTCCTGTTAATAACACATGTATTTTGTTTGTGAAATTGTAAGGGTTTGGTCCTAATTCTATTAGTGCTTGGAATTCCTATGGTTTAGTCTGTTTATAAGATTTTCATACTGCTTTACATGATTCTCCTAAAAAGGTTTCTAAATATCTATACAGTCTCTACGTCTGTTTCTTGATAGTTTTTAATAAAATCTATTACTACTATTCATTTCCATAAGTCTACTACTGTATTCCACATTTGTGGATCATGTGCCGCTATATTTAATATTTTTCCTTTATTTCCTCCTTCTTGTAATCTAATGGGTTCTTCTATTGACATTCTTTTTCCTGCGGTTTAATGTTATCTTTTATTTCTTGATCATGTCTAACCCATGGTTTTCTAGGTAAATTTCATGTACTATAATTTATCTTCGAAGCTGCTGTAGTTCTTTGGAATGGGTTTGCACTATACGAGCTAGTTGCTTCATCCATTAGTTCTTTGTAACTATTTAGGGATTGGGTGTTTTCTTTTTCCTCATTCATGTATTCGGATTCATCTAGCCTAACAGACAAAATACTTCTCAAACAAAATAATACAATAATCGCCTTACTAATAGAATTAAATACAAAAGTAGATAAAATACTAAAAGAAAAACAACCTGAACAACAAAGTAATACAGAAATAGATAAACTAATAAATCAACTTAAAAAGGTAGAAATAACCCCTCAACAAGAAGAACAAAAAGTA
This sequence comes from Solanum pinnatisectum, assembly GCA_035578085.1. Lineage (NCBI taxonomy): Eukaryota > Viridiplantae > Streptophyta > Magnoliopsida > Solanales > Solanaceae > Solanum > Solanum pinnatisectum. The sequence goes on along the minus strand of JAWPEI010000077.1, from coordinate 308,393 downwards.
ACTAAAAGACCACAAAAATGGACTTTCTTTCAAACAGACGAACAGCCCATGAAAGTAGACCAAGTTTCTCAAGAACTAGAAATAGATAGAAAAGTTCAATATCTAAATACTAAATTTAATTTAGAAAAAATACCTACAAAATTAGAAATAGAAAGGTTGGTAAAAACTATAATAGAAAAACCGAAGGAATTAGAAATCAAAAATAACCAAGTAACAATAAAAATCATAGAACAAGTAGAAAAAATAACTAGTGAAATTAGTAATTTAAAAGAAATAATTAAAAGACTAGAACAGATCTCACTCTCATGAGTGAAGAAGACATAAATTATAAAAAAGCATTAGAATATACAAAAAATTTTCATCCAGAACCAGTAGGATTTTCAAATCACATTTCCTCTAGCCTAACAGACAAAATACTTCTCAAACAAAATAATACAATAATCGTCTTACTAATAGAATTAAATACAAAAGTATATAAAATACTAAAAGAAAAACAACCTGAACAACAAAGTAATACATAAATAGATAAACTAATAAATCAACTTAAAAAGGTAGAAATAACCCCTCAACAAGAAGAACAAAAAGTAATTAAAAGACCACAAAAATGGACTTTCTTTCAAACAGACGAATTTACCTAAAGTAGACCAAGTTTCTCAGAAAATAGAATAGGTAATAACATAATCTCTATAATATTATCTAGAAGAACACCAACCATAGAAGAAAATCAAGAATTAAATGAAATAATAGATATAGACAAAGATATACAAATATTTCAACAAAATCAACTAAAATTATTGAATCCTAGAACATTATACAATACAAAATACTTTTCAAAAAATAATCAACTATACCAACACGAAGAACAGATATCTGCTATAGGAGAAGACTTTGCAAGACTAAATCTAGTAAACCCTGCTTTTATATAGACAGTCAAAAATCCTACACTAATGCTAATGCACATGGGATTAATAGTTATAGGAATAAAAGGATTAACTAAAAAGAATTTAGGATCTAAAGTAATGGTAGTAGTATATGATGACCGATGGTCAGACTTAAAGAAATCTATCATAGGACTAACAGAAGTAGATATGACTAATAATGGTGGAATATTTTATATTAGCCCAGACTTTTTAATAAATCTAAAAGAATTTGGTAAACATATTAAAATAGGAATCCAGACCAAAGGGTATGAAGAAATGAATAATGGAAATAATTTATTAATGTGTGTAGGTTTTATAGGAAAAATGACTTTAAATAGTAATACAAAATTTAAACTCCAAATAAATGATGTAGTAGAAGTAATGGGTAATAAAGTAATAAAATTAATAAAATCAATAAAGATAAATCCAGAAGAATATGCAGGATTAGAATGGAATATATACTTTCAGTATCTGACATAAATATATCTACATTTAGTAAGGTCTCTTGGAAGTCTTCTATTAATTGAGAGTTTCTAGTTTTCATATTTTTTTTTTTTTGGGCATATATTTGCTAAGTGTTCTAAACTACCACAAGTATAGCACTCTAATTTATTTTTATAATTTCTATCATTTCTATATTTTCTAACATGTCTATCTCTATTTAAGTAAGGTTTTCTTGCTGAAAATTTTCTCAAAAAATATTTTTTATTTTTGTAAGGTCTTTGGTTATAGTTTGTTCTTCTTTTATATTTTCTTGATCTACTGGGTTCTTTATCATAACTTTGTGTTGTATATATCATTGTTTTACAAAAATTCATTTCTTTTTGTTTTAATTGTTTTTGTATTTGTATGTTAGTACATTTTTCTGTTAGTATTTTCATTATGTGTGTTACTTTTTGTCCTATAGACCATGAGATAGTAGGGTCTTGAGCTACACCCTCTCTTTTATACCATCTTTCTTCTATTTCTCTTCCTAATGCTCCTGGTAATTTATTAAATAGTTTTTTTCCTAATTCTTCATTAAATGTATTTCCACTAATAGTGCAATAGTAAAAATAGTCATTAACGAACTTCTTTATGTGTATCCAATTTGATATACTTAATTGTTCTAATTTTATTAAAGCATTTCTTTGTAGAGCCAGTAAGCCACTATTTGGGTCTTCTCCTGTTAATAACACATGTATTTTGTTTGTGAAATTGTAAGGGTTTGGTCCTAATTCTATTAGTGCTTGGAATTCCTATGGTTTAGTCTGTTTATAAGATTCCCATACTGCTTTACATGATTCTCCTAAAAAGATTTCTAAATATCTATACATAGTCTCTGCGTCTGTTTCTTGATAGTTTTTAATAAAATCTGCTACTACTATTCCTTTCCATAAGTCTATTACTGTATTCCACATTTGTGGATCGTGTGCCGCTATAAAATAAATAAATAAATAAATATATATATATATATATATATATATATAAATATATATATATATATATATATATATATATATATGCGCTGGAAAGGAATTCAAAAGAGAGAACTTACATGCAGCTACCACGTGGCAAGTGTTGAAGATGTCACAATTTGTTAGGCGGCGAACGGCTTCCAGCAACACGGAAAAAAGACGGAAAACCCAATTAAATTGGGTTTTGGTTTCCTAATTTATCATGAACTCAATTATTTTATTTAGAGTTTTATATCTATAAATAGAGCATAAAAATTATTTTTTATAGAGCCAAGAACCAATAAACAATATAAAATATAAATTTTCTTATAGCTTAGGAACTTTAGAAGAGCCGCCGTGGAGGCCGAAGAATTGTGGTTTATTCTTTCTTCTCCTTTATTATTAATTTGTATTCGTGATTAGTAAAAAATAATTTATCTATTGTTCTTAAATTTTTATGATTAACTCAAGCATATATATTTTGATTGTGTTTTTGGAGACAATGAGTCGCTAAAATTTATAACTAGGGTTGTGGGAATCATGATGAATTATTAAAGTAAGTTTATGTACAAAGTGATTCTTGAATGATTTTTATGCATGTATTGGTAATCCTTTCGTTTAGAATACTTTTTAACGTTGGCAACGTTAGAACTCGCCTCGTTCCTACTTACCGGACCAAGGAGGTAATGAATGAGAAAAGGATTAAACAACGGAGATTTAGTTAAGTTTAGCTTCTATCTAATAGATGACCTTAATCAATTGATGCAAGGGCTAATACCCTAATTAATTGACGCAAGGGATAATCCAGGGTTAAGGGTAAGGGTTAGTAAAGCACGCACCCGTAGACGGACCAAGTTGCATGGTGAAATTCCCTACTTGGAGGACTAATCACTTAGGGATATCGAACTTACCAGCCTTGCATGCTAAAAATTGAAATAGATCACTAGTACAATATTCTTGCTATTTTATGAAATCATAGGGAACACATTCCTAGTTATTTCTAATAATCTGAATATAAATAGATACTTACTTCAAAGCTATTTTTATTCTTTTTATTTTTGTTTCAATTTAAATCCCCCTTTTTTTAAATAACGACTATCGAGTTAAATATTTGCTATTGACAATATTCTTCCATATTCTCTGTGAGATCGACCCCGACTCATAGTTGGATAAATATATTGCACTTCAAGAAGTATATTTGGATGTTATCAGTGTACCCCTGGGTCGTGATAAAAATAGACATTGACAACACTAAATCAATGAATAATAAGCCCTAAATGAGTCAAAATCCCTGACCCATCAACATTTTTTATAACACTCAACTACACTTCATCTAATTCTAAGTCTAGGCGGTCGCTAACAAGTAAAAATCCAACTAAGAGTTGGGGTCGATCCCACAGGGAGTGATTCTGTAAGAATTCAATTAAGAAGTAAAAACATGTTCTAATCATTTGTAGAAGTAAAAGTTTCACAACACGAAAACAAATCACGAAGTTTCAACAATTGATATCAAATAGGTGGGAGGTTTAGAAACCAATTTAAGACAAAAATTACTTAACACGGGAAGTAAAGAAGTAGAGATTGATTGTACCTTAAGAATGTGATCAGTCGAATGCTAATTTCGTGTAATGAGTGATTACTAGTTGCTTAAAGTTGTTGAATCTCAATGGGTTGTCTAAGTTTTGAGTACAATAGTCATTTCTCAATCAACAATTGTGCTTCAAGTGAGTTCTTCTGAACCTCAACAAGCATTACACAACCAAACAACTCAATTCCTTAAATTACACCACTCTTTCAAGCTGGGTTTGTAAAGACGAAACTCACTGTCTCAAGCTAGATTTTAAAGACACAATCAATACAACAATCAATCAATCATTCGACTCTATTACCTCTTTCTCAAGCAATCATTGAGAACTAAGCTATAATTTCAATTGCAACTACAATTCCTCAATTAAAATATGAACAATTAATTAAACCCACTGCAAAACAACATTAAAATCAGCAGTTGACAACACCCATGCATTAGCTAATTAATGCATTCAACTACATAATCACACCTATAAGGTAAGGGTTTTTGCTACGCATAATGAAAAGCAAGAAATCATTACAAACAAAATCTTCCATCTGATTTGCTAACGATCTACAATCCCCAAATGTTGAAATAGAAGATAAACTCTTACAATCTCCAAATCTAAATCCCAAACTCCGCTAAAAATGTAAAGACAATGTTTTAGAATGTAAAAACACTCAAAAACCCAGAAGTAAACAGTGTGGGAACACCTTTTCTTCTGTCAAAATTTGTATTTATACATTCTCAAAATTTCAGCACGGGGCCAATTCAGCAAAGTAAGTTGGGATCGCCGACCAGCTGGGCAATCTACCGAGTTTCTCCTCTTCTCGCCGTTTGGCTTGGCTCCTCCATTTATTTATTCTAGAACTTTTGGCGAGCTTGATGACTATCGCCGATCCATATGGTGTTTTGTGGAATTGCCCGTTTGCTCGCCAAAATGGTTTTTTCCATAGGCTATTTTGGTGGAACTTAATGCGAGCTGGAGGCCCGCTTGGCAAGTCGCTTAGTGGATTTGCGAGCTCCAGCTTCTCTTTTCTTTAACTTTTTTTAACTTTTTCATTCCTTTTTACATCATAATGTCCTCACCTCACCCTAAAACCTTCATTGCTTCATATCAACATATTAACATCAATTATGAGCGTAAAACAAGCATTGATGACACTAAATCCTTGAATCATAAGCCCTAAATGAGTCGAAATCCCTGGTGGCGGTGCCATTTTTTATAACGCACAACTACACTTCATCAAATTCTAAGTGTAGGCGGTCATTAATAAATATAAACCCAACCAAGAGTTGGGGTCGATCTCACAGGGAGTGCTACGGTAAAGAATTCAATTATGAAGTAAAAACGTGTCCTAATTGTTTGTAGAAGTAAAAGTTTCGCAACAAAAATACAAATCACGAAGTTCAACAATTGATATCAAATGAGGGGGGCGGGGGGGAGGGGGGGTTTAGTAACAAATTTAAGGCAAAGATTACTTCACGGGAAGTAAAAAAGTATATATTGGACCTTAGGAATGTGATTAGTCAAATGCTAATTTCGCGTAATGGGTCATTATTAGTTGCTTAAAGTTGTTGCATCTCAATGGGTAAGCTAGGTTTGAGTACAATAGCCATTTCTCAATCAACTATTGCTCCTCAATTGAGTTCTTTCGAACCTCAACAAGCATAACACAGCCAAACAACCCAATTCCTTAATTAACCTAATCTTTCTAGCTGGGTTTGTAAAGACACAATCAAACCCACATTCTCAAGCTAGATTTTAAAGCTGCAATCAATATAACTATCAATCAATCATTCAACTCTATTACCTCTTTCTTAAGCAAGCATAGAGAACTAAGCTAGAATTGTATTTGCAACTACAATTCCTCAATTAAAATATGAATAATTAATTGAACTCACTTCAAAACAACATTAAAATCAACAACTAACAACACCCATTGGCTAATTAATGTATTCGACTACATAATCAGACCCCCTAAGGTAAAGGGTTTTAGCGAAGCATAATGAAAAGAAAGAAATCGTTCCCAACAAAGTTTTCCATTTGATTTGCTAACAATTTGCAATCCCCAAATGTTGAAATAGAAGCTAAAATCTTACAGTCTCCAAATCTAAATCCCAAACTCTACTAAAAATGTAAAGACAATGTTCTAGAATGTGAAAACTCTTAAAAAAGTAAACATTGTGGGAACTCCTTTTCTTCTTTTAAAAATTGTATTTATATGTTTCCAAAATTTTAGCACGGAGTCAACTCAGCGAAGTAAGTCGTGATCGCCTACCAGGTCGGCGATCCACCAAGTTGCTCCTTCTCTCGCCTTTTTGCTTGGCTCCCCCATCAATTTATTTTGGAACTTTTAGCGAGTTTGATCAATAGCTCTGATTCATTCATCGTGTCACCAAATTACCCGTTTGCTCACCAAGTTGGTTTTGTCCATGGGCAATTTTGCTAGAACTTTAGGCGAGCTGAAGGCCTGCTCGGCGAGTTGCGCAAGCTCCTACATCTGTTTTCTTCAACTTTTTGAACTTTTTTGTTCCTTTTTGCATCATAATGTCCTTGCCTCACTCTAAAGCCTTCATTGCTGCATATCAACATATTAACATTAGTTATGAGCGTAAAACTGACATTGAGGACACTAAATCCTTGAATAATAAGTCATAAATGAGTCGAAATCCCTGACTCATCAGCTCCATGAATGAAAACTATCATCCCTCAATGCCAAGAGCTTGCCTTCAATGATGGAATTGGAGGCTTGACTTGAAACCCTAGGTTGACTCCTTCTTCTTCAAGCTTTCTAGAGAGACAAATATTTTTGGAGAGGTGGACTTGTTCTTCTTTTAAGAATTTGAGAGAATGCTTTCAATTGGGGAAAATTGGGTATAAAAACACTTATATAGGGCTTTAAAAACACTTATATAGGGCTTTAGGTGAAGGGTAAAATGACATAGTATTAGGTTAGAATAATTAGGAAAAGACTCGAAAGACCCTAAGAAAATAACTGTCAATACCATCGACAGTAAGGACCTACTGTTCGTGGTTCCACCTATGGACCGTCCTGGTCGGCCGTCGATAGGTTCAGAGACCATGATCTTTTCACCTTGACTAACAGGACCCACCTACGGACCATGGTTCCATTGACGGGCCGTTGGTCTAGACTTTTGAGCTAAAAATCTCTCAATTATTTTTCAAAGTAATAGTCTACTCAAGCCAGCGATGACGATGGCACAAGGCTTGTCTTTTTCTCAACCCTTTAAAAATATGAAAAAAAAGTTTCTTTCTCCCACCAATATGAGAGAAATCCTCTTAACTTTCAAATTCATTCGAAGCTAATATTTTCTTGGTGTGGTATAAATGTAACTTTTTTTCATAGTTTTATATGGTTATAAACACTGCTACTGAAAAAGCATTCACGTACATTCACAGACCATGTTGGTATATAAATTAATTGCTTATTATGGGTTACTGAATTAATAGAAATCATGTTATTTAAAAAACACTTCTAGAGGTATGTTAAAGGGCAATAGGCTGAAGGTCCCAATTTAATTTTTTTGGCTAATTTCCATCTAGTGTTCCAATAAAATCAAAAGTTCGGTTAGCAAAAAAATTTGCTACTATGTTTTCCTCCTTAGGATGTATTGAAATTGAATTGGGACTCCCTCCCTTCTTTTATTAATAGAGTTGATCTTTAGTGTCACACTCGAAGGAATTTCCCAACTACCATCCAGTAGTTGAATCATGGTCAAAGAATTTGTTTCAATAATAAGAGGCAATAATCTTCTGTCATTATAGTAATTCAGTCCCTCTCTAACTCAATTTCTTCAACCACAATGTTAGTAGTGTCTGATGCCTAATGAAATTTTCTCCCACCATATATGTCAATTCATAATCCTAGCACAAAAAGTTATTGAGTTGGGCTCGAGGTTTCCCTTGAATCCCTATTAATTAGTGTTATATTTAAATCAGATAGTTGTTGAAGTGTGTGAACACCTCATCTAAAAGCTTAAGCTGTTAGAGAGAACACACTTTTATTAGTTAATGATATTCTCAACACGCCCCTCACGAGCATGTTTCTTTTTAATGGGCCAAGAACATGGAAATTATTTTTAATGAGCACACTTTTTAGTGTTCCTTCAATTTCAAATATACCACAAAATAATATATGTATGTATATATGTGCTAGGATTGTTACTAATGTTCCATTTAGGTGGTATTTATAGATATCCTGAGATTGAAGACATTGGTCACTTCTTATATATTGGAGATAGATTTGGAGCTAAGTACGATTAGGAATTTGTATATCGAAAAAAATGGTATAGTATAATTTTTAATGTGGTTATGGACACGCATCTTGATTAACTCGTTACATTTGATCTTTAGTATTAATGAAAATTATAATTACAATTGAAAAATAAAATGAAGAAAATAGAAATCATCAAGTTGAACGAATCTCTCATTCTCTTTAAGGAGAGTCAAGCTCATTGTGACGAAGTTTTATCAGTCAACAGTAATCTTCTTGACTTGTCCCCTCCAAGACACAACAACCCAACAAAACTGTATAATTCAACAAACTATGGACAAGATTTGAGTCCTAAGTTCCAACAAAAGACAACCTTCCTTCAACTAAATAAAATTCTCTTTTCTACTCACTTTTATGTGCTCTATATTTTTCTTGTACTCAATATAATGTAAGACCATCACTATTTATAGGTAAAGAATTCCTCCTTGTATTAAATAGGGAAAATGTGGGTAATAATATGGGTAGATAAATGAAATAATTATGACTTAGAGGTTACATGAGTCTTGTACAAGACATACATGAGATAGAATAATGAGTAATTATTAGCAAGAAATTACAAGAGTTACTAAATAACTAATGACCACATTTGGCCAAAATTGATCGTGAAAGATGAATCATCAAAAGAAATTCCTTCAAGTTAAAATATATTAGTGTGAACAAAATCTAATAAATCAAATTCTTTGTCATCTTCAAAATGAGGTCTTTTAGTGACTTTGGCTTTACGACTAGCCTCACTTTTTTCAAAAAAATAATAATTTAATAACTAAAATTAATCCTACACTACTCATGACTCTCACATAACAATCATTAATACAAAACAAATGAGCATGCCAAAAATTGGTGGAAAAGAACATGTAATAAAACTAGAAGCTTTATACATTTCAACATTAAACTTGAACATCCCATTACAAGAATACCCCTTTCCTCCAAAAAAATATTCATTTTTACTATTACATATTGATTTGACTTAATAATTTGAAACTTTCTTTATTAAGAAGAAATCTAGACATCAAATTTTACATCATCTTTCAAAGTTAATACTCTATGATGTGAGAAATGAAAGAATACCCTTTTATTTATAGAGAACAAAGGACAGTATGAATAAGTATTTATTGTGTCTTATCGAAAAAGTCACAATACTTTAGAAATTTCCAATCCTTCAAAAAAACATGTCTTTTTCGGAAAAGTACAACTCTTCATTTTTCATACGTCTTTTAAGACAAAAAATCTCCCACCTAAATGGGGAATAACTATTGTTAAAAGATATGCATGAAAAAACTACGTAATTCGTGAGAAAGGATTAATTGCATCTAGATAAGTAGGTTTCCCTTTGAACTTCCATAGTGAACATACATTGGATATACTCGGTCAATCGGTAGATTTGATATCTCTGAACCATTGAGTTTTGGTGTATATAGAGACAACATAAGTCACACAATTAACCCTTTAATTATTTTGGTTCTTGTTGTTTTAAATTTTTTGGCTAACCATAAACACTTCCTCGTTCATAAATGTGTACAGAACTGGCATTATCGAATTCTTCTTTAAGTGGCTTACACTTCACACTTACATATGTGATTCCAAAATGTGTTATTCAGCCGATACACCATTTGATATACTCTATATCAAACATAGAAATTATTAAAAAGTCTTGATATCTTGTCCTTGATACTGAACATTGTCTCATCATGAGAATTGACCATAAAATTTATTTTGAAAATGTTAAACATGTCACCAAATAACTTTGTTTGATCATCTCCTTGAACCTAGATGTTGAGATCTCCAGCCTTCTAGGTAGAATTACCGCTACAATGATTTGTCCTCAAACATAATCCGATTTTTTTTGCTGATCTTTCAACTACCACAGTAGTTAGATCTTTTGTAAGTGGATATGACACATTATCCACTACATTGGGTATGTTGTTATGGTTATTATTGTTTCTAATATTTAAAATTATCGATAAACACTTTTGAAATCTTGACCAAGCACAAACGATTGCTCTAGTATTGACAAAAATACTTTCAAATTGATTAACACAATTTTTAATTAATCAACAGTTAATTGGGACGAGTCTTTATTTCAAAGGACAATAATAAGAATTTATCAATAATTGAGGCACCATTATTATTCCTGTATAATCCTCATACCTACTAGTAAAACATCCATTCAATATACCTGATGTACAGATTAACATATAGTCAAATATATCATATTTCATACTGTGAATGTATTGTCTGCCTCCAAATACTAAAACTACCCTATGTAGTTATACATATGACATGTAATATATTGTTATATTTCACAAAACATCAGATTCTGCAATTCAAGAAAATCACTTGTTTATATTTGTTGACAATCAAGAAATCCCCAAATGCCAGCAATACTAATATATCAAACATGGTCAATAAAGCCAAACTTTTATCCATCGCAAAGTTTGATCCATTCACGCTTACCATTAGACACAGAGGCGTATTCAGGAGGGGGTCACCGGGTTCACGTGAACCTATGCTTCCTTCCTGAAATCATATATAGTAGTGTTATGTCTTTTTTTAAAAAAAATATTTAAATATAGATGCTTGAAACCACACTTGAAGTATCATATAATGTCATGCAATGATGATTGGGTTCACCTCTCTAAGTGAGGTTAAAAATTTGAATCTTTTATTTATCTTGTTTTTATTTTCCTTTCTAAAATTGGGTAACACCTCTTTAAGTGGTTTGGATAGATAAAAAATATTTTTGGACCTATAATTTTAAAATTTTAATAGTTTTTGTTGATAAGAACTAAAATGTTAAAATGATCATATTTATATCTTAGATCCATCTTATAGTAATAGTGCACCCATCATCTCAAAATCCTAATTACGTCTTTGATTATTTAGACGAAATCCCAACTTTACCACTTTTTGTGAGGTCTCAAAATTTTTCATTTTAGTCAAATGGTATAGGAAAAAGCTCATACTAAGGTGAACACACAGGTTATGAAGGATGTTTTGGGAAGAAGCTAGAGGATCAAAATACCAAACGCTAGGCTGGGGAAATGTAATTGGAATCAGAGTTAAAAGTTGGTTGTATTAGAGTTAGAAAAGATGGTAGGAAACTAATGGTTTTTTCTATACCATTCGAGTGAAATGAAACTTTTGAGACCTAAAAAAAAAGTGGTGAAGCTGGGATTTCATCCAATGGTAATCGTGAATGGATTAAACTTTGCGGACAAAAGTTTGACATTATTCACAAGGTTTCAGATATTAGTATTGGTAGATTTAGGAATTTCTCGATTGCCAATAAATCTATACATGTTTTTTCCTTCAATTGAAGAATATGATGTCTTCTAAAATATATAACCATATGTAACATGTCATCTTTATAACTATATATGTAGGGTAGTTTTGGTATCATGTAGCAGACTGTATATCTGTATGAAATCTGATACATTTGACTATAATTGTCGCAGGTTAATATATACATCATGTATATTAAATGGATGCTTTACTTATAGGAATGATGATTGTACAGAGATAATAGTGGTGTCTCAATTATTGACAAATTCTTATTATTGTCCTTAGAGATAAAGAATCATCACAATAGCTTTCGATTAATAAAGAAATGTGTTAATTGGTTAATTAATTTGGAAAGTTTTTTGTTAATACTAGAGAAATCATTTGTTCTTGATCAAGATTTCAAAAGTATTTCTAGATGATTTTTGAATAGTAGCAACAACAGTAACCATAACAACATACCTATTGTAGTCTCTTCTACAAAAATTGTAATTTAGAAGACACCAATAACATAGTTAATGTAATGTCACGATCCGATTTCTCAGATAATGACGGCACCTACTACACCTCAAAAGTAGGTTAGTCTAACCCTTAGCCCGGAGCCATAAACAACAAACTACCAAGCAGAAGTAAAAAATAAGAAGCATAAATCTTAGAGCAAAGTGAAGAAAGGATAATCACAAGATATACAGAACAAGAATCAACCCAAGATCGGACATCAGTGATTAGTTGAGCATCTAATACAAAATAACAATACAAGGCTTTTACAAATACAACATAAGTATAGGCTATATCAGAATACAATGTAAAGACTATGCCTAGCCAAAAAGGCGGACATCGGTAACTCTAAATGCCAGGAGCTCACCCTAGTATTTGAATTTTCAAGAGTCTCCGTACGACACTAGATCATTGGCAATAGCTTAAACTGAGATCTACAGGGGCCAGAATTATACTATTAGTAACAGAGATGATGCTCAATAGGCATTGGCCGACTGAGCTCTAAAGATATCACAAGCATAAACAACATGTAATAAGGAAAGCATCGTACAAGTAAATACATATGAGTTTATGTAGGCAAGAAACAAAGATACCAAGGGGTAAGCAGTCGAATCAAGAACGTACCTGAACAACAAGCAAACAACCTACTCGTAAGCAACTAAGATACCAAGTCAACAACCCAGGGTCAGGATGCCCCACAACAAAAATTCTAAAGTCAAATCCTATCAGCTAACAAAAACAATAACAAAGAACAGAATATAGTCAAACAATAACTTAAAAAGACCCCCATAAACCCGAAGGTACAAACAACAAACATAACTCAACCGCCCCCATAAACCAGAAGGTTTAATCAATAAACAAGTATACTAGTGATAGTCAATGCATATGTGTTGACACCAAATGTTGGTATAATATTTTTAAAGTTAATACTTTTAAGTATTTCATTCGTTAAATAGTTCAAAGTACATGTTTGGCAATTTTAATGCAATTCGTTGATAATTATCCTTATTTCTCAAAATATTAGAATTTATTGGTTAATTCTGTTTATATTTTATTTTTGTCACAGCTAGTTGAATACATTCAAATATTTATTCATCTTTTATTAAATAATTATTTCTATTAAATTATATTTTTACATGTCATTGGTTACATTCTTTACATTTTTTAATATTCATATTATTCGTTGCATTTGTTAATATTTATTTTGATATTTTGCACAGTTTAGAAATTTATTCAAATGTGGAAAAGATTTCATACACACATATCTTATTAATTAGTGATTTTAACACACGATTTTAAGATAATGATATTGTACTATTGATGATTTTCAATTTTTTATTTAAGCAATAGTTTGGTCATTAAGTTTAGTATGGGAAATAGATTTTTAGGGGTGTAATTTAGATATTTTTTTTATATTCTTTTATTGTTCGTTATTTTTTTCTTGCAAATCACCGGAGTTCCGCTGGAATCAGATGAGTCCACCGGCAAAAACCCATTTTCCATTTTTTTTCCTCCAGACCCACATCCAAACAGCAACCAAAACAGCCACCACAACCCATCTTCTCCAACCATACTCAATCCAGCAGCCATCTTCAAAGAATCAAACCAAAACCCATTTCTTCTCTCTTCGTTTCACTGCTCCAAAACCTCACGCAACGACACCACAAGATTCCATCAGCGAACTCGGGAAAACCTCCGACTAAAACCCCCCATTGTTTTCTCCTTTTCCAACAACCACGATCCAACCAAAACCACATCGAGCCAGACTCGCGACCTTCCAGACCCACCATAAAACTACCCTAGCGCCTTCACTTTTATTTTCCGACCAACAACAGTAAACAAATCCCAATGGAGTTCAACCAACATTACAGACCCCAATGCTGCCAGTCCCCATCCCCTTCTCCCTTTACAATTTTTCTCTTGTTTTGCAGGTATCCTGCTGCCATTCAAACGAGCTCCAAGCTCCGGCGAAGCTTTAAACAACCCCCAAACCAGCAACCTTTGACCCACATTAAGATCTCTAAGCGCCACCTCGCCAGAATAATAACAACCCCAACGAACCAGACCATCAAAGATCATCAAATCCAGCCAGAATACTCCATCTCCGATGAAATCTTCTCTCTTTCTCTTTTCATCATTTTTTGGGTTTGTTTTTCATTATAGATGATTAACTGTTCATATTGTTCGGGTAATGAAGTGTATTAATGATGGATGTATTAGTTATACTTGCATTAATTATACATACATTATTTTTATATATTGTTTGGTTTGATGCATAAAAAAAATAACATGCATTGCATAAAAAAATAGTTTATAAAGATACCCTCTACTACTATGATACTTCCTCCGTTTAAAAAAGAATGACCTTCTTTTCTTTTTAGTCGGTTTTAAAAAAAATGACATCTTTTCTTTTTTTTGTAATATTTTAATTTTAGCTTTCCACGTAACATGTTTAAAGCCATAAGATTGAAGGACAATTTAGTACATTTGACATAACTTTAATTTAAGATCACAAGATTCAAAAGTCTTCTTTATTTTCTAAAATTTTGTGTCAAGTCAAATATGATCACTCTTTATGAAACGGAAAAAGTAGAAAAGATGTAAAAAAGGTTTTAAGGGGCAATTGAGTCTTTAATCATTCTAATGCATGCATTAAAACTATTGCATTGCTAATACCTAGAAATGTATAACTAATTTACATAGATTGAAAAAGAGTACCAAACAAAGTACTAGTAATACAAGGATAATGCATGCATTATTTTTATATAATACATCCTACCAAACCATCCTAACTGTTATTTCATATTGTTACTTTATTTCTTTATTAGTTAATTTTGTGTTAAATCATTTTTCTCTTGTACATTTATTTTATTACTGTGGTCTGTTTCTTGATTAGTGTGTTTATTTGTGGCTAATTTTAAAGTTAAAATTAATTAATTGATTTGTTTTCTCTCAATTCTTAAAGTGACACCGTGGTAGTTTTTATTAATTAATTAAATTAAAGAATGTTGGGTATTATAATTTTCTTTAAGTTGTTGATTTATTTTTATAGTTTTTATCATGTCGTTGCTTTTTTTTTCGATTATTATTAGTAGTAGTATACGTTATATATTATTAAAAAAGTAATTATGTTATATATTATGCTCGAGTATATATTATACATTTGTTGGTATAATTTTTTTTTTATGTAAATTAGTATATCAATGAGTGAGACCTTTTAGTTTATGTGTGTTTATTGCACATTTGTGATGATGATTAGCAAAGCACTTTTCTTAGTAATTCTTGACGTTTCTTGAATACTCAAATAGTATATTTATAATTTATAATTTTCCTGTTCATACTGTTCAAAAGTATATTTTCATTAATGACTATATAGTTATGTTAGTCGAAAATTATGAATAAAGATCAAGTATGACACAAATTTGTTATAAAGTTTCTAGTTGCAAAGAGCCAGTAATTTTACCTGAGTAACCTATGTAGAATTAAATAGGTACGTAATCAATAAGAAATTCTCAATAATAATTAGATCAATCGTTTAAAACTTTATATTCTAGTCGTGTTATATTTTAGGATCGAAGAACTGAATGAAAAGATGTAGCCCGACTTTAATAATTATTGTATACTGAATTTGAAAATAAAAGGAATATTTGAAAAGCAATATTATTAATTGACTTGCTTCTGAAGTGAATCTAACAACAAATAATATGCTATCGTGTAACTTCAAAGTTAGAGTAGTGTATAATTATATTGATAATAAATCTCACATGTATAATACCTTCATCATTGTCATCATCATAACTTTACTTTCTATTTTTTAAATCCCCATTATTTTAATTATATAACACACTTTTCTTTTTTACTAAGAACCAAAAAGTGGATTTATTTACCTAATCTATAACAAACATAAGCCAATTTATTCGTATGTGTGTAATCTAAATGTTTTTATTGAACTGAAATATTAAAAGGATATATTTTTTGAATTGGTATTTTCATAATAAGTTCATATAATTAGAAATTGTATGTACAGTTGTTTCTTAACTAAATTTTGTGGAAATATGATTGTAATTACTTGGAACTTACTCTATTAAAAAAAAAAAAAAAAGAAACCCACAAATTTTGTACCCCCTATAATCCCTATTTTGTGCATTGTTGAAATTTTTAAATAAAGATATCTTTAAATATTTTTTCGTAGTCGCACCTTATAAGATATTTTTATAACTACTCCCTTCGTTCTATTTATGTGAGATAGTTTGATTCGGTACGGAGTTTAAGAAAGTAAGGAAAACTTTTAAAATTTGTGGTTCAAAATGAATAATAGAAATTTATGTGATTATAAATTATTTTATTAAGGATAAAATAGATATTTTATAGTTAAATTATTACTTAATATAAAAATATATCATTCTTTTTTTAAATTGACTAAAAAAGAAAGTCACATAAATTTGGACGAAGTAATATGTTTGCCTATTGAAGAAAGGTCAGACCTAGTCCTCCTCATTCTGTATCCTCTTTGACAGTGACAATACAATCATGACTCTTTTTTTAAAGAAAAAATAATATGTTTGCCGCATATATTTAGAGACAACAAAGCAACAAAAAAATATATATATTATATTGCATAAGAACATGGGTATTTTTTAAGCAATTGACTAAAACTTGTAAGAAAAAATAGAATTACGTATTTTTAATTTATTTTTCAATATATATTAATAATTAAATAAAATGTATGAACTAATTTTGGTTGCAATAATTACACATTTTTACACATATATATTAATAATTAAATAAAATGTATGAACTAATTTTGGTTGGAATAATTACACATTTTTACACATATACTATGTTGAAGTCCATTATGCTAGTGTATGATCTAGAATTTGTATAAGCTTTTCTGAATAGTATATCATTTTTATAGTGAAATATCACACTCCACTGACTTAGTCTTAATGATGCATTTTAATTTTTGAATTTTAAAAGAAAGATGGTCAAAAGCCCCCTCAATCTATAATTGGATTTTCAACTACACTCATACTTTACAATGGTCCTATTAACCACCCATTATACTATTTTAAAATGGAGTTATTTGCTCCCTATGTGCTGAGGTGGAAAGAAATGTGTAGTTCACTCTCTTTGAGAGTGTGAGAGCAAAAACAAATAATAAAACTTTAAATCTATAAGTGTTTCTTTTATTTCATTATTAATTTTGTACTTTTGATGTTTCCTTTTATTTATTCTTTTACTTTTAATGTTCCTTTTCTTCTTTCTCTTTAACAAAGAAACACCAACAACAACATGGGCTGCAGCGGCGACGACACCATGTGAACTTCACTCATCCACCACCAAGTCTCAGTCTTCATCGGCCTTCCATCATTAAGCCCCATCTTACCTTCAAATCACATGCGTTTCACATTAGCTCAATTAAAAACTCACCGAAAATAATTATTATTACTCCACTATGTGAGAACAGACCCATCAACCATCAATTTCGTTGTGAACCACCACTTAAACCACCATTGCCACTTAGTTTGTACCTTCAAGATTTTTAAAGTAGGAGATGCAAATTCAAGCATAAACACAAAATTTAAATATTTAGGTATTGCATCTACCTTCCTTTTTTAGATCTGATAAAGCTTTGACTATCAAATCTACAATAAATATCAAATAGTACAAAAATCTTACAAAATCTTTATTTTAAGGATTTCTACCCAACTCAACTAAACTAACTGCATCTAAAAATTTAATCCCCAAAATTGACCGACTTTTTGGAGCATTGAATTGTTAATGATTTTGAGTGAAATTTCATCAATACCGAGAGAAAAAATAGGAAATGGTGTAGAAATAGAGATTTTGAAGGGTAATTAGGTGATTATTGAAAAAAATTGGGAATTTTCAAAGGTTGAATCGAGAGAAATTTAGATGAAAATTGATGAAAAATTTTGGTCCATGGGAGAATACTTCGGCCTGTGGCTGATGCCAAGTCAAAGAAAACAAAATAATTGATTTTTATACATTAAAAAAATATATATTACGTGGAGGGCACGTATCCATCACTACTTAATACGAATCTGGGGGTGAGTTATTAAGGAGTTATATATTTCTACTTTTAAAATGGTCGGGAGGGGGGGGGGGGTAATAGGACCTCTGTAACACCCCATAAATTTTTTGAGCTAAGACTCGAACCATCCTTTGTTGTGAGAAGGATTTTACTGAGGAATTTAAAATTTCTTGAGTGTTAATGTCACTAGATGTAGCACCTTGAATTCCAAAAAGAACTAAATTGGAAATAGCAAAATCTGAAATTTGGCAAAAAAGCTAAGTATGACTTTTGGGTCAACTTCAAACAACCATAACTCCTAGCACATGATGAGTTAGGTGTGCTACAAGATAATGTAGGAAAGATCTTTGAATTATCTTAATTTTCAACGCCACTGAGTTTACTAATTTACGAGTTCGTATGAGGGAGATATGCCCACTGGAAGTCGGGTTGTCTAGGTAAGGAAAGTCAAAACCAGATTTTAAAAGGGTATTTTGGTATTTTCCATACCCAATTGGTTTAATTCATTTTTAGTGATTTAATTAGGGTCTAAACAGAATGGGTTCAGTATAAAAAATTGTAAAATCATGCTAGGGTTTTTAGAGAAAGAACTCAAGAGGAGAAATGAGAAGAAAAGGTCTAGATTCATCGATTTCTTGAGGAATTGATTGCGGATTTCGCCAAGGATTTGATCCTACGAGGTATGTGAGACTTTCATAACATTGGGTTTATTCACCCATGTGCCAAACATGTTTATTTCAGCGTGAATTCCTAAAAAGATTGGAAGTTTGAATGTTCTTGATGGGTGTTCTTGAATTGCTTTCGTTCTTGAATTTGGGTTAAGATTGAGGAGTTCTTGACAGTTTAATGTCGATTATTAGAGTTATTTTAAGTTAGATTCTTGTGTATATGTTTTGGGCACCTGAATCTAAAGAGATATTGAGAAAAAGAATTGAAATTAATCGAATTAAGGTTAGAAACGAGAGGAAATATTCGTTAGTTTTGCCTGGGACAATGCTGGCGTGACGCGCCCCCGTTGCACCAAGAAGGCTGAGGCGAAGCACCAACAGTGCGCCAGAAATAAGCCCCAGTAACTTAGGGGTTGGCTCGGCGCACCAGGAACGCGTCTGGGTCATCTGCCCCAATCTATTTTTCGTCGTTTAACCTATCTAAGTTATTCTAAAGTGTACTAACACTTCCTATTGATTCTAACTACTCTAAATGACTTCTAAACATCTAGAAATCATCCATGAACATTAATCATAACCATGAATTCATAATTCAAATTCAAGGTAGAGTTGAGAGTTAAGCCTTGAAGAGTTTTTCCGAACATTTTGAGATAGTCCCTTTGAGTCTTTTTGAGGAGTCTTCTACAAATTTAAAATAACTTATTTCAAGACTCGAGCAAATAAGTGTAAGAATGAGGAGAATGTATTCATGAGTCTACTTTGTCATCACGAGATCCCTCATATCATGAACCATAACTCTTAATTTCATAATTTAAATTCAAAAGAGAGTTACAAGTAGAGTTCAAAAAAGTTTTTGAGTTCAATCGTGAATCCTTTGAGATCAACTGTCAATTTAAACTATGTTTTGAGGAAGTAAGTATGAGAATGAGAAGAGTCGTTTACACGAGTTCCATGCTGTTATGTAGACCCTCGAGTCGAGTTGCTCATGCCCATAAATTCCGCATGAACTCCATAAGTTGAGTATCTTGAGATGAGTAGTATCTTCAAGTTCTAAGTCTTGAGTATCGAGTTCCTAACCCTTTTGAGATTTTATTCCTAATTATGGGACTATTACATGTTACCCATGAAGTCCTTGAGTTGAGTAGTTCATGCCCATAATTCCGCATGAACCCAATAAGTTGAGTAGTCTTGAGAGGAGAAGTATCTTTGAGTCCTTGAGTTGAGTAGTTCATGCCCATAATTCCGCATGAACCCTCTGAGTAGAACATTCTTTAAATGAGTATTATCATTGAAGTTCTTAAGTTTCGAGTATTGAGTTCTATATATGGTTATTGAAAACCTTGAATTGAGTCATTCGCGTCCATAATTCGGCATGAACCTTATTTTGAGAAGTCTTTTACAATTGTTTTAAAACTTGTTTTAAAGACTTGAGCATTGAGTTGAGTAAGAGCAAGAGTTGAGTTCAGTTTCTTCAAAAGATTATATGGGAACTAAGTATTCTCAAAGAGTAAATGTTTTCACATTTAAACAAAAGAGGAAACACCGATTTCCAAGAGAGCCTTTGAGCTAGTTTTTGAGTAATTATCTCAAGCCACAAAAAGAGTTTTTGTTTTTAAACATATGAGCTAAGTATTTTAGGAGTAGTATTGAGCACCAATGTGGGGACGAGGTCATAATAACTCAATGTAGCCAACGTGGGTAGAAAAAGGTCATACTTTTTAGATGATTCCTTAGTGCTTTAAGCATAGACTTGTGAATCCATTTAGTTGAGGCGTTCTATATCCCAGCAAGTTATAGGACAATTCTGGTAGTGTGGGCGAGATGTTGTATCATTACATAGCTTATAGTGATGGTTGTTGGTTAGAGAAACTCCCATAGAGTTATATTATATTTTATTATATATATAAATTTAGTTGTTATTGTATTCTTCAATACACTGAGTTGCTTTCTACTGTTTTAAAAGTTTTCCATATATTGTATGTGTATTGTTGCTTTATATTGAGTTGAGTATCCAGAGTTGAATATCCAGAGTTGAGTACCCAGAGTCAAGTATCTTATTATTGAGTTGAGCCTTATTTCATTTAGTTGAATATCTTATCATTGAGTTGAGCCTTATTTTACTGAGTTAAATATCTTATCATTGAGTTGAACTATGTTTCTTATTCTTGAGTTGAGTTTAGCATGAGTGAGTTGAGATGAGGTAAGTATGTTTCTTTTTTATCAAGTTCAAGCTTATGTTTATGCTTTAGAATTCCTCTTACATGCTCATACATTCCACGTATTGAGCCATTTGGCCTGCATCATGAAATGATGCAGATACAGGTATTCACGGTCATCAACAAGAGCTTCGTTGATACCATATGGAGTTCAAGTTAGCTATGGTGAGTCTCCTTTCTTTCGAAGGATTTCATTAGTTTTCAGTTTTGTCAGGATGTCGTGGGTCTTGTCCCGACTTCCATCTTTGTTATTTAGAGGCTTCATAGATAAACAATAGAGTTTGAGAAGTCTGTTTCATTTATCTTATTAAATGTTTTAAAGACTTGAATTGCCTATTGTTGGCTAGTTGAATATTTTATTTTTATTTAGAGTTAAAGATTTTGTAATTGAGTTCAATACATTTTATTCTATTTTAAGCTTTGTATGTTTGAGTTAGTCTTCCGCTTGTAGTCAGCCAGGATAAGGGTTTGCTTGGGGACCATCAATGGTTCTCGAGTGCCGGCCACGTCTAGGGTTTAGGCGCAGGTTGTGAAAAACTTGGTATGATAGCACGGAGTTCAAGTGTCCTAGGGTGTCTATGAAGCCATGTCAAGTAGGATCTTGTTTATGGCTATGAGGACCCCACTTCTGTAAATGAGGGACTACAGACATTTAGGAAAAGTTTCCCTTTTTTCATACTCTGAATCGTGCAATAGAGCTATGTCATAGAGACTTATTCTAACTCGTGCATTCTCAGATTCATTCGACTACCCGTCATACTAGAGGTGGTTGAAAAGAATAGTCAGTCCCTTATTGATGAGCTGCTCTTAGCAAAAAGTCTTTAGGAAGTCATGAGACTCTAGAGGGGCTTGAGAGAAGCCCATGAGTGAGTTAAGTGTTGAGTTTCAGAGGAATGCACCCATATTCATATTAATCATGCATTTGAGCTAAAAGAGAGTTGGACTCTCTTCCCTAAGCCTGGTTTCAGCTGAGATCCTCATGAGGAAGTATGTTTAGAGCTTGGGTAGTATTTTCACCCGAAAAGGTAACATGAGTTACGAGATCATGAGAAGTAGTAGTGAAAGAGCCCAGAGTTAGAGGAAAGTATGCAGAGGTTTAGTAATCCAAGAAAGGGAGATAGTGATGAGGCAGGCTATGTTATTATAGTCATACACCCAGTAAGTTATTGATGAGAAGTTTTCCCTTATGGGTAGACTAAGAAGTGATGAGTTGTGAAGATCTCATGATATGAGGTAGAGTAAGAGTTTCTAGTCAAGATGAGATAGAGTATATTTTTTAACTAGAATAGAGTTGATGCCGATCTGCCATCGTGTTAGAGGGGGCTAAATATATGTGTTGAATAGAAGTACAAAGTATTCATGAGGTGATAGACCCAAGCTAAGCTTATGATTTGTTTGAGAGGGTCACAATGTTCAGAAAGTTATATAACTAATCAAGTAATGAGGCATAATATAGTAGGCGAGCAATCGTATTTATATTCTGGTTTAGTAATGAACACTAAGCTTGAATTTGAGATGAGTGTCATGATCCAAAGAATGGAAACATGAGGGTGATGATGATGTTAGTCTTGATATTGGATCTAGTAGACTTGACATAGAGTAGGTGAGGAATTGAGATGTTGGCTGAAATAAATATGAGTGGTACAAGTGAGAGACCCTAACTTGTAGATAAGGGTAGTGAAGTGTGGCTAAGTCACAAGAGTAACAAGAGCATTAAGAGGGGTACCAAGAGGGTATGTAATCAGAAGAGGTTAAGAGAAACACCTTAGAAAGAAGTGTTAGTACCTGCTTATTGAGAGTTCAATAGTCATGAGATAAACTTCTCCCGAGTGTTACAAGAAAAGAGGATGTAGACCAGTTAGAGATAATGAAATAGGTCCATAGCTTTCAAGTGTCAGCCTTAGACCTAAGGGGGAGATGACGAGAAGAGAAATCAAGTCAAGTGTTTGAGAATAAGATAGTAATGCGTTCCAAAAAGTATGGGAGATATCTTTTCGGATGTCCTTTTAGTAATGAAGTGATGTTAGAAAGAGGAGGTTGATGTTCATATTGTGATAGTGTTGGTGTGATAATTCCATCTAAGGTTATAAGTGAGGAGGAAGAGGAGGATGAGGTTTTACTATGAGATATATTTAAATGAGAGCCCTTAGTTGGCTCTGAAGGAGTGGGTTAGTAGGAGTCCATGGAGTTGTTAGAGTACTAAGCTTGAACGTGGTGGTAAGGAGTAATAGTCTTGGGATGAGATTTCCTATAGAGAGGTATAGAACCCGAACCTAAGGATTTGGGTTAAGCTTTAATATAATGAGAGTGTACCATTAAACTCAGACCTTAGTAAGAGTAACCCCATTCCATACCCAGTCCAGTCGTCATTCGAGGACGAATGATCACAAGGGGGAGATATTATAACACCATAGAAATATTTTGAGCTAAGACTCGAACCATCCTTCGTTGTGAGTAGGATTTTACCAAGGAATTTAAAATTTCTTGAGTTTTAAGGTCACTAGATGTAGCACCTTGAGTTCCAAAAAGAACTAAATTGGAAATAGAAAAATCTGAAATTTGGCAAGTTAAGCTAAGTATGAGTTTTGGGTCAACTTCAAACGATCATAACTCTTAGAATAGCATGAGTTAGGTATGCTACAAGATACCGTTGGAAATATCTTTGAATTATATTTCCAACGCCACCAAGTTTGCTCATTTTCGAGTTCGTATGAGGGAGATATGCCCATTGGAAGTCGGGTTGTCTAGATAAGGAAAGTCAAAACCGGATTTTAAAAGGATATTTTGGTCTTTTCCATAACCAATTGGTTTAATTCATTTTTAGTGATTTAATTAGGGTCTAAACTGAATGAGTTCAGTTTAAACAATTGCAAAATCACTCTAGGGTTTTTAGAAAAAGAATTCAAGAGGAGAAAGGAGAAGAAAGGGTCTAGATTCGTCGATTTCTTGAGGAATTGATTGCGGATTTCACCAAGGATTTGATCCTACGATGTATGTGAGACTTTCATAATGTTGGATTCGTTCACACACATGCCAAACATGTTTATTTCAGCGTTAATTCGTCCTAAAAAGATTGGAAGTTTGAATGTTCTTGATGGGTGTTCTTGAATTTGGGTTGATGGGTGTTATTAAATATTTTAAAGACTTGAGTTGCCTATTGTTGGCTAGTTGAATATTTTATTTTTATTCAGAGTTAAAGATTTTGTAATTGAGTTCAATACATTTTATTCAGTTTTAAGCTTTGTATGTTTGAGTTAGTCTTCCGCTTGTAGTCAGCCAGGATGAGGGTTCACTTGGGAACCATCAATGGTTCTCGAGTGCCGACCGCGTCCAGGGTGTAGGCTCGAGTCATGACAACCTCCGTAAAGTATGAGTGTGTAGTGAAAATCCGGCTATAGATTGGGGAAACTAATAACTACCCTCAATGTAAAATTTTAAATTTGAAATAATAAGGGGCACTAAACCACTTCTCAAAATTCTCCACCAAACTAACCTGATGCCTTTAATTTTTTGAATTTCGAAACTAATATATACCCTCAATTTTCAATTTAGAATTTGAAATTATGAAATTATAAGAGATAGTTATGTTTGCAATATTTATTTTTATTTATACAGTTAATTGTCAATTTAAAATTTGAATTTTATAGTTTGATTATAATTTTTTTTATTGATGAATTTAAATTATTAAAAGAAAAATTAATTCTACAAATTAATTTATAACCAACAATTTTGTACGTGTGGGGAGGGAGAAACCGGAGAATTTTGTGTAGTAATTGGATTAATAATTCATGCTAATTCAAATTTAAATATTTTATCAGTATGCTACAGTAATAGATAAGATTCTAAAATATCCTTCTTGTCTACACTCCATTTTCAAATTCGCCCATTATAATAATAAATCTATTACAGTAACAATTATCTAATTCATTTAGAAGGTTGTATATCATGACATCTAGTTATTCGTTATTTATAAGTGTATTAACTCAATAATATAATTTAAATTAAAAATGGTACATAAACATATATCATTGAATTAAGACGTGCTTTCCAACGCAAATATAACCCTAATAATTGGGAAACTGATAGATACAGTGAAATATATATATAAATAAATAGAATACTCACATTATATAATGTTTTAAATTTGACTTGTTTGAATAAATTAAATTTCAAATAACAACAATAACTATACTGATTTTGGAGAGACATTTGATTGTTGCTAGTGCAGATTGCATATGTACGGCAAGAGTGGAGGGTTTGAGTAGTATAATTTAATATGACTACGTTGACAAAATAAATGAATCAGCAACCAAATTCAACAACAATATTAAGAAGAAAGATATTTTTTTTTTGACTTGTTTGATAATATTTGAAGGCAAATGATGATTGTTGAAGATTGGTGCATGAACTAATTTATAACGTGAAATAAGAGGTAGATTTCAAGGATAAAGGTAGATTTTAAAACCGTAATGAGGAGTTGTAATTGATTACAAATTCAAAAAACTATCTGATAAGGATATTAATTTGGATAATTTTTTTTTTTTTTTTTTTAAAAAAGGAAAAACTAACTTGTATTTTAGTTTCTAAGATGGAGGAGGCAAAAAATTCATGTCCTTCGTTCCCTACATTTTAGTGGAAATAAACTGATTCGCAAATTGAATTGAGTATTATCAAAATTATTATTATTATTATTATTATTATTATTAGACATGTTGGGGCAGTTATAATTACATATGTATATCTTCGATTTTTTTAAAAATATTTTCTATTTTTAATTTTTAATTTCCCCTCATATAATAATAATAATAATAATAATAATACTAATAATAATAATAATAATAATAATATTATTATTATTATTATTATTATTATTATTATTATTATTATTATTATTGTTATTACAAAATTGAAATTGAAATTGTTTGGTAACTGCAAGCTTTATTACCAGATATATCAATATGTACAAAGTGTTTTGAAATTTTGGATATGGACATAGTCCCAATCTTAGAGTTCGTGCTACTACCCTTACCACTAAACTACTATTCTATGGCTAATAATTGAAATTACGAATGAATTCAGCCAGCTTCGGTTGCATACTGCTTCTACAATGAATTTCTTGAATGATGCTCCTGGTGATCACCTCTGTGGTTCTTTCTTTCTTTTGGAAAATTCTGTAATTCCTCTCTTGCCAGACATAGTATACTACTGCTGCGAGGGACATTCTATATACTTCATCTTGAATTGCTTTTCCTGTGGCATGTGAAATAGCCCAATTCACTTCTTCTGTCCACCCTATCATGTTCCTGATAATGCACAACCACTTAAATAACTTACGTCATATCCTAGCAGCCATAGTGCATGAGAAAAAAAGATGTTGGTGTGTCTCTAGCTTTTGCTTACACAGTGCACATACTTGATCCGTGTGTATCCCCCATTTGTCCAGCCTATCCATGGTATATAACCTCCTATGTATGGTCAAGTAGAGTATGAAGATCCATTTTGAATTCCCTTGATTATTGCATGTCAACCTTCTCCATGGCACCTTGATGAAATCCCCCCTAAGCTTCTTATACATACCTTTAATGGTGAAATCATCTGCATCCATGATTTCTGTCATTGGTATTCCAGCCTCAAAAATCCAATGACCTGCTTGCATGATCTTTCTCACCATCCAAGAAGCTTGCTGCCCTGCTACTTCCCATGGTTTCCTGCCTTTAATATAGTATGTATGGACCTGAACAATCCATAACTTGTCCTTTTTTTGTGCAAGATTCCACAGGTGTTTGAGTATAGCTGCTTTGTTCCATATATACACATCAGTTATATTTAAACCACCAACAACCTTATGCCAGCATAGTGTGTCCCATGCAATGAGTGCTTTGCCTTTGCTTTGTGCATCTCCTTTCCATAAAAATCTCTTACACATTGTTTCTATTGTTTGTAAGATTTTTTTAGGAATGAGAAAGATCTGTGACCAAATCTCTTGGATTGATGTTAAGAAACTTTGTACCAACTGGAGCCTTCCTGCATAAGAAAGAAACTTTACTGTCCATGTGTTGATCCTCCCTACCATCTTATCTATTAAAGGTTGTCATTGACTAATAGATAACTTCTTTGAACTGAGTGGCACCCCAAGATACTTGAAAGGGAGAGCTACTTTGGTGAAACCTATGTATTGCAGTATCTGTTGTTGAATTGGCTCTGGGACTCCACCAAAGTACACATAACTTTTGGATTGATTTGTTATGAGTCCTGATGTTTAGGAGACTTGCTGGAAGCATTCAAATAGAAGTGTAGTTGATGGTATGTCTCCTCTGCTAAATAAGAGAAGATCATCTGCAAAGCTCAGCTGAAATATTTGTTGCTTTTGATATCTCGGATGAAATTTAAAAGCATTCTTGTTACTCAATGATCTCAACAGTCTTGTAAGATAATCCATAGCCAGAACAAATAGGTAAGGGGATAAAGGATCCCCTTGCCTCACCCCTTTCATTGGCTGAAATGGAACACTAGGGCATCCATTAATCATAATTAAGTAAGAGATTGTCCTAACACACTTCATAATCCATGTAATAAACCTTTCAGGCATTTGCATACCAACCATAATCCATGTAATAAACCTTTCAGGCATTTGCATACCAACCAGAACTTCCTCAAGAAAATGCCACTTTAAAGAATCATAAGCCTTTTGCATATCAATTTTGAACATACACCTAGGTGAGATTCCTTTCCTCCCATATCCCTAATCAACTCATGACTTAGGATAACATTGTCTATTAACATTCTACCAGGTACAAATGCAGCCTGACTAGGGTCCACTAGAAAGTCCATAACTCCTTGGAGTCTGTGAGTGAGCATTTTGGATATGATCTTATACATTGTGGTACAACAAGAAATAGGTCTATATTCTTTAATGGAGCTAGGATGTTGTACTTTAGGAATGAGAGTAACTGAAGTCCTGTTAATAGAAACATACATCTAATTAGTGCTAAAGAATTGAAGAACAGCAATAGTTACCTCCTCACCTATAATAGGCCAAGCTTGCTTGAAAAAATAAAAGTTGAAACCATCTCCACCTGGTGACTTGTTATCCTCAACACTTTTAAGTGCCATCAGAACATCCTCTTTTGTAAAAAAGCTGGATTAATTCCAGTTGTTGAGCTCTAGATAGTACAGGTCCATCCCTTAATACTACTGGCTGGGTGGCTGGCATGAGAAAATTTGCTTGTCCTAACAGGTTCTGATAAACCTCACTGCTTCTCTGGTAATTTCTTCTAGATCCCTGATGATTGTACCATCTTCTTTGGTAAGCATGGTTATTTGATTCTGGGACTTCCTGCTCTTCATACGAGCATAAAAATATGATGTGTTTGAATCCCCTAGCTTAAGCCACTGCACTCTAGATTTCTGTTTATATATAGCCTCCTCAATCGTGCTCCATTTATTCAACTGTGTCCTTAGCTCCATTTATTCAACTGTGTCCTTAGCTCCTTTTATTCATCAATCATGGATTGAGGAATAGGTATAATTCTCATATGACTTTGCATGTCCATCAGCTCAACTCTTAGTTTGTGAACCTTTTCTGATACCTTCATGTATTCTCTTTGATTTAGTTGCTTCAATTCTCTTCTCACCTTCATCATATTATGCCAGACCCCTTGCATACCTCTTTCTTTGATTTGCCAGCTTGCATTGATCTTATTTTTGAACTCTGGATGTTGTGCTAAACAGTTGACAAATTTAAAAGGCCTTTTCTTTGCATCCTTGTGTTCCTCCACATTGATACTCAGAGGAGAATGATCTGAGATTAGTGGATCCATAACCAACACTTGTACTATTGGCATGTGCAGTACCTACTCAACATTAACCAGTGCTCTATCAATTCTACTAAACACATGTCCATTTGTTCAGGTGAATTTCCTTCCAATCGGCTATTCGGCTTAAATTACAATTAGTGATGCATTCTTGAAAATCTCTGGTTTCTGAGCTTTGTATTTGACATCCAATAGGTCTGTCCTCTGCTGTTAAAATGGAATTAAAATCTCCCATAATCAACCATGGGTTAGTGATATGTGTGCTTAACCGATGTATTGCTGTCCATAGAGGGATTCTAGCAGGGATTGAATGCAAGCCATACACTACTGTAAATTGAAATTTCATTTTGCTCCCTTACATCTCAACCTACCCATGAATGTGTTGTGCAAAATTTTCTACAGTAGTGAAATTAATTACACCTGAATTCCAAACCACTCAAATGCTTCCTCTCACATTGTTAGCAGAATTTGTGCATCACTCCCAGCTTGGCATTATATTATTTATAATACTACTGACTCTATCTTCTCTAACTCTATGTTCACATATTTCTATCATATTAACCTTATTCCTCCTCAGAAATAACCTCATCTCCTTGTGCTTCACCTCTATGATTAAAACCTCTTACATTCCAGGTGACTAACATTTTTTATTTGGAGGTTCAGGTTCAATACTTGCTTCCTCTATTACTCTACTATGCTGCCCAGTTTCAAACATGTGTCTCTCTCTATTCAGTATTATCATTCCATGCAAATTGTAGT
This sequence comes from Solanum pinnatisectum, assembly GCA_035578085.1. Classification (NCBI taxonomy): domain Eukaryota; kingdom Viridiplantae; phylum Streptophyta; class Magnoliopsida; order Solanales; family Solanaceae; genus Solanum; species Solanum pinnatisectum. The sequence continues at coordinate 278,883 of JAWPEI010000077.1, read as the reverse complement.
GTCACTCTTTTGCTAGATGACCTGTATCTCACAATTTGCCAATTCTCTTGCTCATGTGGACCTTCCTTTTCATTTTGTGCTCCCACTTCAGGAATAGGTTCTGGCTGTTGTTCTGTTTGCTTCTCTCGATTCTTATTTCCTATTGTTGTTTGCCTCCATTCTTTCCTCTGCCCCTATCCTTGTCCTCTCTTTGTTGGTATTACTTTTGGCTTGTCTACACATGAATGACCCATTTGTAAACATTTTTGACAAAATATTGGCTTCCACTCATACCATACTTGCTGCTCCAACACTTTCCCCTTAGGATCTCGAATCTTAATCATCTTAGGAAGAGGTCTAGTCACATCCATTTCGCAAATGATATTCGACTTGCTTGAGTTGTACATTCATCAACATAGAATGGTTTTCCCAAATTTCCTTAGTACCACAGAATTTCAACAATTAAGAGGAAGATTAGGAAGTTTTATCCACAACGGAATAGTGGTGAGAATTTCCTCTTTGAAATTAAATTTTGGGAGCCAAGGCTTCATTATAACAAGCCTTTTGAGCAAATAATGAGGCCCTGCACACAACAGCTTATTCCTTTCCTCTTCATTTGCAAATCTGACTACAAAATACCCATCAGATTGGTATAACACCACTGGTTTAGTAGAGAAAGGCCTATGTTCTATAATAAACCTTTCCATAGCTTCAATAGATAGTGTTACTCCTACAACGTATACAACCACCGAAGGTGCCCATTTCATATCATCCTCAGCTACATCTTAAGGCATAATATCTACTACCTTCTCTCCCTCAACAATTATTGGAGCTATATAGTTTAGATTCATACCTCTTGTAGCCAATCAATTTGTGGAAAATAGGTTCGCCCAAGGCTTCTCAAGTGTTACCTCTGGAAGATTTAACTTCCTTTGAGCATTACCCATATTTTTTTCCCAATTTACTATTCTATTGACCTCAACAGGGGTTTTTTGTGTACCCCCACCAGATCTTCGTTGATGTGTTGATTCCGGCCATTTTTCTTCTCTCCCTTGTTTTCCTTTGTCCATATCTGAAACCACCATTGCCATTCCCTCTAGTGTGCTTAGTTGTATCTCAGTTAGGGGAGCTTGGTGTGTTTTCCCTCCATTAGAACTAGTAGAGATTCCATGCAGTATTTCCTCCGCTCGATCTTTCTGCATATGTTTCCATGGTCGTCCTCGTCCTATTTCCGGCGAGGTGCAAGTTAGTGCACTCTAATGTGCGCCCAGCTCAGAGAGAGAATATTTGAAAGTGAGTTTTTAAATAAGACTTTTTGTTAACTCTTCATTTTGTTTCTATTTTGTTTTGTATAATAACAATTTATTATTAGTTAGTTAATATAATTGCAGATATTTAATTTTAATTATACCAAAAATAGAAAATTCAAAAGATAAATGAAATTACACAGATTTAAATTCATGACCTCACTAATTAAAAAGATAACAGCAATAAAAACTAAAAAAATATATATCAATTAAAATATAAATAAATTGTTAATTGGTAGTCTTTAATAATTTTTATTATTATTCTATATTAAAATTGTGCGTTTTCTATCCATGGGCAGTTTTTATTGTATCAATTTTTTTGTTAAATTGCAATTGACATTTTTTTTTTATGTTACTTTGTTGATAATTTTAAATTTATAAATTAAAATAATTTGAATTATGAAATTTTAAAATGAAAGTAGAATTTTTTTAATCGATTACTTATATTTTAGGAATTCACTACTTCTCTTTTCGTAAAAAGATAACAACAGTTAAATGAATTTGAAACTCATCCCTTTAATTTATTTATAACTGAACCCACTAATTTTAAAATAATAACTGTAATTAAATGTGTATTTTTTTTTCAAAATACATTTTGTAATATTTATTTTTATAAATATTTATTTTACATAAAAAAATTAAGATTAATTTTTAAATGTAATAATAAATACTATTTTTATGGAGAGTTATGGTGCATACCGTTACATTGGTATTTATCTTTTAGATATTGCATTTTTTATTTTTATAGATTTTCAAATAGTTTTAATTTTAATAATTCATAAATTATTTTTTTGTGGTGCTGACACGTGGTACTTTTTCTTCTCCTATTAAATAGATAGATAGATTATTATTATTATTATTATTATTATTATTATTATTATTATTATATAATTGTTGTGGTGGGTTGCTATTAAGTTTTATCTTTGATGCGATTGTCACTATTGTTTGTCTCTAACCGTGATTATTGATTGTTATTTGTGTTTAGGTTTAATCATTTTAACTGTTTGATGTTTTTTTTTAGGGTAAATCACATAAATATGCTATATTATAAAAATATTTATCATCTATGTCAACATAATTTTTCTAACTAAATATAACATTTTTTATTGTACAGTAGTCTTCGCCTCTTTCTCAGCCCTTTTCCTCTTCTTCTTTTTACTCTTCTGCTTCTTCGTCTCTTTCTCTGACATTATTTATCTTCCTTTTTTTGTTTTTTTTATTCTTCTTCTTCTTCTTTGAACTTTTCAATTAAATAACTATCCTCAAATCAGTTTTTGCCCATATTTCACTATTTTTACCCAAAAACAAGATGAAAAGAGGAACAGAAAGACCGAAAATTTGTACAAAATCACGTTTTTAAGTGAAAATTTCAAATCTCTAAAATTACAGAAGCAAGAGTTCACCATTGATGGCCATTATAAAGCTTCAAATTTTGAAATTCATTATTTGAATTTTACGAATTTTTGATTAGTTTGGATAGGTAGTTCCTACAAATAATTGAAAATGTCGTTTGGAGTTTATATCTCAATTTTAAGAGGGTTTGGTTAAGTTTATAATTGATTTTAGGAGAAATATTAGATTGAAACTCGAAAAAGGTAAAGTTTATGGAACTATATCGCAGTTGTATTAAAGTTGTATTAGATATATTTCATAATTGTATTAAAATCATGAATAATACATTTATAATAGATATTAAAAACTTCACTCCTTTTTTAGTGATATCAACCAAAATAAGTTAAGTAACAAACTTGTAATACATTTATAACATAGACGCAATACATATTGCAAACATCACTCATGTTCTTAGAGATACAAACCAAAATAATTTATAAGACACATATAATACATATTTTATTCATGAATAATATAAGTTTAATTCAGTCTATAGATTATTGTCTTGTCTTTCGTTAGTTACGTTTTTCATTGTTAATTTTCTCTTCTAATTCAACTTTAATATTGTGTAATACACTTTTAACGCAAATTTAATTCATTTTGTAGTTTATTATTTGTTACTATTAGATTACTTGTTTAATTCATTATTGATATAAGTTTAATTCACTCTGTAGATCATTGTATGGTGTTTCATTAGTTACATTTTTTATCCATGCATAATTTTCTCTTCTAATTCAACTTTAATATTTGTGTAATGCTTAATACAAGTTAATTCATTTTGCAGTTTATTGGTTGATTTGTTATGATTGAATTACTTGTTTAATTCATTATTGATACAAGTTTTATTCTGTTTACAAATCACATAATGCTCTTTCATTTGCTACATTTTGCATTCATGTTTAATTCACTTCTAATTCAACTTTAATATGTGTATAATACATTTTTAATTCAAGTTTAATTCATTTGGCAGTTTATTATGTCTCTTCATTTGTTACGATTATATTACTTGTCTAATTAATTATTGATACAAGTTTTATGCAGTCTACGAATCATTGACTGCTCTTTCATTTGCGATTAGTTTGGATAGGTTGTTCCTACAAATAATTGAAAATATTGTTTGGATTTTATATCTCAATTTTAAGAGGGATTGGTTAAGTTTATAATTGATTTTAGGAAAAATGTTAGATTGAAGCTCGAAAAGGATGAAGTTTACAAAACTATATCGCGTTTGTATTAAAGTTGTATTAGATATGTTTCTTAATTGTATTAAAATTGTATTAAAATCATGAACAATACATCCTACATTTATAATACATATTGCAAACTTCACCCCCTTTTTAATGATATCAGCTAAAATAATTTAGGTAACATACTTATAATATAATTATAATACATGCACAATACATTTTTAATACATATTGCAAACATTACTCACGTCTTAGTGATACAAACCAAAAGTAATTTATAAGACACATATAATACATGTTTTATTCATGAATAATACATTTATAATATGTATTGCAGACTTCACTCCTTTCTTACGGATACCAACAAGAATAATTTAGGTACCACACTAATAATACATTTATAAGACATGCACAATATATTTTTAATACATATTGCAACCATCGCTCATTTTCTTAGTGATAAAAGTAAAAATAATTTATAAGATACATATAACATAAGTTTTATTCATGAATAATATGAGTTTAATTCAGTTTATAGATAGTTGTCTCGTCTTTCGTTAGTTACGTGTTTCATTCATTTTTAATTCGTTCTTCTAATTCAACTTTAATATTGTGTAATACAATTTTAAAGCAATTTAATTTATTTTGCAATTTTTTGATTTATTTGATACTATTGGATTACTTGTTTAATTCATTATTGATACAAATTTAATTTATTCTATAGATCATTGTCTAGTCTTTCATTAGTTGCATTTTTTATTCATGATTAATTCTCTCTTCCAATGCAACTTTAATATTTGTGTAATACACATTTAAATACAATTTTAATTCATTTTGCAATTTATTGATTGATTTGTTACGATTGAATTACTTGTTAAATTCATTATTGATACAAATTCATTCAGTTTACAGATCATAGAATGTTCTTTCGTTTGCTACATTTTGCATTCATGTTTAATTCTCTTCTAATTCAACTTTAATATGTGTGTAATACATTTTTAATTCAAGTTTAATTCATTTTGTAATTTATTACGTCACTTCATTTGTTACGATTAGATTATTTGTTAAATTAATTAATTATGATACAAATTTTATTAATTCTACGAATCATTGACTACTCAACGAAAGAAAGCAGAGAGAGAAAGAAAGGGAAAAAAAGCAACAGTAAGAGAGAGAAAAAGCAACAAAAAAAAAAAAGCAACAAAAGAAAAAAACAATAAAAAGAAAGCAAGAAAGAAACAGTAACAAAAAGAAAACAAGGGAGAAAGAACGACATAAAGAAAAAAAGAGAGGAAGAACGAGAATGAGAGATAGAAATTAAAAAACTGAGAGAGAAAAAAGAGAAAGAGGCGAGAGAGAGAAAAATCTATTGTTATATATTGCTATAAATGGTAATAATTAAAAAATATATTTAAAATAAGTAATTATTTTTTAAAAGAGATCTACTCAAGTAATTAATCCATCTTTTTAATTAAAAGGAGGTCTAGTTGACCATTTATTATCAAAGCCCAAAATGGGCTTTAATTAAAAGGAGGTCTAGTTGACCATTTATTATCAAAGCCCAAAATGGGCCCAAAAGTACTACACTACTAACTTAAACAAAAACAACAAATTAAATAGAAAATGAAAGAAGAACAAAAACTAAGTGAAAATGGAAAGACCAACCGCCATTCTTCAGAACTTCATCTAGCGGAACAGCCATGGCGGACAACGGAAGACGTGGATTTGATTTCCTTCTGGCTACTAGAGCTGACATTGTAGGTGCCAGTGAGTCTTGATTGTTTTACAAGGGCATTCAAACCTCTCACAAATGCCATAAATCAATCAAATGAAGACTTCTTCAACTCCTAGCACTACCAGTCATGTCTTGCACAGCCAAGCTGAGACCAAATCCTCTCTATCCAGAACCCCTTAGGCGATTAGGTACTAATCTTCACTATGTTTTCTCTTTCTTGACAGGTTGAGCTCAGCTTAGAGCTAATACCAATGTCTAAGCCAGAAGAATCCATAGATCCATTTATTAACTAATCGAGTAAGTGAATCCCGCTTCATATCGACTTGCGTGTGAAAATTTCCCCTTTGCCCCAATGATTGATTTTCGATTTGGGTACCCATTGGAAATTTCTGCAATTTCAAGAACGAATCTATAGTTATTGCATTTCTAATTGTTGTTTGTTCCTTGTTGTGCTCCCCTCCCCCTAATGTTGAAATTACCATCCTGGTATTTTTTGATTCTAAGGTTTGGGGTCTGATTCTTGTCCAACTGTAATATACTCCTAGCTTCTCTTGGTATTTCTTGGATTGATGAATATGCTACCAGCAAAATAGAAAACATGGTTAGCAGAAAAGTCCGCCAGTTTGTTGCCTTCCCTGTAGGTGTGTTCTACAGCTGTGTTTGACTCCACCAGTAAACTCTTTAGCCTTGTGATATCTACTGTAATGCACCATGGAGTTTCCCACCCTCCATCTAATATGTTTATGGCTAAAGAGTCTGTCTCCATTGTCAGTGGAAGATAATGGTGATTAACGCAATACTCTAATCCTATTTTGAAAGCTAAAACTTCTGCCACAATGTTGGATTTCTCCCCAAACCTTCTCCCTTCAGCATACATCAAGTTTTCTGCTTCATTTCTAACACAAAAAGAACCTGAACTAGGACCAGGGTTCCCTTTTGCAGCCCCATCAGTGTTACACTAATATCCCCTGCTAGGAGTCTTCCAGTAAACCATCTTGTACTCAATCCTGGGTGTATATGCTTCTAGGAATTGCATAGGTCAATCCATGATGAGGGAATATTATGTAACCAAGGATATAAGCTTTGAGCCATGTACACCAAATTTCTGCAGATTTCCATCCTCATGCTAATTGCTGATAATTTCCCTCCATGTTTTAATGTATTTCTTCTCTTCCATATGTGCCATAAAATGAACATGGGAACAACCTTGTAGATAGGTTTGACCTTTGGTGACCCATTTGCTAGCCACCATTTATAAATGCTATCTTTCATGTGGATAAATGGACCATCTACTAATGTTCCTGCTACAAAGAAAAGCCATAATGCTTTAGAATCAGGGCAGTTCATGAAAATATGCTCTATTGTTTCTTGAACTCCTTCTCCACAGCAACAACAAATCATTTCATCACAAATCCTATTTCTTATCAGAACCTCCCCAATGGGTAACTTCTTCTTCCAAAGCCTCCAAAAGAAAAAGGATAACTTAAAAGGAACCCCTCTACTCAAAATATGCTAAAAACAGTGTTGAACATCTCCTTGTTGTCTGATGTTATCCCAGGAAGACCCTACAGTAAATTTTCCTAATTTATTCAACATCCACTAGGGCTTATCCCATACCTCAGAATTTTCTTCACAATTAACTTGAGTAAGAACATGTTTACTCACTTCTTCAGGAAGAATTTGTTGTATCCTTTCTACATTCCATCTCCCATTTGAGAAAAGTTGTTTAATGTCCTCCCATTGATTGTCATGCTCATTAGTGATAGACAAATAATAGTGCAAAGCCCCCAATTGAGTCCAATTTTCAAACCATACACTAGAATGCCCCATCTTTGCTTCCCACCAGATTTCTTGATCAAACATATCTCTGGCCTCCAACATGTTCATCCAGGTCTGAGTTCCCCCTTTCCATTCCACCAATTGGGTCTCACACTTTTGCAGTATTTGTTCCACATGAAGTTTGTCCATAGTGTCTTCTGTATTCTAAATATCCACCATAGCTTAGCAAAAAGTGCTTTGGAGACATTAAATAAAGATCTAAATCCCAAGCCCCCTTCCTCCTTAGGTTTACAAATGTCATTCCAGGCAACCCAATGTTTATTTCTCCCCACTTCTTTGAAATTCCACAAAAATCTTGCAAGAATTCTATGCATGTCCAGAATCACACATTTTGGAGGATTAATAGCAGATAATAGATAAATAGGGATGCTACTCAATACATTATTGATTAAAACAGCCTTGCCTCCATAGGAAATAAGTTTCCCTTTCCAAGCTTGTAGCCTACTGTTGATTTTCTTCAATAATTCTGCAAAATGCACGTTTCTCTTCTTTGCATGTCCAATGGGACAACCTAAATACATCATTGGAAATTTTGCCCTTTTGAAGCGAGTTTCCACCTCCACAGTATTAATCTGAGCCAGCGCAGTTTTATGATAGATATAGAATGCACTTTTTTCTTTGTTAATCTTCTGCCCTGATTGAACTTCATATTCTTTTAAGCACATTCATAACTAATTTCACGGACTTAGAGTCAGCCAATACTAATATGATTGTATCATCAACATATGCCAGGTGGTTAATGTTGTCACTCCACTTTGGCATCCCAACACCTTTAAAGTCTGAATTGTCAAATAGGGAGTATAAAGCTCTAGACAGTACCTCAGCAGCTAAGACAAACAATGCTAGAGAGAGTGGATCTCCTTGCTTTACTCCTCTAGTTGAATGGAAAAAGCCATGTGCTTGTCCATTATCAGAATTGAGTACCAATTATTAGCAATTTGTCTCCATACCATGTCCCTAACTCTAGCATCAAAGCCCATTTTTTCCAGTACCTTTACCAAGAAACTCCAGTTGACTCTATCATATGCCTTTGCCATATCTAGCTTTATTACCACATATGATGGTTTCCCTCTCTTTCTAATGTCCGCTATGATCTCCTGTGCAAGAACACATTTTCAATAATGTTCCCGCCTTCACAAAACCCGATCGGTTCTTTGAAATTAGGGTAGGTAACATTCTTTCAATTCTATCATGTAAAACTCGAGATAACTTTATTCAGAAATAGCTCAAAGCTAATTGGTCTCATATCCGAGAAGGATTGGACCACTACTTTTTGGCAATAAAACTAAGTTGGTATGTGTTATAGATTTGGGAAGGTGTATCCTCAAAGAAAGTTGTCACCACTTTATAAACATCTTCACCAACTATGCTCCAGCAACTTTGATAGAAGTAGCCAGTGAATCCATCAGACCACTTGCACTTTCCCCATTCAAAGCAAAACAACCTTCCTTACTTCCTCCATACTTGACTAGCATTAATATCATTATTCATCTAATCGGTGATCAAATTGGGTACATGCTGTAATAAGGAGACCTCAATGCCTCCTCCCATCTCTCGTGAATTGCTCCTGAAAAAGATATCGCTTCTTCAGAGCCATATGTTCTTCTCCTTCTACCCAAAGACCATCAGCATTTTGAATCCTAGTTATTTCCAATCTTTTCCTTCTTCCCTTCACTAAATTGTGGAAAAATTTAGTGTTCTTCTCTCCTTCTACAAACCATTGAATGCTTGCTTTTTGCCTCCAAAACTCTTCCTCATAGTGGATATATTTTTTCAATTCATCATGCGCCTTCTGCAAGACCATTCTATTGTCAATGTAAGGTTTTCTTCAAATAAGTCTTCCTTCAGCCTGACAATTTCTTCTCTAATAAGCATCTGTTTGAACCCCATACTTTTCTCTACTCCTATTAGATAGAGCAGTCTTAGTCTTCTTCATTTTCTGTTTTAGGCAGATGAAAATATCTGTGCAGTCGGTAGCTAACCAAGGAGCTTTAACAACTTCCTGGAAATCTGCAGCCCCTGCCCAGAATTTGAGAGACTTGAAAGGTCTTCTAATGTAAGAAGATTGACGACCCCCCCCCCCCAAGTGAGAAGTAAAGGTGCATGATCAGATCCAGTCCTAGCTAGATGCTCAACCTCTACTAGACCATTTAGACTCAAGAAAATTTTATTGAACAACAACCTGTCCAATCTTTTGAATATGCAATCCCTATCTGCTCTTCCATTCCACCATGTGAATGGGCTGCCTTTAAAATTAATGTCAACTAGATCACATGAGTTGACACAAATAGCAAATTCTTCATATTCCTGTGGATATACAGGAAGCCCCCTATCTTCTCTTCATCATTAAGAATAACATTGAAATCTCCTCCCACCAACCAAGGTAGATTTATGTTTATACTAAGGTTATGAATGTCCTCCCACAGACCCCTCCTCTCCTGGTCATCACACTTTGCATAGACAAATGTAGTAACTAAAGATTGTCCAGTTTCTTGGTATTGTAACTGTAAAGATAATTGCTGCTCAGTATCTGATAATACACCAACATGAATATGCTCTTGAATGAAGACCCAAATCTTCCCATTCTGATTGTAGTTAGCATATTGCATACCCAATCTCCTCTTGTATTTATGAATATGTCTAACATCTTGGAATGGTTCCATCAAAGCAATAATGGAAAATTTACGGTATCTATGAAGCATTTGAATTCTATAGAATGAATTCTGAGTTCTAATAGACCTCACATTCCAGACCAATGCCTTTAACTTCATTTATTAGTTATTTTCACTCCCCTCTTGGGGTTTACCCGGATATGTTTGTTCTCCACCTTGTTTCTGCCTTTAGTGGTGCTAGTGTCTAGTAGACCAACATCTATCAATGCTTGGGTCATGTTGGTCTGATTTTCAGCTTCTTCAAAGTCCTCCACTTGTCCTCTATGTTGGCCTCGTCTTCCCTGTCCTATGTCTGCTATTCTCTAATGTGAAACCAGTTCATGTAGAATTCTAATTGGTGGTGTTTTTGTGCAGGTTTCTATCAAGGCTGCCGTTTCATTGGGGTCTCTATAAGCAACATCTTCCAGCATTAGGATACCTGGACTTGTACCTATTTGCAGATCCTGGAAATCTCTCGTGCATGAGCTATCAATCTGCAAAGGTACTACCAATTCCTGAGATACTTCATCATCTTGGTGCTTCACAATCAACTCCTTCTCATTCTCTATTTGTGCTGCAGGTGTACTTTGTGAATCCTCCCCATTTCTCATCCCCTCTTGGACTGCCTCATGGCTACTGTTATGATTGTCTTCCTCTGCCCCTCTGTTCCTCCAATTGGTTTTTCCCGGAGTTTCTGTGTGTGCTTGTGGTATATCTGTATTATTTTTGTTGTAGCTCACCTTAATATATTGAGGTCTTCCCTCCCCATGAGGGCATTTGTTTTTATATTCTCCACTGATAATTTCTTGTCTATTGTCCCTTCAGAGAAGTCCAATTCTTCATGCTTTTGCATGATTACTTCCTTATGATGCTCATACTTGTCATTGTTTAAATCTTCCGATGTATCTGCAGGTACTTCTCCATCCTCTAGCTCATCCACTTATAGGGCATCAAAAGGGTTAGCAGTATTAACACCTTTTGCTGCAGTTGACCTTTTTTCGTCTATCTCCTTAATTATATTGGTGGTGCCATTAACAATCTTGAATCTTCGGTTTGTGGGATTCCATTTTACGTGAACAATTTTCCGGTTGATAAATCTCCTCTGTGTAGGTATATTAGATTGTTCCTCCTTCTTTTCTCCTTCAATTACTGCCTCATCCTCCTTTCGTTTGAGCTCAGGATGCAAAATCATGCATTCCTCTTCCACATGTCCTTGAAGCTTGCAAGTATGGCAATATTTAGGAAGCATGTCATATTGTATTTTAACCTTTTGTACTTTATTGATTTGTGTTCTTCTACTAACAACTTCCAGCTCTACATAATTCGGAAGTTTAGCAGTCAAATCCAGCTGAACTTTTACTTTTGCACAGCTTGGACGGGTTCTGTTAATGGTAGCCATATCCAGTTGGATTGGCTTTCCCACTGCAGATGCTAGGGAAAATAGCAATTCCTTTACAAAGAATGTAGGGAGGTCTGGGAATGATATCCATGTCATCTCCTGTGTAGTTTCTTCCCCTGGATTGAAATTTGCATTGTAGATAAATGGTCTCATCTGATATGCTATTCCATCCTTCCCCATGGTGTAGTAAGCATTTTTGTGAGAGTATATTTACGAAATCCTCCATCAAATTAAACCTCATTAATATATGTCTGTGCCTAAGGAGGTCAATCTTGCATTCACCGTTAATTTTACATTGTTTGAGGATTTGATTGCGTAAATCCTCTAGGTCAGGCCACCCATAGGAAAACTTACCAATCACAGCAAATTGTAAACCTTCTATTACATTCATCTTGTCCACTTCCTCTTCAGTCCATGAGATACGTGGTATCCCAATTGAGTATTCCAGTCTTTAATGGGATTGAGTCTTGTATTACTCGTTTATTGGCTGGTTTAAGCAAATCTGCGTATTTCACTTTTGGGTCCACAGCACAATCTGGTCGTTCGACTTGCTGATCACTAGTAGGCAAATCGTAGGCTCGACAGGCTTATTGGGAGATTTAGGGTGGTAAAGTGCTGTGAAATTGATGAGAGATGTGGTGGTGAGAGTTGTGTTTTGGAGACTCTGGCCAGTATCAGAAGACTGACCAGTAGCCATAAAGGCCATGCCGGCGGCAGCTATTGATATAATTAACTAAGAATTCATTAAGTTTTGTCGGATTATCATTTTCCTAAATTTAATTTATTATTGTTTTATGTTGTATTGCTAAAACTGATTAGTCCCTTATAGTTAGAATTGACCAATGAAAAAAAATCTCTCTATCGGTTTTCGAGGTCTCATCATTTTAAAAGACGGAAATTTAGTTTAGGCTCATAGTCTTTGTATGTTAGAATTGACCGATGAAGAAATTACCGTCGATTTTCAAGGCTTCCCATGCTGATAAGATGGGTCTTTATTTTTAAGTTATTATTTGATTCAATTTATTTTTATTCATATTTATTTATTACTAACACTTTTACTAGTGTCTTTATAGGTAGCGGAAGTTGCTTCCCATTGAAGCTATTCGAATAAAGTTCGAATAATATTTTTGATTCATTATTGTATATTATTGACATAGGCATGTTTAGGCCGTTTCTTATATTATTGTTTTATTTTATTATTTGTATATATTGCCTTTTTATTAAACTTGTATATTAATGAATTTACTCGGGACCCACAATTGTGGATTGCGAAGGATGTCTAACACCTGCTCTTTTGAATAACTTGAACCCATACCTAGAATCTATTGTTTTCGTATACATTCTTTTAAGTTAATTTATTAATTGGTTTCCTAGTTTTCCTAAAATTAAGTGGCGACTCCCTTTCCTTTTTTACATTTTTTTCTCTTTTAAAATTGATTATTATTTTTTATGAGTCACCGCGACGTTGCGCCCTCTCAAAGGATGTGAACAATATAAATGCACAATGAGCAGCAGAACCATCAATGACCATCTCAAACCATTAATGACAAGCAATCCAATAAATGGGTCATCTAACCAGACAGTAAAATCCTAGGGGTGTAAGTCGACCTTCTAGCAAGAATAAACTCAGGGGCGTAAATATCACAAATAGGGGCCACGAAGCCAGCAGTAAACTCCTAAGGGTGTAAGCCACCCAGCAAGTAAGAGTAAACTCGGGGGCGTAAGTATACCAAAAGCATGCAAGAAAAGGTGTCGATGTGCCGAGTAGTCAAGTAAAACTAAGCATATCGCAGATGCCTCTAATATCTCAAGCAGGAAATGACCATGCCCTTAACACCTTGTCATCTAAAAAAGTAATAAATCAAGTGATCTAGGTGGTACGACTCCCATCAAAACCATTCGAGAATAAAAGATGAGTAAAACAGTATCTCATCGTGAACAATAACTATGCCAATGCATGAGGGGGTATTGTACCACAAAATCCATGAGAATAAACAAACAATACAATGCATGCCATCACCAACATTCAATCAAGGTAGTCAAGTCAAAAAACAATGCAACCAACCAAACCATGCTATCAAGTAGAGAGTACTAACCTGGGATCCGATTGCTCCTCACATATGGCCTCAAGACCAATAATATAATCATAAGCTAAATAAGGGTACAACAAGCCTAGCTCTAAACAACGAGTTAAGGGATCAAGAAGAGCTTTCAGATCAATCAAGAAAGAGAAACTCAAGGGATGATGCCCTGCCCCAACCATACCTCTCCAGTCCATGATCGAGCAAAGCTAGGAACAATCCACAACTATGATGAGCCACCAAGGTCACAAGCAGAAATACAAGGAGAACAAATCAACCCAAGCCCTACCGAGAGTAAATGAAAACTACAAGGGCAATAAAACACGACTTATGGAATCTAAGGTCGAACGTAGTCTAAGGCCATAATGTATCAATCCTAACAAGGATAAGCAAAATCATCTACACCACAAGCAAAGCTACAAGCCTAAACTAAGGATCCCCAACACCTACAATAAGCCCAAGGATCGTACGGAATTCTGAAAAGATGGAATGAAGAGGAGAAAAGATAAATACCCAGCAAATACCATCCGAAATTACAAGAAATCTATACTAGGCATTATCTAAGAAGCTCAATCAAGAAAATAGATCAAAGCCTACCTCAAAGCTGATCACGAGCTCCCCGGATCCACCACACAAGGGCCATCAACTCCTAAAATGCCTCTAAAAACTGCCATGCTATCAAATTATTAATCATCGCGTCATTACGGATGTTTAGACACTAAATCTGCAATAATTAGAAATGGACCAAAGAATTGAGTCAAAATAGGAATGTGGGACCTGAACTGATAATCATGAAATTGATTCTGCTAAAAGGCCCAAAGTCATACCCCAAACTTTTGTTCCATTTTGGAACATAATTTAAGGCCCAACTAGAAATCAACACATGTAACAACTACACACATAAGCTCAAAGAAGATGACAAGGAAGACAATACATAAAATTTACCTCAATAGGACGTTCACCAACGACTTTAGAGCAATCCCCATGTAGCCACATACTCCATGGAGCCATCATACGTCGAATCACCTTAATCGGAGTTAAAATGAGGGAGAAATCGCCTTAGGAAGAGTGGAGAATTATGTTCATCGTGTCACTGGTCTTAATTAAAATACCAGTGATTTAGCCATCGTGAACATGGAGGAGCATCACTAACGCAACCAATCAATCTTCTAGTCTCCACGAATACGACATCTTTTATATGAATGCGGCTCGACGAGCTTTGGTGCTCTGCGAACGTGGCTGGCATCTAATAACCGCATATGGCCTGCTTCTAAGGTATCCCAAACGCGACCCTAGCTTGGTGAATATAGATGTTTGGGTGACAACTCTTCATGAAAGTAGCCCCACATGGATGCACCAGCACACTAGCTGAAGTGCTTAGACTTTGAATTCTCTGACAAGAATCATGTGATTCGTTCGGAACACCGTGCGCGCAAACAAAATATGCTACCCTATCGAATTTTGCAAACCAGAATCAGCTGAACTATTCAAACTTCCATCTGAGATTGTTTTAAAAAAAGTGGTCCCACCCCCAACTTCCATTTTGTAACACTTGGATTTGGAAAAGAAGGAAAATGTAGTTTTGGGGTAGGTGTCTGTGTTTGCGGGTGTCATCTACGGTCCGTAGGTGCTTTTACGGGAAATAGATGCGACTGGGCCATAGATGGCAACCGTAGGTAATGGGAAAATCAAATATCTCCGATCAAGTCCCAGTACCCCTTTTTACAATTCACTAGGACTGCCCATCAACCTTTGTACGAGTTATAGATTGGTCTTGTTGTTGAGTCCCAGACATAATTTTGAGAGTCAAAGTTGGGTCTTACGATTGGCATGTATGGGATATAAGTAGACCTACGAACCGTACATGTGATTTGTCAAAAATGGGTGAAATTTAAGGTTCCAGTGACCAATTTGCAGTTGACCAATACGGTCGTAGAAGGACGTACGGACCGTAGGTAAGGTTCAACAATTATTTTTAAAGGGCTTTTGGGTCATTTACTAATTATTTTTACCCAATACTACATCGTTTTACCTTCTACCCTAGGCCCTATATAAATGTTTTAAGCACCAAATTTATCCATTTGAACTCATTCTCCCAAATTCCAAAATCTTGACCAAATTCATCCTCTCAAATTCTCTCAAGGGTAAAGAATAAGAAGAAACTAAAGTTCCATTCAAGTCTCCAAATTCTTCGTTCTCTTGGGCTTAACTAATCAAGGTATGTTGGTATTCACCTATGAAGTCCTTTTCTCCATAGGGTTGTTAAATTCTCCATTATTACAAAGCTAGATTATCCAATCAAAGTTAGGGTTTTATTCAATGTTCATGTGTTCTTTTCCATTTTGATCAAATTGATTGTTTTTCTATCTATTTATGCATGATTAAGAAATTACATGTTTTGAAGTTAAATGCATATGAACCCATGCCTGCCCCATGAATTTTAGAATATGAGCACATGATTAAGTTTATGAGCTATGAATTATGAATTTATGAAGATATGCTTATTTTCATGAAGTTATTATAAATGATTTAAGGTTGTTTTGAGAGTAAAACATCGATGTTGTAGTGAAAGGTTATTCTCACATGAAGAATTCATAGGGTTGAAAGGTTTTCTCAACTAAATTTGAATCAAGATTGAGGAGTTATTCATAATGAACACTAGCTTTGATTGACTACTTAATTGTGTCTTTCCATGGATAACAACATGAATATAATTAATGACTATTCTGTGGGATTTATGCTTAGCACCGAATGGACTAGCGTTAATTACACATGTCCCATAACTATGTGCCCCCATAGGTTTGTTTTAGATAGACATTACCCAGTGGATCCACTTTAGCAAATGTTTATTGTTCTTACCTTGGCAAGTAAGGGCATCTCTTTTCAATGTTGGATAGACACTGCATTCTATGTTATAACTCATATGATTTATGTTGGTTAATGGAAAACTTCCAGCTATAATTAACTACGGTTACTTTCTAAAAGTATCTCAGATATGTTTTACAGATGTTTATCTTTCATTGACCATGATTATGACTTATGTTTTCCAACATGTTATTTTATGATTTAACTTGGTCATTGCATATCATGTAAGTTACTTTTTGTAGGATTTCATAACTTTAACGCATTGCTATCATACTTAGTACATTCTATGTAATAATGCATACTTGTGCCTACATTGTTTCACTAAGTCCTATTCCACACACTCATTACTAGACATCCCATGGGTGCTTCGGTTGAAGATTGGTGAGTCCTCATGTTCCGAGGACTAAGACTTCTGTATTGCTTTATGTCATTTTCACTTCATACTTGTATATGATGTATGGGTTAAGCGCCAATCACCTTCTTTATGATGTACTAGATGTCTTTGAAACTTATGTTAGACTTCCACTTTTGTCAAACTCTTTATGATATAAGACTTTCTTTTGACTTCTTTAAATTCTATTATCTTGTATGATGTATGTTAAGTTACTTGTATAGGATTTCTCGGGGTTCTATATGTCATGTTATGCCTAGGGTATACTTTGGGTCATGAGAAACTTGGTATTCAAAGCATAAGGTTTAGAAAGGTCCTAGGATGTCTCATAAGCCACATAGAGTAAAGTCTTCTTCATGAGTGTGAAATGCTTCACATTTATGCATAAGAAGCTGTAAGATGATTAGGAAACTCCACTTCTTTCATTACTCTAAAGTCGTGCGATAGAGTGTAACCCTATATCTCTATCTCCTAATCTTGTCACGACCCAAGGTACCCCCTGATGCTTATCGTGACCAACGATACTAACCTACGGTACGAGTGTCTACGATCATCGATAATATAGTAACCCAACCAAGGGTTGGGGTCGTGTTCCAAGGGAGTGGTTTTGATAATTAATAGAAAAATAAAATTAAGTTCTAATTAGTTGTAGCTAAAGACATCAACGAGTAAAAACATAGTAAATCAAAGGGGGTGACACAAAAGTGTCAAATATCAAATTGGGTTTGTCACAAGTGTAATAACAACAACAAAATTAAAGGGGAGAGCAAGTATGGAAAGAAGTTCTTAGGGTGTGACCGCAATATAAATTGATATAAATCATTGAGTACATGCTCTCGATAGGAAATTTTCAAGCTAATAGTGACTAGGCTAAGCTTTAGATGAAAATAAGTTCCCTCTCGGGCAACTTACCCTATTTCAAATGGGTTCCTCTCAGACACACTTTTACCGCATAAAGACCAGCTTATGCCTTACCCCACTCACTCTCTCGAGCTGAGTGTTAGGATATGGGACTAGGGCTCACCCTCTCGAGCTGAACCTCATGTCGACCCACTCCTTAGGCCATCAGTCTAGTGGTTTTGGTTTCACGACCTCTCTCTCTTGAGCAAGCCAAAAACACATGGGTGGTTTTGTATTTGCAACTACAAACCCATTAAATTAATCCACAACCACTAGGTGAAATCACCATTAAAATACATCTAACCTATCAGCAAACAATACCCAACAATACTATCAACACATATTTGCTAAATCACACCCCAAGAATGGGGTTTTTAGCCACACATCAAGAGATAGAAATTTATACCTAAATGAGTTTGCATTCAAATGGGTATGAAGATTTAAGTCTTTTTAAAGGCCAAGAATGAAGAATCCAAAAGACCCAAATCCAAATCTGGAAGATGAAACTCTCTTCTTCTTCAAGTCTCCAAAACCCTCTCAAACTTAGAGCAAAAATATCAAAAAAGTACTATTCTATTGTGAAAATTATAATAATTGTCTGACTCAGCAAAAATTAATAAAGAGTTCAGTATTTATAGACTTCAAAAAATAGTGATGGCAGATCGCTCGGTGAGGTTAGTCGAAATTGCCGATTAACTTGGCGATTCGCCCTTTGGTGTAGTTCGTCACCGTCTTGCACTAGCTTTCAACATCATTGTGTTCTATGTCATTGGACGACATAGTACTACTTCGCGGAACTATTCGACGAACTGCCGACTGCTCCTTTCATCGCCTTTTTGATCTTGCTCCTTCAGGGTTTCGCGTACTGGACTAAAAGGCGGAGTGCGTCCCTTCGGCGAATCTCCAAGCGTGCTTGGCGATGCTTAGGCTTCAACTTCTTCATTCCTTTCAGCCTTTTTGTTCCTTTTTGTGCCTAAGTGTCCATGCTTCCACTAAAACTTCAAATACCCAAAACTTAAGTGTTTTCATCAGATATTTATAATAAATAAGCATTTGAGGGCACTATTTCTATTAAAATAAAGCCCTAAATGAGACCAATTTGTGGACTCATCAATACCCCCAACTTAAACTTTTGCTTGTCCTCAAGTAAAACTCAAGTTCAGCAGTTCAAATAGGATGTCTCAAATAGTGCTACACAAGACTAAATCATGAACATACTCAACAAAACTCAAATTACTCATGCAAAGATCAACTGTGTACTCAAAGATTCAAGTTGTGACACACCATTACCAAAGATTCTCATGCTCGCAATACTTGCTACTTGTGCAAGGTTCAAGCTCAGCCAAAAGTATCTAAATGCCCTCACATAAAGAATGATTCCTTATTCACACAAAGAGGTTAAAAGATCAGGAATCAGATGCAATGCTCACACTAAAAAAGAGGAACACAATGCATGTTTTCACCCATAGGCTTGCCCTTATTTTCCAATTGATCATCGGTTCGGCTCACTCAAGATCAAAAATGTTTTTCTAAGGCTTGTAATGGGGCTGAGTGCAAAGGTATGGTTATTTAGGCTCAGTGACTTTTCATCCTCGTAAGATGTGGTGTTCTTAAGGCATTCCCTTCTTTTCCTTAATCAATTCTTTTTCTAGTGCTTCTAAGTCATCTTTTTATTCATCTCCATGGATTTTTTGGAAACCCGATTTGTTTTGTATTTTATTCTACAACTTTTTTTTGACTAGTTTCCATTGTTCTGCAACACCATGGGTTAAGGGGGACTTTTCTTGCACTTCTTGACTTCTCCTTTTCCTTTTCACCACACCCCCAACTTAGGCTTTTGGCCTAAGTTGACTATTTGCTAAACCACAAATCAAGAGGATTATAGGTAGTGAGTCTAGTAAGGTCTAGGGTGCATCAAGGTTCTTCCAAATAAAGGTAAGGCTCAAAGGGTGTTCAAGAGAGTTTCACACGTTCACGGGTAGGCCACAAAAGAGATATATGTCAAATTTGGCTCACACTCTTCAAAAGTTGCCTAAGATCATTTCAAGAGCACACCTTACTGAATCAATCAGACTAACAGGGTGGTAAATTCTAGGTTTATTCATGCAAGGTTCAAAGTAAGCTCATCACACAAGGCATTGACACTTAAGTCAAACAAGACCACACACTTTCGCTAGTGTGCAATGGTCATTACAAGAGAATCAATTTGATAAATGGCTAATCACATCGAGATGCAAAAAGTTCACATATTGTCTATGCAACTTCATTTGGCCTCATTGTAGCCGTACATTCATGTTCGTTTGATTGTAAGCACTATTTAAGTCATTGGTATTGATCGAAACTGAGACTCAAATTTTTGTGAGAGAACAACCACATTCAACACATGAGAGGTGGCAAAAATGTACGAAAAATTCAAAATTTTTTGGAAGGGTCAAAAATCATTTAAGTAATTTAAAACAAAAGAGAGCCATAAGCTCAAACATCCACAAAAAGTAGTATTTCATATAATTAAAAACAGACAACTCAACTGTACACAAAAACACAAATATCCATATCAAGTAAGCAGGGTGGGCCTCACCCCACCACAATAAAATGTGCTTGTCCTCAAGTGCAAGTAATAAGAATCCATCAGTTAAAGTAAAGAAAGAACAGAGAAAGAGGTGACGAGGGGATCCTGTCTACACGCTTGCTCCATCTGTCGAGGCATTGTTGCCTGATGCATTAGCCTAAACTTCGACAATGGTCCCCGGATTGCCATTCTGGTTCTCATTGTGTTCATTGGTCCTAGGTTTTGCAGCGATGTTAGTAGCAACCATTTTGTCCACGTCATGGCTCGCCAAAAAATAGTTTATAGCCATGTAGACTCCATGTTTCCATGAAGGAATAGTGGGATCAATGGGGACCCTTCTGCTGGAGCTCGCTTTCCAACTTTCTCTCCTCTCTTTTGTTAGTTCTGCTATCTTTTCGTCTCTTTTGAAATCTTGTGCTCTTTCATGTCGGGGTGGCATATCTCTCCTTGTGACCTTAGGTCTAGCCATTTCTGTAAAAAGACTTCGAGACAAAATTAGACAATATTTAAACAGGGGCAGGGGAGTCTTGGGTGCAACAGGCAGTTTCGCTAAAAATGATGCATAGATGGTACAAGGGTGCAGACAAAGGGGCAGATAAGTAGGCTTTCAGCGAGTCACCAAATGTGCTTGGCGACGTTAGACTTACCGTCGAAGGTAACAGATCAATCAATACATGCAGTTAAAGGCGAAATGGGGGTGTTAGGTGAACCTCCGAGAAGTTCGGCGAGCTGAGAACCCAACATGTCAATTTTCAACCCATTTCTTTCAAATTCAACACCCGCAACCCCTGGTAACGCATTTCAAGGCTCTAAGGCAAAAGTTTAACGAAGACCCATAGCAGCTTTTACATACCCAAAGCCAAATAAGGCGAACCAAAGCACAATCGAGTGGATTCTACCAGTTACGCAAAAAGTATTGAATCATAATTGATAATATATGTAATCCCATCAATTCAGAGATTCAGCAAAGATTTGACAATATCAACATTATGCAAGTGAGTGCAATTTTAATAAATTAAATGCGGGGTTTGATCTACCAACCTTTGATGCAGAATAGATACTAATGAAGTGCTAGGTAGCAATAAAATCCAAGTCCGAGCACAATTCAACTACAAAAATACTCTAAAAGTGTAAGAAATAAAAGGCTAGAGTGCAGGTGTGAGTTTGATAGGAAGAAGCAGTGAGAGAAAGTGAGTGAAATAGAACTTTTGAACCTGTGGCTTGCAAAAACCATCCAGTTTCCGCCCATTCGGCAATGTCAGTCAAGTTCGCCCATTCACTTGGCGAAGCGCCAAGTGCCTAGTTTCTTCGCCAACTGTAACAGGATTTGCAGCTCATGTGAGGATTCCAATCGATGATTTTCATCGAGATCGCTGACATGGTCGGCGATGCGCCACTAATTTTCTTCAGAACACTGAGTTTTAAGGATCTAAGCTGACTGTGCCTTGAGTCAGACGGCGGAAAGACTCGTGTTCGCTGACCTTGTCTGTGATCCACCAACTGGACCTGTTGTTTTCCTCCATATACTATTTCGATTACCTCCCATACTTTAACTTGTACAAACAACACACCATTATTCTACTAGTAATTAGGAAATCTTAAAGGGTTTTGGGTTGCCTCCCAAACAATGCCTTAGTTAACGTCGTGGCACGACGCAAGTCCACCTTCAGACTTCACTCTTGGGGTTAGCCATAGTATCACTAGGCAAACCCCCTTGTTGTCTTGGATTGAGATGAGTCGAGATATGACCTATTTGGGTCTCTAACTGCTTGATTGAAACTGAATGAGAGGTGACAATCTGGCTGAGGGTAGACACGTCTTCTTTCATGCCTTTCAGCATTTTGTCTGACCCTTCAACTTTGTTTAGGATATGCGAGAGCATATCCTCGGACCTACTACCTTCCGACTCCTTGGCCTTCTGACGCTTGTGGGGAGGCACATATCTATCCTTCTCCCCATCCTTCCAATTTGGTTTACGGTCCCTCCATTCATGATCTCGATCCTTCTAGCCGTCATATCTAACCCATCCTTGGGTAGTTTGAGTGATAGCCCCCGCTGTGGTTAGTTAGAAAATTTACTTCCTCGTCATACATGGCTTCAAACATCATCTCCTCAGGATTTGCACTCCCGACTCCCACATCATTGACACCACGGGCACCAGCCTCCATGACATTTTTGGATAAAATGTCAAGCTGCGTCATGATCTTGGTCATGTTTTGGTCTCTCTCATTATCTTTTTCAATCTGTTTCTTAGATAGCTGAAATGTGACTGGTGAAACCTGGTCTTCGCGGGTGTACCACACCCTATTGATGGTTGTCATCCCATCGAGAAGTTGAGCTGCTACTGCATATGGTTGTTGCATTAAGCCTCCGGGTGAGAGTTGGTCAGCTACATCTTTGTTTACTGAGTCTAGACTCTGATAGAAGTATTGAAGGAGCACATTATCAAGTAGACCATGGGTTGGGCATTGTAGCACCAATTTCTTAAATCGGAGCCAAGTTTCATGCAGAGGCTCTCCATTCAGACGCTTAAAGGTTTGGATGCTATCCCGAATAGTCATCATCTTCGAGGGAGGAAAATATCACACATTAAATGCGGTGACCAACTCCTCCCACAAAGTGATCGAGTTACGTGGCAACTCAGCTAGCCACTTATATGCTTGCCCATCAACGAAAAAGGGAATAGCCTTAATCGAACCAATTCCTAAGAGATTTTTTTGAATGAGAATGGTCCACACATATCTACGAAGTTTCTAAGATGCTCATGTGGGTCCTCATGAGATAATCCACTGAAGAGTCCCTTTAGTTGCAAGAGTTGCAACATGGTGCTCGTTATGTGGAACACCGTATTTCCCTCTGCTGGAGGTAGAAAGATGGCTCCAACACCTCCCATGAGATGTGGATCATTGATGTTGGGCTTTTAGACATAGTTAAGGTTTACGATGTCGTCTTGGTGGCCCACCTGGCTACCGTTGCTACTAACACTCATGCTTTCTGAAATATTTACACAATCAATAGAACAAAACTAAAAATTAAATTAGTAAACTACAACTAATATGAACAAAAATTCTACTAGTCTAAAAATTCTCAAATAACACCACTCCCCGGCAGTGGCGCCATTTTGATGCTTATCGTGACCAACGACACTAACCTACGGTACGAGTGTCTACGATCGTCGTTAATATAGTAACCCAACCAAGGGTTGAGGTCGTGTTCCAAGGGAGTGGTTTTGAGAATTAATAAAAAAGTAAAATTAAGTTCTAATTAGTCGTAGCTAAAGATATTAACGAGTAAAAATATAGTAAATAAAAAAGGGTGATACAAAAGTGTCAAATATCAAATGGGGGTTTGTCACAAGTGTAATAACAACAACAAAATTAAAGGGGAGAGCAAGTATGGGAAGAAATTCTTGGGGTGTGACCGCAATATAAATTGATATAAATCGTTGAGTACATGCTCTCGATAGGAAATTTGCAAGCTAATAGTGACTAGGCTAAGCTTTAGATGGAAATAAGTTCCCTCTCGGGCAACTTACCCCGTTTCAAATGGGTTCCTCTTGGACACCCATTTGCCGCATGAAGACCAGCCTATGCCTTACCCCACTCACTCTCTCGAGCTGAGTGTTAGGATATGGGCTAGGGCTCACCCTCTCGGGATGAACCTCATGTCGACCCACTTCTTAGGCCATTAGTCTAGTGGTCTTGGTTTCGCGACCTCTCTCTCGAACAAGCCGAAAACACATGGGTGGTTTTGTATTTGCAACTACAAACCCATTAAATTAAACCACAACCACTAGGTGAAATCACCATTAAAATACATCTAACCTATCAGCAAACAAGACCCAACAGTAATATCAACACATATTTGCTAAATCACACCCTAAGAATGGGGGTTTTTAGCCACACATGAAGAGATAGAAATTTATACCTAAATGAGTTTGCATTCAAATGGGTATGAAGATTTAAGTCTTGTTACAGGCTAAGAATGAAGAATCCAAGAGACCCAACTCCAAATCTGGAAGATGAAACCCTCTTGTTCTTTAAGTCTCCAAAACCCTCTCAAACATAAAGCAAAAATATCAAAACTGTACTATTATATTGTGAAAATTATAATAATTTTCTGGGTCTCCAAAAATTATAAAGAGTTTAGTATTTATAGACTTTAGAAAATAGTGCTGGCAGATTGCTCGGCGAGGTTAGTCGGAATCTTTGATTAACTCGGCGATTCGCCCTTTGGTGTAGTTCATCGCCGTCTTGCACTGCCTTTAGCATCATCGTGTTCTGTGTCATTGGGCGACATAGTACTGCTTCACAAAACTATTCGGCGAACCGACGACTGCTCCTTTCATCGCCTTTTTGATCTTGCTCCTTCAGGGTTTTGCATGCTCAACTAAAAGGCGGAGTGCGTCCCTTCGGTGAATCGCCAAGCGTGCTTGGCGATGCTCAGGCTTCAGCTTCTTCATTTTTTTCAGCCTTTTTGTTTGTTTTTGCGCCTATGTGTCCATGCTTCCACTAAAATTTCAAATACCTGAAACTTAAGTGTTTTCATTAGATATTTAGAATAAAAAGCATTTGAGGACAATATTTTTTTTAAAATAAAGCCCTAAATGAGTCCAATTTGTGGACTCATCACTCCCTAGTCGTAACATGGTGTATAGGACCCTAAGAGGCCCCATAAAAGCCACTTAGCATTCATAACATAAGAAATATAATGAAAAGAGACAAAGAAGTACATAGTCCAAAAGTTTTATAAAAGTAAAGCGGAAGTCTAAACACTTGTCTCATTAGCCATCTAATGAATAAGAATGAAATTTGGGCCTAGACAATACATCTTGTCCAAAACTGAAAGTAAGGAAAAACTGAAAACAATGAAAATTAGTCCTCGAAGCATGACGATCATGAAAGCTCAAAATCTCTCAAATCAACCAGTAGCCATAAAACTGAGGACCATGACTGTCGGACCCTACATTTAGGGAAATGTAGGCAACAGTATGCATTAGTACAAAAAAATGTACCAAGTATGATAGCCATGAATATAAATATTTAAAACATGCTAAAATAGGACATTTCATGACATGCAACGACCAAGCTAAAACATGATATAAAAGGGTTAGAAAACATAAGTCATAAAACATGGTCAATGCAAGCTCACATCTTTAAAATCTTTGAACACTTGTGAGATACTTCTTGAAGTAACCTTAGTCCATTATTATTGCTGGAATTAGCCTTAACCAATAAGAGACCATGTGAGCTATAACATGATCCCCAGTGTCTCCCACACCAAAAAGGGTGTCCTACTTTCCAAGATAAGAACTATGAACTTCTAGCTTAAGTGGATCAACTAGATAATTTCTATCTAGACAATCATCCTATCGGGGAAGATAGGTAAGAAATAAGGAGATTGCATCTAGAAACCTGACCTCTACTAAAGGGAGAGCTTCCTTCTCAATATCCTCTCAGTGCTATGCATAAATCCCCCGAAATAGTTATTTCTTACTTGTTCTTTTTATCCATGGAAGGGCACGTCATCTTGCCAATCCAATCTAAGTCATAAGTCATCCATGGAAAGGTATCACTCAATAACCAATCCAAGTTAGTCTTCATTAGCTTAGCTCTTTATCTTTGATTCAATTAGGTGAGAAAACCTTTCAACCATAGAATCCTTACTATGTGAGAAAACCTTTCAAAATCATACTTTCATGTGTATATGAGAAAAATCTTGTCAACAACATCATCATTGATACTTTACTCTCAAAACATCCTTAAAACATTTGCATTAATTTCATAAGGACATGCATAATTTCATAATTCACCTATCAAGGTTCAAAACCCACTTTAAATCATCAACATTTAGAAAACATGGGTTAGGCATGGGTTTCATCATAAGTTCATGTAATTCCATCAATACATGCTTGATTTCATAAAACTCTTCCTTTATAATGCAAGACCCATATTCTATGCTCATAACTTGCAAATTATGGGGATTGCATAGGTTCATGGGGAAACATCATAAAATGATAGTATTTCATCAATTCATGCATAACATATCATAATTCAATCATTTAAATAAAATATCAAGAGAACCCATGGCAGTTGAAGAAAACCCTAATTCAATTGAAGATTGGTAACTTTGAAAATAGGAGAATTTGGGAACTCCATGAATGGAAGGAATCCATGGATGAAAACTATCATACCTTAAAGCCAATTGATTTTCTTTAATGGAGGAATGGAGACTTGACTTGTAAACCCTATATTGGACCCTTCTTCTTCAAGTTTTCTAAAGAGAGAACTATTTTTGAGAGGAGACTTATTCTTCTTTTAGAAATTTGAGAGAATGATTTCTATTGGGGAAAGTTGTGGCTTAAAATACTTATATAGGAGTCTTAGTGAAGTGAAAAATGACATTGTATTAGGATTGACGAATTAGGAAAAGATCCAACTGCTCCTAAAAATAACTGCTGACCAACCAACGACGCCTTGGACCGACGGACTGTGGTCTATCCAATGACTCATCCTGTTGGTCCATCGTTTGGGGTCAGAAAATAGATTTAGGGGTCATTATCAAAGGACCCCAACCACAAACCATGGACCCAACTGTAACACCTCGCTTTTGGAAAGAACTATAACTAGAAAGAAGCCATATTTTTGGAAATAATCAAATTTGGAAAGTTTGACCAAGTTAAGTTAAGTATGAGTTTTAGTTCAACTTCAAATGACCATAAATTCTAGATCAGCCTACGTTAGGTGTGATACAAGATACTGTAGGAAATATATTTGAATTATCTTTCAAACACCATCGAGTTTCACAATTTAGAGTTCGTATGAGGGAGATACGCCCATTTGAAGTTGGGCTGTCTAGATAAGGAAAGTCAAAACCGGATTTTAGAAGGTATTATGGTCTTTTCCATACCCAATTGATTTATTTCATTTTAGTGATTTAATTAGGGTCAAAATTGAATTGGTTTAGTTTGCACAATTGGAAATTCACGCTAGGGTTTTAGAGAGATGAACTCAAGAGAAAAGAGAATAGGAAAGTCAAGATTTGTCATCTTCGTGAGGAATTGATTGTGGATTTCACTAAGGATTCAATCCTATAAGGTATGTGAGTTCACACAACATTGGTTTCGTTCACCCACGTGCCAAACATGTTTAATTCAACATGAATTCGTTCTAAAAAGTTGAAAGTTTGAATGTTCTTAATGTATGTTTCTTGAATTTACTTTCGTTCTTGAATTGGGATGAGATTGAGGAGTTTCTAGAGATTATAGAGTTGATTTTTAGAGTTGCTTTGAGCTAGATTCTTGTGTATATGTTGTGTACTTGAATCTAAAGAGATATTGAGAAAAACAATCGAATTTAGGTGAATTAGGGCTAAAAAACAAAGAAGAAAAAAGTTGGGAAAATCTGGGTACCAAGTCCGCATCGCGGACCTGTTCCTCATGATTGACCAACTTTTCTCCGCGTCGCAGAGTTGTAACGGACCATTCTGCTTCAAAATTTATTTTGCGACCAAATAATTAAATGCATCTCCGCGTCGCTGACATGCTTCCAGGTAGTGATTTCTTGATCATTTCTCATGTTTAGCTATTTAAAAACTCTCCTAAACATCATGAGATCTTTCTGATCAGAAATCGCAATACTCGAATCCATAAATTCAAATTCAAGGAAAGTTAAGAGTCGCGTTAAGAGAAATTCATCGAGTCTCCCAAAAGTCTTTTACAAATGTTTTAACTTTGTTTTAAGACTTAAGTTTTGAGTTGAGTAAAGAGTAAAGATTGAAGTCATTTCTTCAAAAGAGTATATCGGGACTATGTATTCCCCAAGAGTAAATATTTTGACATTTAAACAACAAAGGAAACTTTGATTTCTAAAAGAGCCTTTGAGCTTGTTTTTTAGTAAAAAGTAAATGCTTTCACAATTAAGCAAGAGAGGAAACTTTGATTTCCAAAATAGTCTTTGAGCTGTGTTTTGAGCAATTATCTCAAACCACAGAAAGAAGTTATGTTTTTAAGCATAAAGAGCTAGTATATTTTGGTAGTGGTATTGAGCACCAATATGGGGGAGAGTTCAGACGATTCCCAACTATCATAAACCATGTAGCCATCGGTAGATATGGGTCATACTTTTTAGATGATACCTTGAGTGCTTTTTAGCATAGACTAGTGGATCCACTTATGGAACTAGGTTTTATGCCCTTGGCAAGGCATAGGACGACCCTAGCAGCATGAGGCAAAATGTTGTATTATCACATTGCTCTAAAGTGATGGTTGTCGGTTAGAGAAACTCCCACAATAGTGTTTTGTATTCTTTTATACATTGAGTAAATTGTATTTTTATATACATCCAGAGTTCATTTGTATCTTTGCATACATTTAGAGTTATTATTGTATTTCTAAATACACAAGTTGTTATCCATCTTTTCAATGATTTTCTTTATAATGCATTTACATTATTGCTTTATATTGAAATAATTTTAGTTGAGTTGAGTTGAGCCCAGGTATCTTTCAGTTCCTTTCAAACTTATGTATTATTTTATAATTCCCCTCGCATGCTTGTACATTCAATGTACTGATTAAAGTTGGCCTGCATTTTATTATGATGCAATTACAGGTAACCATGATCAACATCTAGCGCTTCGTTGATCTAGTTGAGCATCCAGAGTCTTGTGGTGAGCCTCCTTACTTTTCAAAGGATCCTTTTATTTACTTTTATTAATTTTTAGTTGTTAGGATGATCGGCAGTCTTGTCCCGACATCCCTCATAGTTTTAAAGGCTCCACAGAGAGTTAGTTGATGTTAGTTCATGAGTCTTTACTTTTCCTTTTCAGTTAAGTTGAGACTTGAGTTGCCGTCTTGGCCTATGAATGTTTGATTATAACACATTCTCAGTTATCTTTGAGCTTTCAGTTTACTTTTTAAAGTATATTTATCATGAGTAAAGTCTTTCGCAGATTAGTAAGCCAGTCTAATGTTTCGCTTGGGGCCAACATGGTTCTCGAGTGCCGACCATGCCCAGGGTATAGGCTCGGGGAGTGACAAACTTGGTATCAAAGCACAGAGTTCAAGAGTCATAGAGAGTCTATAAAGCCGTGTCTGTAGAGTCCTTGTTATCCGTGTAAAGCGTGACACATTTATAATTAGGAGGCTGCAACATTTAGGAACTATCTCACTTTCTTTATACTCATTTCGTGAGATAGAGTTCATGTTTATACAGTTTCTTTCTAACTCGTGCTTACCCGTTACCGATTTTGAGCTGGGCTTTGCTTAAGGAGGCCTTCTTGGGGAGTTTCTTTCCTTGAGAACTGAGAGAGGCAAAGATATGAGAGTTCCTCACACTTAAGCATGATTCTTTGTGCATTCTTGAGTATAGTCTGAAGTACACCCAACTTTCACGCAATGCACCAGAGATAGTTGCTGACGTGAGAAGCAGGATGAGTGTGTTTGTTGCTGGGTTGTCTCATCTGTCTAGTAGGGAAGGTAGGGAAAATAAGGTGATAGGAGATATGGACATAGCAAGGCTGATGATGCATGTGCAACAGGTTGAGAAAAGAGAAGCTGAATGATAGATATGAGATTTGAAATAAGAGAGCTACGATAGGGAATAAGTCCGGGCAGCAGAAGCGTAATGCCAACCGGTCATCTTTCCAACAGAAACAGAAAGGATCTGCTCCATGATCTACTAGTGCACGCGCACCAAGGAACAAAGGTGAGTACAATAGTCAGAATTCACAGGGTTTCAGAGCTAGAGTTGCCCATTCTCAAGGTAGTATGGCATAAGGGGGCAGTAAGCCTTCTACATATGCTAAGTGTGGTTGGAACCACTCAGGGATGTGTCATTATGGCTCCACTGGCTGCTTCAAGTGTGGCCATAATGGTTATTTTATGAGAGAGTGTTGTTCACACCACATTTCATGAGGATAATAGCCACTGAGCCTAAATGACCATACCTTTACACTTAGCTCCATATACAAGCCTTAAATAGATCTTTATGATCATGAGTGAGCTGAAACAAGTGTTTGTTGGAAAATAAGGGCAAACATATAGGTGGAGTCATGCACGTGTTCATCTTTGTGAGTGTGAGTGTTGATTGTGATTCTGGAGGTATAAATTGTTGAACCATTGTGTGTGATTATGGAATCATTCTTTGTGTGAGGGCATTTGAGTACCTTTGTTGAATTTCAACTTGCATTTGAAGCAAGTATTGTGAACTTGAGAATCTTTGATAATGGTGAGTCACAACTTGAATCTTTGAGTGCACAATTGATCCTTGCATGAGTAAGTTGAGTCTTTTTGTATGCATTCATGATTGAGTCTTGTGTAGCACTGCTTGAGACATCCGTTTTGAATTGATGAACTTGAGTTTTACTTGAGGACAAGAAAAAGTTTAAGATGGGGGTGTTGATGAGTCCTAGATTTGGACTCATTTAGGGCTTTATTTTGATAGATTTCCTATCCTCAAATGCTTATTTTGTGCCAACAACTGATGTAAAATCATTAATCTTCAGATACATGGATAGAGGAACAAAGAATGGACACTAATGGGAAATAGAGACAACACGAGCAAGAAAGAGAAGGGAAAGAGAAGCCTCATAATCACCGATGTCAATCGGCAACTCATCAAGTTACCACCCTACCACCTAAAGTTACAGAACGTTGATGCTGAATTAGGGGTAACTTCGGCAAGCAGTAGTTCCACTTAGAGTGTCGCTGATCGCTTCAGTGATGGATGACCAGCTCGCCAAAAGTACTGATGGAGATCCAGATAAGTGCCGATGGGCGAGCGAAAAGGAATAAAGGTGCATCACAGAATTGTTCAGCGATCCCGATTTGGCTTGCCTAAAATTACAGTGGCTAGACTAAAAAGAGGTGAAAAATGAAGGTGGGATGATGGAAAATCGGCGAGTCGCCGCATGGTCGGCCAAGCCTGACATACCTCACTGATTGGTCCCAAACAGCTTCACCTCAAACTTGCATAAATTGATTTTTAGAGGAGAGAGAAGGCATTCATAAAAACGTGAGGAACAAAAGATTGAGAGAAAGAACACTACTAGAGGTGATTTCCTAATGATTTTAATAGAGACTTTCTTAAGGTTTTGTAATAGAGTAAATTTCTAATTAACTTCTAACTTTCAATTTTCTTGTTTACCTAGCTATGGAAAACATGGCAGATGTTGATTTTCCTCTTTTTTTTATAATTGGACCCCCTCCTTGGGGTTTTGACTATGTGACCAATTGTTTAGTTTTACTAAGTGGGTGACATTGATTTGCGAAAAATGGTGTTAATTTGAAGTGGGTCTGAATTGTTGCTGAATTTTGAGGTCGTCTTGCATGATTAGTGTAACAAGTTCAGTGTATTGTGCTTTCTTGAGAGAGAAGTGCAGAGCCAAAGTAGCAAATTTAACATCCTTAGTAGTGGGTCACCATGATTTCAGCTTGAGAAAGTGAAACATGGGATCTATCTTTTGTATCTAGCTTGAGAGAGTGGATTTGATGAGGACGATGGCTGAGAATCTTCTGACTAGTGTTGATGTTCAGGAGAATTCTAAGGTAACTGTTTGAGAGAAAATTGCTTTACATATAGTCCGACCTACCCACGACAATTTATCCTATTATGTGCATCGATGTTCATCCACTAAGTTAAATTCAATAATTAGTTAGTCAATTCCCCAAGTGTTACCTCAATATTTGATCGTTTCATGTTAAGTGTTGAATTGGATTGATAATTACAACCTAAAATTTGTAACTTAAATAAAAAAGGTGTTGTAAGTGTTCAGCTGAAGAGATTGTTGGCATACTTTCATAATTGAATTTGAAGGAAAAGCTACTCTCTATGGGATCGACCCCAACTCATTCAGTTGTGTTATATACTGACTAATGATCGTCGACACTTAGAACTGGATTAAGTGTCCTTAAAATGTTAATCAGTGCTCTCCTCCGTGGTGCCTTCCATAAGGACTTGCATGACAACTAATGAGCACTTGCTTAACCTTATATTCCAGAATACATCGCTTCACAACTCGAGCTACTCCTTGTTTGAACAAGAATGGTTCATCCCAGATGTACAACTTAACATCATTTGGTAGCTTCTTTTTCTATTGGGTAGTTGAACCTGGAGTATACACTCCACTAACTAACAGATTAAGTATATTATCATACCAAGGCACTTGAGAGATATCCAACGCCATCAACTGTTCATCCAAAAATTCTTCACATAATTGTTCCCCCTCATGTACATGGGAAAAATCTTCTAACCCAGACAAATGATCAGCTATATGGTTATCAGTACCCTTCCAGTCCTTCATCTCAAGGTCAAATTCTTAGAGAAGCAATATCCACCAAATTAGACTTGGTTTGGGATCCTTTTTATTGAATAGGTACCTAATTGCTTCATGGTCAGTATAAACAATTACCTTGTTACCTACCGAATATGATCTGAACTTGTAGAAGGCGAATACTAGAGCCAACATCTCCTTCTCAGTCACTGTGTAATTAGCTTAAGCAGAATCAAGGGTCTTACTCGCATAGTAGATTGAATGGAACAATTTATCTTTTCTTTTTCCCTACAATGCACCCACTCCTACATCGCTTGCATCACACATGAATTCAAATGGTAACTTCCAGTTAGGAACAATCAAGGTTAGAGCTTCAATTAAGTTCCGTTTCAAAACCTCAAACGCCTTCAACCACATCTCATTAAACTCAAATTTCACCTCCTTTCACTAAGAGACTGCACATAGGTCTTGTAATCTTGGTAAAATCCTTGATGAATCTCCTGTAAAAACCCGCATGTCCCAGGAAACTTCACACAAAAGTACCGAAGTAAGAGTGGGCAATTTTTCAAGCATTTCCACCTTGGCTTTATCCAGTTCTAGTCCATGCTTTGACACCTTGTGACCCAATACTATGCCTTCTCAAACCAAGATGTGACACTTCTCCCAGTTGAGCACTAACTTTTTATCTTGTTATCTAGCTAGTACTTTATAAAGGTTCTGGAGACATACCTCAAAATACTTCCCAAAGATAGATAAATCATCAATGAAAACCTCTTCTTGACTTCCGGAGAAGAGAAGTCAAGAACCCTAGTTCAAGAATGCAACAAGGTTCCATTAGTTCCAGCCCCATAATCTAAAGATTTCTCTGTGGAATTCGTCTCCAGGTATGCGGGATTTCACTAGTGGGTTCCTTTCACCCATTAGGTCCCTAGTTTTTAGTCAATTCTTGATTTCCTTATTATGACTAGGCCTAGGGTTTCTTGAATGTTAGAATTATTGGGTTCTTAGCTGTTAGAATGATCCAAATTAGATTAGTATGTTAATATTCAATTTATTGCATGAATTCCAAAATCCTTGCTATGTATTTCTTTAGTTCTTGATATACACATGCTAGGTAAGATATTTCAGTTATTCAGTTATACACGCCTTAGTTATTGATGCATTAATACTAGTTTAATTGTTGCATACTCAATTTGCATGTTCAGTTTGAGCTATCCAGTAACTTATAGAAATTCAGTCATAATGTGTTAATTACTTAATCCATTAGGAGTAGCATAATATTGAGTTGGACTAGGGTTCAGCGTACCCAAATAGTTCCAGAACTACTAGCCACGTAGGTTGTAAGTCCCCTCTGTGGGCAACATTTTAGTGATTACGCCAGCATGCCTCTATACCTCTAGCAGGGTATATTGGGTCCTCTCGATGGGGCATATACATTGGACTGCACATTTTTCTCATGTGGTTTTGCTATCGGTTATTAGTAACTCCCACAGTTCAGTCAGATTCTATTGCATTGACGATTTATCAGTATATCCAATATTCAGTTTCAACATGTTATAAATTGGTCACTACATTCAGTTAACTCAGCATTCAGTATCTATATCATGTTTAGATTATATCGTTGCTTATTTGTTTTGTTCAGTTATATGTTATTTCAGCTTTATTCTATCCTACATGCTCAGTACCTTTCAAGTACTGACACATACTCAGTGCTACATCTTCTTGTGATGTAGGTTCAGGTTATCAGCATCCAAATCACGCTTAGATCATGCCTCGATTGTCAGTTCAACAACATGAGTGGTGAGTCCTCATTCTTCGAGGACTAGTGACATGTTTATCTTTTCAGTACTTTTAGTCCTTTAGTTTCAGTTTTGCTAGATCTAGTTGAGGCACGTCCCAACATTTCTAGTCAGTTTAGATGCTTATTTCAGACATGGTTAGATTCAGCTTAGAATTTAGTTAATATCTTCTTTGTATTAAACTCAACAATTTTCATATATCTCAGTTATAGTATATGGGTATTCCCCAATTTTTTCATTTCATTTATGATTATAGCTTCCGCATCAGTTTATTATTCAACTTATCTTTAGTATGCTCATGATCATGCCAGCAGGGTTATCTTGGGATCACTTGTGTTCCTAGGTCCCGTGTCTGCATCTTAGGGGTATTCTCTAGGCATGAAAAACTTGGTATCAGAGCATTAGGTTTAAGAGTCCTAGGATCTGAAAAGCTGCACTAAGTAGAGTTATTTTCATGGGTGTGAAGTGCACCACATCTAATGAGAGGGAGACTACGAAGTGATTTAGGAAAACTTCATTTTATTGTTACTCTTATCATGCGTAAGGTATGATGTAATTCTATTCTAACTCGATATTCTACATTTCAGTGATCATGCCTCCCCATAGAGCTAAGCCAGGAATGCAAACGCATCTCCTTCAATCCCAGATCAGGAAGTTTCTAATGCAGAATTTAGGAACGCCATTCAGATATTGGCTCAGAGTGTGGCCAACTAGAACAATCAACGTGTTCCAGTTTAGGCAAATGTCTATGTTGGGTCAGTTGCAGCTAGAGTGCGAGACTTTGTTAGGATGAATCTGTCAGAGTTCTTAGGATCGCAAGTTGGAGGATATCCCCAAAACTTTATTGATGAGGTCAAGAAGATCTTTGAACTGATGCAGGTAATTGGGAATGATCGGGTTAAGTTAGCATCGTATCAACTGAAAGATGTAGCTCATATCTGGTATACTCAGTTGAAGGAGAACAGGGGTACGATGCAGCTCCTATTACTTAGGATTGTCTTAGTGAAACCTTTCTGGACAGGTTTTTCCCATAGAGTTGAGAGAAGCAAGGGCCCAAGAATTTATAAACTTAAGGCAGGGTAACATGATGGTCCAAGAGTATAGGCTCAATTTTAATGAAATCTCCAGGTATACTCCTCACATGGTATTTGATTCCAGGGCTTAGATGAATAAGTTTCTATATGGAGTGTCAGACTTAGTGAAGACAGAGTGTAGGAATACTATGTTGTTGGGAGACATGAACATCTTTAGGCTCATGACTTACGCTCAGCAGGTTGAGGGTGATAAGCTTAGGGAATAGGCTAAGAAGAGTAAGAAAGCAAGAACAAGCAACTATGAGTATTCCCAACAAAAATCGGGTGGTGGAAATCGCTCGCAGTTTCAGTAGAAGTCTTCGACTCCAGGACCTTCATCAACTAGTGTCCCATCCTCCAAGTTCTGGAATAATCAGAAAGGTAGAGCATCAGGCTCTAAGTCTCAAGGTAGTATTTCAGGCACCAAAACCTACCCAACTTGCCCTAAGTGTGGTAAGAACCTTCCGGGTGAGTGTCTTGCAGGAAAAGAAGGATGCTTTGGGTGTGGTCAATCTGGTCACATGTTGAGGGATTGTCTTTCTAGACAGGGTCACATGTTGAGGGATTGTCTTTCTAGACAGGGTCAATGAGGTAATAATGGTAGAGCTCAGTCTACAACTTCAAGAAAGATCGTGAGTTGCCCGACTCGTGAGGTAACTCATTTCTGCAGTGGCGGAGAGCGCGAATGTGCTGTATGCTCTTCAGGCTCGCTAAGATCAGGAAGATTCTCCTAATGTAGTCACTAGTATGTTACGGGTCTTTGATCTTGACGTTTATGCATTGTTAGATCTAGGGGCTACTTTGTCATTTGTAACTCCTTTTATAATGGTCAAATTTAGTGTTAGTCCAGAAACTCTCCCAGAACCTTTCTCAATCTCTACTCCAGTTGGTGACCCAGTTATAGCTAGACGAGTATACAAAAATTGCCCTGTCATAGTCTCCCAGAAAGTCACCTTAGCAAATCTTGTAGAGTTAGAAATGGTAGACTTCGATATGATTCTAGGCATGAATTGGTTACATTCCTGTTATGCCTCAGTCAATTGTAGAACTAGGTTTGTTCATTTTCAGTTTCTAGATGAACCAATCTTAGAATGGAAGGGTAGTAGCTTAGCGCCTATGGGTCAATTCATTTCTTACCTTAAAGCTAGAAAGATGATCTCTAAGGGTTATCTCTATCTTCTAGTTCTGGTTAAGGATTCAATCTCTGAATCCCCAACTCTTGTGTCAGTTCCTGTGATTAATGAGTTTCTAGAAGTATTTCTAGAAGATCTTCTTAGAGTTCCTGCCGATAGGGAAATCTAATTTGGAATTGATCTCCTTCTAGATACCCATCATATCTCTATTCATCCTTACAGAATGGCTCCATCTGAGCTTAAGGAATTGAAAGAGCAATTGAAAGACCTTCTAGATAAGGGCTTCATCTGACCTAGTATTTCACCATGGGGTGCACCAGTCTTGTTCGTAAAGAAGAAAGATGGTCTCTCAGAATGTGCATTGACTATAGGCATTTGAACAAGGTCACAATCAAGAATAAGTATCCCATCCCCATGATTGATGACTTGTTTGACCAACTTTAGGGTGCTAGTCATTTCTCAAAGATAGACCTCAGATCGGGTTATCATCAGCTTAAAGTCAGTGATAGTGACATTCCGAAGACAGCCTCTAGAACTCGATATGGTCATTATTAATTTGTAGTCATGTCATTTGGACTAACCATTGCTCCTGCATCTTTCATGGATTTGATGAACAGAATGTTCAAGAAGTACTTGGACTTGTTTGTTATCATCTTTATTGATGATATCCTCATTTACTCTATGAATGAGGAAGAATATGCGAGTCATTTGAGAGTTGTTCTGCAAACTCTCAAAGATCGCCAGTTATTTGCAAAATTTTACAAGTGCGTGTTTTGGTTAAAATTAGTTGCCTTCCTTGGGTATATTGTGTCTAGTAAGATTCCCAGAAGATAGAAGTAGTGAAACAATGGCCCAGACCTATCTATACTAGAGATATCAGAAGTTTCTTGGGTCTAGCGGGCTATTACAGACGGTTCGTAGAAGGATTTTCATCCATAGCCTCACCATTGACTAGGTTGACTCAGAAGATGGTCAAGTTTCGATGGTCAGATGATTGTGAGGAAAGCTTCGCAGAATTGAAAACTAGGTTGACTATAGCTCCTGTCTTGACTCTACCAGAGGGTTCAGATGGTCATGTGATCTATTGTGATGCATCCAGGGTCGGCCTAGGTTGTGTGTTGATGCAGCGAGGTAAGGTTATAGCTTATGCTTCTAGACAGCTTAAGGTACATTAGAAGAATTATCTGACTCATGACCTTGAGCTTGCAGCAGTGGTGTTTACACTCCAGATTTGGAGACACTACTTGTATGGTGTTCATGTAGATGTGTCCACAGACCATAAGAGCCTCCAGTATGTATTCACCCAGAAAGAGTTCAATCTTCGCCAGAGAAAGTAGCTTGAGTTCCTCAAAGATTATGATATGAGCATGCATTACTATCTGGGTAAGGCGAATGTAGTAGCAGATGCTCTTAGCAGATTATCCATATGTAGTGTAGCACATGTTGAGGAAGAAAAAAGAGAGCTGGCAAAGGATATTCACAGACTTACTCGCCTAGGAGTTCGTCTTATGAGCATATAAGATGGTGGTGTAATGGTTCAAAATGGAGCAGAATCTTCTTTGGTAGTGGAAATTAAGGAAAAGCAAGAAAGCAATCCGATATTACTTGAACTCAAGGGTGCAGTCCACCAACCGAGAGTTGAGGTTTTCTCCCAAGGGGGAGATGGTGTGCTTCGCTACCACAGTCGATTATGTGTTCCTAATGTGGGTGATTTGAGGCAGCATATTCTTGCAGAGGCCCATAACTATAGATATTCTATTCATCCAGGTGCCAGTAACATTTACTGCGATCTGTGGGAAGTCTATTGGTGGAATGGTATGAAAAGAGATATAGTAGACTTTGTGGCTAAGTGCCCAATTGCTAGCAAGTCAAGGTAGAACATCAGAAACCAGGAGGTATGACTCAAGAGATTGACATTCCTACTTGGAAGTGGGAACTGATCAACATGGACTTTATCACAGGTTTACCTCGTACTTGCAGACATCATGACTCCATTTGGGTGATTGTTGATAGAGTTACTAAGTCTTCTTGCTTTTTGGCGGTCAAGACTACAAATTCAGTGGAGGATTACACCAAGCTTTACATTAATGAGATTGTGAGGTCGCATGGGGTTCCTTTGTCTATCATCTCAGATAGAGGTCCTCAATTTACCTCTTATTTTTGGAAGTCATTTTAGAATGGTATTGGTACTCAGGTTAACCTTAGCACAACATTTCATCCATAGACAGATGGTCAGGCAGAGCTTAAAGGACACTCTTCTATGTCTAATTCAAGAAGACCTGACATTCTATTTGTTGTATGTTTTCTCTCTAGGTTCATGCATTCGCCTAGAGACACACTTCAAAGGGGCTAGTAGAGTGTTAAGATATATTAAAGGAACCACCAAGTTTGGAACTTTTTTCCCAACATCTACTGAAGTAACTATGAATCTTGTCGGGTACTCTGATAGTGATTGGGGTGGCATAGTTGATGATTCCAGAAGAACCTTTAGATATCTTTTTTTTTTTGGGACAAGTTGTTTTAGTTGGAGATCTAGGAAACAAGAAACTACGGCTCAATCAACAACATAAGCTGAGTACATAGTTGTTGCATCTGTTGTGAATCAAGCTATCTGGCTAAGGAAGATGTTGAAGGACTTGGGCCACGAACAAATAGAAGCTACCAAGATCATGTGAGACAACAGTTCAGCAGTTTCAATCTCAAAAAATCCAGTGTTTCATGGTCGAACTAAGCATATCAAGATCAAGTTTTATTTTATTAGAGAAGTCCAACAATTTAATTAAGTGTTTCTTTTTCATTGTTCATCTGAGAACGAGCTAGCTGACATTTTCACTATGTCACTACCAAAGGAAAGGTTTGAAGATCTGAGTCAAAGAATTGGTGTTTGTCACAATAATGCCAAGGAGGAGTTTTAGACAATTGGCATTTTTTCCAGCTTATTATTTTTTATTATTTTACCTATTTCAGTTTAGTGCTTTCTATTTTCTAGCTAGACTTAGTCAACTTTAGTTGCTTAACTTTCTAAAGTTAGTGCCCCTTTTATGGTTGTTAGTGGCACATTGTCTTATTTAGTTTTAATATCCACATTGTAAGTGGCTACCAGAAAGGAAATGGTGAGATTTTCCCTTATATAAATTCAAATCTTCAGTGAATAATTACATAGCTAGAATTTCAGAAGTTCACTCTATTTTTATTCTTCAAATTAGTTCTTGAGTGTTTCTGTTTTAACATAGTCTTTATTTTTATTTAGAGATGGTTCTATACATTTGTATTTACTTTGTACTGTAGCTCGAATATCAATTGATGCCAGGTCTCGGGGATTTATTATTTATATTTGATTCTATCTCTATCTTTCATTTTGATATTTAGTACCTTTCTTCCCATATGTCTCTCTTCCGCATTATATCCTGTTACCTCTAGTTCGATACAAATTTTTGCAATTGAGGAATATAACTTTTCCTTATTTTTTTTCTCTTAGAAATCTGAGTGGACAACTTTGAGGAAATAATTGTGTATATGTGTATCAATGTATATATGTGAGATGAGTGGTTATCTTTTAGTAAATACATGTGTGTATCTTATCAGTTTATCTACCAAAGGTGAGTTGGAACTTAGAGGATTTACTTATGTGTATCTATGTATATCTATATACAAGTGATACAAGATCAAATGAATATATGAGCAAATGAATACAAGTGATACAAAAATAAATGAATGCACGTGGTTTAAGCGCGAATGAATACACGTGATACAAGAGTTTTGGATACAAGTGATACAAGAGAAAATGCATAAAATCATATAAGAGTGAATGCATACAAATGATATAAGCGAGAGAGAGAAAAATGGTGCAAGTATAGAATACAACCTAAATTTATATATGAATATAGTAAATAATGTCATCTAGCACCTCAAAAATATAAAAATATATGGAGAGAGAGAAGTGTGGGAGAGAGGGAATACAACCTAAATGCATATAAAAACAACAAATGGACTTGCCTGACACCTTAACAATATATAGAGAGAGGAAGAGGAGAGAGGACTTGACCTAAAAGCATATATCAATACAATTAATACAATCACATAATACCTCAAAAATATTTTTAAAAAAATTCAGAGAAAAAGGTACAAATATATACCAAAGAGAGGGGAAAAGAAGGTAGTACCTAAATACACATTTATATGCAATAATAAATGCATTTGCCGATTTAAATATATATATATATATATATATATATATATATATATAGAAAGAGAAAGGTGAAAATTCAAAATACAAATACAGAGAGAGACATGAAAATAAAATATACAAATAGAGAGCAATGAAAATATGAAATACAAAGGAGAGAGATAGATAGAGGTGAAAATACAAAATATATAAATAAAGAGAGGGGGGAATACACAATATAGAGACAAAGAGAAAGAGGTGAAAATACAAATATAAATAGAGAGAGGGGGAGGAGGGGGGGGGGGGACACAAAATACAAAGAGAAAGAAAAAGAGATGAAAATACAAATTACAAAGAGGGAGAAAGAAAGAAAGAGAGAGACGGAGGGGGGGGGGGGGGAATGGGAATAGAGGTAGAGGACATAGGCGAGGGAGAGGGGAAGAGGAAAAGATAGAGAGGGAGAGAGAGGGGAAAGTGCAGAGACAAAGACAAGAGAGAAGAGAGTAAAGATAAGAGATAGATTTTTTATTTTCTAAATTTAGCATTTCAAAGAGTTGTTATGATTTGTAAATACCTCAAATATAACGATAGATATCTAATTATGTCCAAAATAATATTCATCTTTAAAAAATTCTCTTTTTAAATTTGTTTATCCATGCTTAGATACTCTTTTATACTTTTTTTTTTCTTATCTTTACGTTCATGTAATTTTACATTATTACATGGAAACTATTTAATATATATCCATATTTAATTATTGGCTATTCAAGATACATTCATGTATATTTACATCATTACTTGGAAACAATTTAATATATATACATATTTAATTATTGGCTATTCAAGATGAGAAAGATT
This sequence comes from Solanum pinnatisectum, assembly GCA_035578085.1. Lineage (NCBI taxonomy): Eukaryota > Viridiplantae > Streptophyta > Magnoliopsida > Solanales > Solanaceae > Solanum > Solanum pinnatisectum. The sequence continues at coordinate 237,290 of JAWPEI010000077.1, read as the reverse complement.
GTACCCACTAATATTTTTATCGTATTGAATATTTTGTAGTATTCATTGCATTCAAAGACTTTTTTAATTGTGTATTCTATAATGGTATTTATTATCTTTTAAGATTATACTAATAATGTTATCACTTTGAAACTTTTTACCATGGTAAAAGAATTTAATTAGAGGGTTTCAATGTGGAAAAACTTCTACTAAGTTTTTTTTTTTTTTTTGTAAAAATGAATTGTGTGAGGCACTCATTGCATTCAAATAATTGTTTTATTTATTTTGGTTATGATACTTATTCGCTTTAAAGATTATGCTAAAGATGTTTTTGTTAGTCATTCAATAGACATTGAATTAATAATATAACATTTATGAATCATTAACAAGCCAACAAACTAAAAAACATAAAACGATGAAAAAGTTTTTAAAATATGTTAAGAGTTTTATTTAAATATTTGATACATCAAATCATATAGTTCCAAAAAGGAGAAACTCTTAGAGTTAAAAGTTGAAATATTAAAATACCTATTAAGGTAGAATGACCATTTTTTTTCTCCACTAAAACTCTACTCCTAAATATTTTATGTACACATACGTCAATATGCATTCAATTAAATTCCACTGTTAGATATAAATATTCTTATCGGATCAATTAATTGTATATTTATATCTTCAAAGAATATGATTCTTCATAACTCGAAAAAATAATTAAACAGTTGTAATTATGCCTGTTCACAGCTTGGATAAAAACTCATCCAAACCGAAAAGCTGACAAATAAACCAATTTTATTTGTGTTTGATTTTAGATTCTTAAAAACTGATAGTATTTGATTTGATTATGATTTTGTTTGAAAAAAAATGAAGAAATAGCCGAGCCAGACTGAAAATAATATACTTATATTATATGATTATATAAATAAAATATATTATTTTATAAACAATTTTAAATATCTTATATATTTTTTTATCAAGATTTATTTATAAGTTCCTTATGAGAAAAATGCCAAAGGTAAAAACAATTATCCTATTAGTTTCATGTATATGAGTGTATATAACAATTTTTTGTGGTACTGAATATGACATTGTCTCTTCCTTCTAGGCAAAAATAGTGAATTTTAAAGTTTCATTCTTAGTAAATTTAGGGATCGAAAGTTCTTTAGTGTTAGTTATTCTAAATATTTTTCATTTTGGATGGAATGTTGTCATTTTTTCACATTTTGAATGAATTGTATTTTTTTAATTGTTGTGTATGGTTAATAAATGAATGACTGAATCAAACCAAACCAAAATCGATAACAACTAACTCGATAAATGTATAGTATTTTTTGGTTTTGATCATTTTAAAATCAATTAAGTTGGTTTGATTTTAATTTTGACCAATAACCGACCCAAATCAATTCGTGTACACCCCTAATTATAATCAATACAACAATATCATCTAGATTCATCCGCTCAACACACACACACACATATATATATAAATTTACATACACTAGAGATATGAAATCATTGAAATTATAAAAGTAAGGTAATAAAGTGAATTCTTCTTAGTAGGGGATCCGTCACCTCTTTATTTCTCTCTCTCTCATTCTTTCTTTCTCCTTCTACTCCTATTCTTCTACTTGAATACCGGAGTCAGGTGATATAGATTGACCTTTACGTCTCTCTCGCTATATATATATATCTTTTCCTCTCTGAAGCTCTATGTATGTGTTGTTTCTTGCATCTGCGAAGCAACTGTTCCGGCAAAACCAAACCCTTCGGCAATGAGTTTTGAGGAAACCTAATTCCTCTGATCCATACTCTTAGCGAGTTTGATAGTTCTGACTTCTTCTAAATAGTCCTCGACTATACCCACGTTAGATCGTTCTTATTTTGATAATTTTTTTAGGTATTTCTACACTTTCCTAATAAATTTTATACTCCCTTTCTATTATTTGATGTTTCTATTAGAGATTTTGAATTTATTGCTTAATTTGTTTTCTATCATTCTAGTTGTATTATTTTATTTGGATAAATTAATTTTTCATGCTTTCCTCATTAAACATTCCTACTTTGATACTTTTTGTCATTGTTAGATATATCAAATTATTTTGAATTGATTCATTGTATGTTCAATCATTAGTGCTTGTATTTTCTTTAGGTATTTTTTTCATTCTTTATTCACTATTTTACCTTCCTTGCTTGTCCATTTGGTTATTGGCTTGTTTGTCTAACTATTTTAATTCCTTTTTACCCCATTAGTTGCTTTCCTGCATAATTGTTTTAAGCTAGACTATTTCAATAACCTGCTTAGTGGCTTCTAGATACGATGATAGTTTAAGATCAATTCCTTAATTAGAATTTGGGTTTGGTGGTTAGGATTGGAGTGATAAAAGTATCAAGAGAGTTCCTAAATTGTGAGTTAGGTCTTATAACATAGAAAATTGATGAAAAGTTAAATAGAGTTAGTAAAAATTATTAAAAAGAAGAAGAGGATCAATGTAGCTATTACATCTAGAATATCAAATGTGTAGAAACCAATACTAGAATCAAACTAAAAGATTTAAGTTGTGGTACTCAAAGAGCTAAGATGATTACGAATTAATTAATCGTAGGGACAAATCCAAGAGTTCAAATGCTTAACAAGAAGGAAAAAAGGTAGTAGGAGGAAGAAGGACAAGGAGAAGGAGAAGGAGAAGGTGAAGGAAAAGGAAAAGAAGGAGAAGGAGGAGGAGGAGGAGGAGGAGGAGGAGGAGAGGAGGAGGAGAGGAGGAAGGAAAACGAGGGGGAAAGGAGAAGAAGAAGGACAATAAGGGCAAAAAAAATAAAAAACGAAGGGGGAGAAGGAGATGAAGAAAAATAATATAGGATTTAGGTCTAGAATAGTTAACTTTATCAGGAGAACAACTAGGGAGGTGTTAGAATATCAAGAGGTATCCCTAAGGGACATAAAAACATAATGATAGTTGAATCAAAATTTCCAAAACAATAAGGAGAAGAAGGATATGAAGGAGAAGGAGAAGGAGAAAAGAGAAGCAGGAGGAGAAAGAGAAGGAGAAAGAGAAGAATAAAGAAGGAGAACGAGAAGGAGAAGGAGAAGCACTGGGAGAAGGAGAAGAAGAAGGAGATGAAAAAATGAAAGAAGAAGAAACAATGGGAGAAGAAGAATAAGTAAAAAGAGAAGAATAAGGAGAAAGAGAAGAAGAAGTAGAAGAAGAAGGAATAGGAGGAAGAGGAGAATGAGGAGAAGAAGAAAGAAGAAGGAGGAGAAGAAGGAGAAAGAAGAATGAGAAGGAGAAAGAAGAAGAAGAAGAAGAAGAAGAAGAAGGAGAAGAAGAATAAGGAGAAGAGGAATAAAGAAGAATGAGAATAGCGAGAAAAAGAAGAAAGAATAAGGAGGAGGAGGAGAAGAAGAAAGAATAATGAGAATAAACAACTAGGGAGGTTTTAGGGGTCCCAATGGGTAACCCAATTAGGCATAAAGCATATTGGTAGTGGAATAAAGATGTCCAATAATAAATCTAATCTAATAAGGCCTCTTATATGGTGTTAGTGAAAATCTTAGGAGGGGAGGACAAGATCGAGTGCAAAGGAGGGGATTGAAAGTTGTGTAGGATCAATACAAGTTAGAGAAGTATACATGATTTTTATCAAATAATGTGCTTCAAGAATGAGAATGTCAAAGTGTTGACAAAAGCGAAACACATTAGATAAAGATAGCAAACATATTCCTTTAAGATCACGAAGGAAAAAAATGACAAGAATATCATGCCAGAGGAGTTAGAGCAGTCCGAGAGGCATAGAAATACTAGGTACTATAGATGCACAAAGGTTAAGGGGGTTATTTTTTAGGTGAGGAAGGGAAGAGAGACCTGAGCAGACAAGATCTTGATGGACTTTTGGAATTATACATGAAAGGTAGATATAGAGTAGTTGAATGAGTAGTATAATGTAATTTTTAGGATGATTAAAATGGCATAGAAATAGAGGCAGAGTTGTATGGTTGCATTATACAAGAACAATCAAGGTGATACTAAAATTGCATTTACTTTAAGGGTATCAAGCTACAAAGTCATACTATGAATATTTTGGAGAACGTCATAGACATGACGATGAAGAAGGATATGTCAATATTTGATAATTAATTGAAATTATTATTGAGGAGTTCAACTACAGAAGTCATCCATCATGTAAGGAGGTTGTTGGATCAATATAGATACAAGAAATAGGGACTTACACTTACTAAATATAGACCTAGAAAAACCATATGATAATGTCAAACACAGGTGAGGTGTACTTGGGGCTCCCATTAAGGCAATTATGGACATGTACAAAGGAGCAAGAATTTAGAATAGAACAGTAGAGGTACATTTCTTGACCCTGACTGTGATGCACCAAGAATTATGCCTTAGCCCATTCCTTATTACCTGAGTGATGGATGTATTGACTTGACATATACAAGACGAGGTGTATTGTTGTATGTTATTCACAAATAACATAAATGACCAACAAGATGCATGATAGAGTTATGATAGACAGAAAATTTTGAAAGAGGCAATACAATCTAGAGGTTTTAGGTCAAGTAGGACTAAGATAGAGTAACACAATGTATATTTACTAATGTAACACATAAGGTCGAGCTAGAAGTTAAGATCTACTCACTAGTCATAACAAAGACCTCAAGTATCTTGGATCTATAATTCAAGTAGATGAGATGATTGACAATGATGTCTCATAATGTATTATAAAAAGATGAATGAAATAGAGGTTCAACTTTAGGGTATGTGATAAAAATGTGTTATCAAGGTTGAAAGGTATGTTATTTATTGTGGTTGTTACACCAATACTATTATACAAGGTAGAGTGGAGGTCGATCAAGAATATTATTGTTCAGAAGATAGAGCTAATAAATATGAAGATGCTAAGATGAATGTGTAAGCAAAGGCATAGATATATGATTAAGGATGACGCTATACTAGACAAGGTGGGGTGAACTCCATGGCAAAAAAGATGGGGAAGAAAGACTAAGATGGTTCTAAAATATATGAAGTGTGTGGATATACCAATGAGGAGGTTCTAGAGGTTGGTTGTAGTAGATATTAGGAGAGTTATAGGTGAAGAAGAACTGGGGGAGTAGATTTGACATGGTGACTAAGGATATGACCTTAGATAGGAAGGTATGGAGGTCGAGGATTAAGGTTGAAAGCTAGTATATAGTTGATTCATGACGTACTTCTAGTAGTATGATTTATGTATCGCGTAGTTTCTATTTTTTCCAATGTGTATTAAAATCATTCACTACATTTATTTTGTACTCTGCAATTTTTGTGTCTCTTTTTCTTTTGTTCTTTCATGTGCCAATTATATTTTTTGAGTTGAGGGTCTATTGATAATAACCTCTCTATCCCTTAAGATAGTGATAAGGTTTGCATACATTATATCCTTTATAGACCCCGCTTCCACCACTACAAGAAAATGTACATACACGACATTAATTTGGTGACATTTGAAACAAATGTCAGAAAATAAAGAATTTCACGGCATTTAAGAACAAAATGTCATAAAATAATGACATTTGGTATCAAATATTGTAAATATAATGACATTTGGTCCAAAATGTCACTATGATAATGACATTTATTGCAAAATGTCATTGTTTTTAGCGACATTTAGCGAAAATCTCATTTAAATGATGACATTTTGCCACAAATGTCGAATATAATATGACATTTATTACAAAATGTCATTGGTTTTAGTGACATGTAGAAAAAATATCGCTTAAATAGTGACATTTAATATAAATGTCGAATATATTATGACATTTACTGCAAAATGTCATTGATTTTAGTGACATTTAGAAAAAATGTCACTAAAATAGTGACATTTAGAAAAAATGTCACTAAAATAATGACATTTATTGCACAATGTCGTTGTTTTTAGCGACATTTAGCAAAAATGTCATTTAAATGACGACATTTGCTACAAATGTCGAATATAATATGACATTTATTACAAAATGTCATTGGTTTTAGTGACATTTAGAAAAAATATCGCTTAAATATTGACATTTAATATAAATGTCGAATATATTATGACATTTACTGCAAAATGTCATTGATTTTAGTGTCATTTAGAAAAAATGTCACTAAAATAGTGACATTTTTTGTAAAATGTCATTGATTTTAGCGACTTTTAGCAAAAGTGTTGCTAAAATAGCGACATTTAATACAAATGTTGAATATATTACACCACTAGAATTTTGTTGTTTTCCGACTTCAAAATTGGCCGGAATGTAGTCGGAAAATGGAGTTTTCCAATGACTTTCCGATTACTTTTGAGTAGTCGGCAGACTGAGCATCGGAAAATACTTGCCGACTACAGTAGTCAGCATTCTCTGACTACCATAGTCACTACATATAAATTAAAACCCGACCATTAAAGTACTTGAACTGCTAACTATTGTAGTCGGAATGTAGTAAAATAATATTTTATTAATTTAAATACTATTGACTATTGTAGTCGGAATACTTATTAAATAATAATTTATTAATTTAATAACACCGACTACAGTTTCGTAATAGTTAATTAATTAACTCTTAGGTGATCTTCCGACTATTGTAGATGGCATTTTTAATTTTCTAAAAAATAATTCGATATGAAAGCTACTTTTAATACACAAAAATTACAACATTTTATGTCTACAACCACCTTAGAAAAGTGTGGCCTAAACTATGAAAAAGTGTTGCCTTTGATAAAAGGCCACAATTTTTGACTTTCAGCCACGCTTTTCCAGGGGTGGCCTAAAGAAGTGTAACCTTAGAGTTTAGGCAACACTTTTCAAGTGATGACTTATCAACTATGCTTAAAAGCGTAGCCTAAAAGACAAAAATGTCACACTTTAATGTACCTCATATAGCAACATTTTTATCTCATACAACTACACTTTCAAGCATGGCCTTTGCTTCCTTATTGGCCACGATTTTAAAGTGTTGCCTTTTCTATCTAATGTATGACAACACTTTGAAGTGTAATCCTTGCCCATGTGCATACGACAATTTACAGTCATATGGCTACACTTTTAAGTGTGGTAATATTTTTTTGGCTATAAAATATTTATATGCCACTATTTCTAATTAAAAAACACCAATATTGTTTTGCAATAAATAATCTCAAGCATTAAATTAGCTAATAAGTAATTCAAATATATAGATTTGCAATAAAATTCAAAAGATAGTATGTCTTATGTACATACACATACTAATAAAGAAATATTCTAAATATGTGTACACAATAGTTCAAAAAGTACTCTTACAATAGTTCAATATATTCTAGCAATGAATATATTTCACAAAATAAAATATAATGTATTCAAACTTTTATAATAGTTCAAAAATTCTTCATCATGCACTTCAATGAGATCAAATTGACTTGGGCAACCCTTCAAATTTGATCACCTCCATTTCCCTACACATTTAAAATGAAATTAAAAATCAAAATAAACCATGTTACAACAAATCAGATTGCAGCAGTTATAGAAGAGGCAAGAAGTTCCAGATTCCAACAGTTCCCGATTACAAATTGCAGACTACAGATTTTTTGAGTTCAGATTGCAGCACTGTGTAAAGATTTTTTGAGTTCAGACTGCAGATTCAGGTATTCTAGCAGATTGCAGATTCAGTATATGCTTTGAACACAAAAACATGAATATACCTAAGAATATAAATTGAGCTGATAAGGATAAACAAAGGAGAGGTAAACTAAAATAGTTTGTGCCTGTTCAGATTGTAGATTTAGATATTCTAGCAGATTTTTTGAGTTCAGATTTCTTTCTTTATAAGCAAACAAAATGAGACTGTTTAGGACTAAAATAATCACTTTTCTACAATTCTATGACAATAAGTGAAGTTTAAGAAGGTAAGAGTATACACAGACCTACCCCATCTCATAAAAGTTACACCATATAAATATATGAAGGATTAAAATAACCCAACTACCACACATTAAGAACCAATTTAATCAGTTTCTCATTCTATAAAAACAATAAAGACCTTTTTAATAGAAACATTTAGTGGGCGTATCCAGCTTAAACAGAACAAGAGGGGTAAACTAAAACAGTTTATGCTCTTAGACACAAAACATGCCTTTAGTTTATGACAAACAATGTTCAAGCTCTCTTTCCTCTCTTCTGTGATGAAGGAACATATGATTTAGAGGACTTAAGAACTAGAAATCGAAAACTATGATACCTTTCAATCTCTACTAGTTTTGATTGAAGCCTATTCTATTTTAGAAGCCTATTCTGTTTTTGAACTGAAGCCTATTCTTTTTTGCATAACAATGTGATGGAATGTGTCACTACAAAAAAGTTAAGTTCATATTATTTTTTACCTCACTGCCATAACAATTAACAATAAAAGAAAAAGTAGCAGATACGTACGATCAACTGTAACTTTATGACTACTTACCAGCCATCTACTAGCAGAGCTCAATTCTATGACACCTTTTTCTGCCTCATTAAAGGATTTCCTTGCCCTCTGAATTTGCTTCTTCATAAAGATCCTCTAATTATTAGTCACTCTTCCAGCAAAAATGTCTTCATTGGAGGGCCCTGCTTGTGCTAATCCATCTTGAGGTAAGAATACTCTTCCACTTCTTGCACTGTACAAAAAGAAACATTTTAAGGCATTTTAAGCACTGAACACATTGTACTTCAAAGGGCATTCATAGGAAGATAGAGGGAGTGGGTGAGACCATAGTGAGGAGTCTGTTGGGAGCTGCGAAGAAGACACAATCACTGGTCTCATAATGAAGTTATTCTCATTTTGTTTTTCACTTGTGCTTAATTTTTCTTTTGCTTTCTTACTCCTTTTTATCTCAACTTGGAATTTGATGTAAGGTAAGTTCCTAATCTATAGTAGTGAGTAATGACTTTTCTAATGTGATTTGGACTTATCAAGTTGAATTTAGTTTGATGCTTATTAAGAAAATCATTGAATGTGATTTTTCCAGATTCTCATATTACAGGATGGTGAATTCTTGTACATATGTACACCACCATCGTAGCTAAGGCAACTTTATTAGCTGACATAGATAAGGTAAAACATACAAGTTTTACAACTATCAGTTTCTCCTTTTTATACACTAAAAAGATAGCTCGAGCTAAATATATGTGAATAATGGATCTAAAAAGATTTAGAAAGTAAATCATTAGTGCTAACCTCACATACCCTTCTTTCAATTGCTGCTTCAAGACATTGAATCACTCTTTTTCATTTTGCATCTGATTTTACAGGGGAACCATCTATATGTCTAATGCAGTACTCCTTCAATGAGAACAAAGTTTGTAATATTAGTTCATAATTTTTCAGAAAATTAAACCATGAAAGAGATTTCAAAATGAATAGAAAATTGTAGTACCTGGTGCACTACTGGTCCTTCAGGTTTTTTGAAGAGTTAAAGCAATATAACATGGTAAATAGGCCTACAACAATTAAATAAGAAGCATTCTAGTCAATTCTTAAAATGGTATTTCTCCGCATAAATGTCACCGATATAACTAATAACCTAAAACGATTTGCTCTGAATCCATTTTCCTTACTTGATAGGTCAGCCTTGAATTTTATGATGACCCATCTTATGAATCTAGGATTTGTTCAAGCTATAGGAAGAGAACTTCAAAAGGAGTTACACCACTTGATTGACTTGACATTCATTCAAATGTTTGATAGGCTGCTGAATAGAATACATAATTTGGATGTGGGATGACATCACAGGCTTACATCGTGTATTCTTCCATCAATACATAAAAACAAACATTGGAACAAATGCAAGATATAAAGGAATGTAGGAAAATAGAGCTCAAATACTTAAGTAGCTTTCTTTTAAGGTTGCAAGTGCAGAGGTAGAAACATCATGGTAACCCATTTACTCAATTACATCCATCAAGACTATCATAACTGACTAATTCAGCCTTATTTAGAAAGAAAAACCTAACAAAACAGATGCTAAACTCAAACAGATGATAAACCTTAGTTGTCCACCTTTTTATTTTATGAATAAATGGACATGGTCTAATGTTTAATTTTTTTTTAAAAAAACTCAAACAATGTTGAGGAGAGGGTTTATCAAATACTAGATACAACTGAAGGTCAAGGACTCAAAGTAAGCTCCACGGCAATAGCGCCACAGAAAAACATGACCAAAACATTGACACAAGATGCATGGGAAATACTACCAATCAAACAGGTTAGTATTTGTTTCCATTAAAACAAAAAAAAAAAACAACTAAGATAGTTTCATGAACGGGATCAACAGTTGAGATAGTCAGAAGACTCCATCAAAGTGAACCCCAGATTACCATATCACCAAAAGACTCCATCTTAAAGCTTTTAACCGAATACTGAACATAATCAAACTAGTGCAGGTACACCATTTCAACTGAACTTACGGTAAAGCACACCAACAACTAAAAAAAAAAAAGGAAAAGTAGATAATCACCAACTGAATTTCATGCAGCTACTACTTAATGTATTTGATATTCTTTACATCCCACTTTAGTAACCACCTATGATTCTCCATCCCAGAACGAACAAAGGGGTTCGAAATCCAAGCGCAAAGCATCCAACTTTCATATGACTTTTGACTTCCCAAATATTACAAATAGAAAGTGTAATTTTTCATACAACTCACAAAATTACAAACACCAAACAACAGCTTAGAAAGCCAGTCGAGACCATCAAAGTGAAGCCCAGATAACCATATCACCTAAATAATCGATTTTTATGCCTTCACAGAACTTTTGAACATATTCACACCAATACAGGTACACCATTGTCGCTCTACATAAGCTAAAACAAACATACACAACTATTACACAACATACTTAATTTTATGCGGCCACTACTTAACACTTAACATCCCACTTTAAAATAGTAAATTGCTCATAAAATTGAACAAACAAAAAACAATAATTTAAGTAGTAATTGTCAAAATTGCTCAGTAATATATACCTAGGATAACTGATATGGGGTTTTGAGAAATTACCCGGAGAGTATTTTCCAACAATACGAAAGATCTGATTACCCAATTTGTCAGATTCGGATTCAAGGCGTAAGAACTGTCGTGAATCAAGATGAGCAAAATCTTGTTCCTCAGAAGAAGGAGGGTCAGAAGTGCAATCATACCAGCTATCTTCAGGTTCTTGATGGGTCAAATAGGGTCGGGCATCAATACCAAGATTTGATGCCAGCACCAACACTGAGAAATCATCTTTACTGGTGGTACTAGAGCTTCCCAGATTTATCTACACCAAGATCTGATGCTAGCACCAACAGAAAATTATGCAGCAATAAGTAAATGTTCAAACAATCTTTCATAATACGAAGCATGAATGAAAAAAATCATTTTTTTCAAGTTAAAATATCTTTCATAACATACCCAGATGATAATAATAGGAAATTGAATAGGAAAAGAGTATAGAAATCTTTTGCAGAAAAAAATTAGAAATTTGAGCAGACACTTCATTGAAGCTTTGTGTGATTTCGGCACTAAGTTGCTACAACAATGATTTGGGTAAAAGAAAATCTTTTACTAGAGTTTTCTAATTTGGGGCAAAAATAAATTTTCAGTTTGGGAAACAAAAACTTTTACAAGGGTTTTGTTGGTCAATTAGAAACTGGAGGGAGTGTTAAATTTATTGGAGGGAGTTCAAAATTTTAGTGAAATTTTGAGGAAATATATAAGGCCACAGTTGTAAAGTGTTGTTTTTAAAATGATAAAGATAATACACTTTAAAAGTGTAGTTATATGTGCAAATAGGTGTTGCCAATTATATCATGATGTGGCAATACTTACAAAGTGTAGCCTCTACCACTAAAGAGCACGCTTTACAAGCGTTGTCAATATTGTCGTGCCTAAAGGCTAAAAAATTAAGGCTACGCTTTAAAAGCGTATCCAAAAATATTTAAGGAAACATTTACAAATGTTGTCCAGATTCAATGTGGCCTTAGGCCTAAAATGTTGTAATGATTATTTTGGTACAACACCTGCTAAATTATACTACCATCCATCCATAATATTAACATAATAATACAAAACATCGAATACATTCCTAAACATTCAAATTCCACTTGATTCACATATTCACAATGGAATCTAAAAGTTCAAGCATTATCAAAATCAAGTCTAATAAGTATTCAATTGTTATTCAAAATGGAAGTAAATAGTTTAAAACAAGTCTAAATCTCATTGAACACTACAACATTTTAGGCTTTTAACCAACCCATACTTTGAAAGCAATTGCTTAAGGATCTCTAGTACTAGCAATAAATTCCACAAAATCAAATGCATCCAAACATATATGGCAACAGTACAACAAATCTTTATCGTTCACTACATTCGAGTTTACTTCTGGCCACTATTCAATTTCCATCACCCGCATTTTCCTACACATTCAAAATAAAATTATAAGTTAGAGAAAGAAATCATTCTCAATACTAGTCATTTAATGGGTAAAGACAACAAACGGGTCAAGACCCAACCCAATTCAAATTTGCTTAAGTCAAGTCTGGTAATGAGTTATAGAATGCTGGAAAACACAATCTTAAGACTACTACTCCACATCCTCTAGAAACTAATTATTTAAGTTCGTATTCAAACAAATGTATCAACATCAAAATTAACAAAATCGCAATATTTTTTTTATCTCTTCTCTAACACAAAAACAATTTTGGTATGCAAGAAGATGAAGAAATGTACGACATATTGTGAAAGAAGTTTATGGTAGTGAACCATTTTATTTTTCTTATGACTTTTTACATTTTCACTCTCATGTACGTAATCTTTTTATTCTCCATTATTTGTTAGTTGGATGGGCTTATTTATCATTTTTATGATAGTGATTTAAAGGCAAAAGATGTGGAGCAACATATCCTAAAGGAAATTCATTATTGAAGTTCAGAGTTTGATTCGAGTATGATATAAAAATCTGCTAAGTTACATGGTTATTGTGTTGAAGGTTAGGTACATCTGATTGTATGTGATTATATTCAAGGGCAACATTCTACTAAAAGCCTTAGATTCTTAAGCGTCAACTGAACATTGCAGTTGTGTTTGCTGAGGGAATATTATTATAGGATTAAACATCATTTGATTATGTCAAGAGGTTTATACTTCATTATTACTATGATGCTCATGGAAAAGTACATTAGTGTTAATTTACAGTTAATTATCCTACTTCAAAGGAGTGTGAATGTATTTAATTTACAATTGTATTAATTAATTTGAATTAATTATTAATTAATAAATTAAAATACTAAATAAAAGAATAATAAGTAACACATTAAATATTTAAATACTACTTCTTCTTCCTTTAATAAGAGAACGGAGGATGCAAAACATAAGCAATTCCTGCTTTAGTGCTTTAAACTGTTTTAATTTTTTGATAGTATTATCATTGTAGTTAATTTACATACGAATTAAAAGAAAAAGAATATTCTTTGTTACTTTTCACTAATCATTAATTAGCAAAATAGGATTAATTACTCTTAATATTGTTTTAAATAACTAAAGTTAAATTTAAAATTTAAATATTTATATCTTGAACATTAAAAATAAAAAGATACCATGAAATAATTATAACCAATTCAAATTTTTACATATTTTTAACATTCAATTTATTTATTTATTTTTTAAAAAAGTTCCCCTATCTAAATTAATACCCCCACAAATCCTCACCCACGTCCCCATTACCTCCAATATAGGTGAGATATAGATCTAAAAAATAACAATTCAAAACATTTACATGAAGCCAAATAATTAGAGAAGATGGTTTAAAAATTGTCAAATGACTTCTTTTGAAATGCTAATTAGTTGTTTAGTTATGAGTATTCCAAAAATATTGCTCTATTTTTTCTTAATTATATTTAAACATAATAATAAAAATTCAATATTATTTTAAATAAATTATTTTAAATAAATAGTAATAAAAACTCGGTATTACTTCTCCTATATATAATAGGAGAAGTAAAAAGTGCACATGTCAGCACCATAAAAATTCAACAATTTTAAAAGTTAAAAAATAATTTAAAAATCTTTTAAATCTGTAGCTTAAATGAACCAAAAATAAATTTAAAAAAATTAACCAGCTAAATAATTCTATGTTTCTAAATAATTTAAAAATCTTCTAAACATGATTCTTAAATTAACCAAAAAAAAAAAAATTAAAAAAAGTAACTAACTAAATAATTCTATGTTTCTAAATAATTTAAAAATCGTCTGAACATGATTTTTAAATTAATCAAAAAAAATTAAAAAAAGTAACTAACTAAATAATTCTATGTTTCTAAATAATTTTAAAATTGTCTGAACATGATTTTTTAATTAACCAAAAAGAAATAAAAAAGAGTAATAAACTAAATAATTTATGTTTCTTTTTTTTTTTTCCTAAAATTAAAATTTTGTTATTGTTTTTTAATTTGAATTTTAAAATTTCCTCTTTACTAAAACAGTTTAAATGTAAAAGGCAAATTGTTAACTAATAATAATAATATTAATTATAATAATAATAATATTAAAATTATAAATTCATTTCATAAAACTAAATAGTGTTGTATACAAAACTAATTTTGAGGAAAATTCCCAAAGTGAAGATTCATTTCACACTTCTTCCTTCACTTCCATCATTTCCCTTAATATCGACTATAGGCTTCAGATTTTTTGGGATCGTGAAGAACAACACCATTCGGGATGTCGAAACGAGGACGATGAGGTTCTGCCGGGTCTGTCGGTGGCGGTGACAATGAACTGTGCCGATAACACTGGTGCTAAGAACCTGTACATCATTTTCGTGAAAGGGATCAAGGGAAGGCTTAACAGGTTGCCTTCAGCTTGTGTTGGAGATATGGTAATGGCTACTATGAAGAAGGGTAAGCCAAATCTCAGGAAGAAGGTTATGCCTACTGTCATTGTTCGTCAGCGCAAGCCATGGCGACAAAAGGATGGTGTCTTCATGTACTTTGAAGATAATGCTGGTGTGATTGTGAACCCCAAGGGAGAAATGAAAGGGTCTGTGATGATTGGCCCAATTAGTAAAGAATGAATTGATCCAAAGCGTTCTCATTCACTCTAAAACCCTCAAACGTGATGATTCACATTTCGAACCATTTTAAACCTAATTTATTAGTGAGAAAATTAGTTGAATTTGATTGATAGTAGTTTAATTTTGTAGATTATATATGCAGCTTCTAGTGAAATTAATTTTGTAGTTTCAGCAAAAATAATGTTGAATTTTGTTGTAATTGGATTTTTTAGTGAAAATAGTGGGATTTTATAGATTATATGCAGTTTGTGGCGAAATTGTGTAGTTTCGGTGGAAACAATTTAACTTTGTATATTTTATGCAATTTCTGAGTGAAAGCTTATAGTTTGAGTGGAAGTAAGTGGATTTTATGTAGTCCTAGAGCAACTTTATAGTTTGAGTTGTAGTGATTAGATTTTATAGATTTTTTCCAGCTTCTAAGTGAAAGTTCATAGTTTAAGTTGAAATAATTGGCTTAAAAATAAAACTTTCATTTTAAGTTTATTAAAGTAAAAGAAAATTTATTAACTTTTCCCTCTAATTTTTCATGCTATTAACTTTTCCCTCTAATATTTCTACTACGATAAAATATTCCCTCCTATTAGTAATAAGAAACTTTTTTTTTTTTTTGAAAAAACCCTACTCCTGCTTAAAGTCTAGAGTTATTTATATATCGCCTCAGGCCCTCAACACATTGCTCAAGCAAAGAAATTCATGGTAGCCATCTCTATCCACAGGTAATCCTAAAGTTTTTATATCATACAAACTTATGATCTTACTGAAACAAACCTTTGATCACATAGTCACTGGTAGGATTTTGGGGTCAAGTTTTGTTAACTAATTGAAAAAGTATTGACTTTCGGAACCATGTGAAGTTTCAAGGTTTCACAATTTAGTTATGAATTTTTATTTTCTTGTAGGTTTTACTGGATTTATCTCATCCTACAAATATTTTGATTCCCAGGTATTCAAACAATTCTGACGATTTCTGATTTTATTAAATCACTTTGGGCTCAGCAGAGGTTACTAGCATGTCTCTTTGAGAGGATACTGGCGTCGCCTATCTTAGAGTTACTGGATACTGGCGTCGTCTCTCTTA
Organism: Solanum pinnatisectum; assembly: GCA_035578085.1. Lineage (NCBI taxonomy): Eukaryota > Viridiplantae > Streptophyta > Magnoliopsida > Solanales > Solanaceae > Solanum > Solanum pinnatisectum. The sequence goes on along the minus strand of JAWPEI010000077.1, from coordinate 221,151 downwards.
ACATTTGAATCTGTGAATGAATTTGTAAATGAGGTACTGTAATTTCTCCATCCTCTTTAGGGTTTTATTTTCAATAATTTTGAGTGCGTAGGGTTTTAGTTTCAATTTTCATTGAGTACTGTACTGTGAACGAATCTGTGAACAAGTTACTGTAATTTTTTTTTCTTTTCTAGTTTTAGCATGCTCATAATCGATTTTCCTTTCTAGTTTCATAATCGATTGTTTTCTGCTTGTGTTCAAATCGTGGGGTAACACTTTCAGTTTGGGCACTATTCTAAAGAAGAAGAAGATAAAAATACTGAGAGTTTCCGCTTAACCAATAAGAGTTAGCAGAAAAGGGATAACTACAGATAGTAGTAAATTTCTGTTACAAACAAAGGGTAAGGTTGAGAATCAATTGACAAAAGTAAGAATGACAATAATTGAAAAAAAAGAATAACTACAACAGAACTCAATTAACAAAAGTAGCATTATTATCTTGGAATATTACAGTGCTTAGGCTGCCATCTAAAGTTCTGTAACCATTATCAGTCCTTCCATTTTGATAACAATCAAATGACTCATCAATAAAAGGACAAGAACCAGGTTCATACATAGGGTTAGCATCATCTTTCACCCACATTCCATCAAAAACATCACAATGACTCATCACTTCCCACCAAGCCTCTTTCTTTGTCTCATTTTTCTCCGAATTCGACCATAAATTCACCTTTTGTCTCTCTTCCTCTTCTCTTTTACTAGTTGATTTACTTGAGGTGAGTATATTACCTCAAGTACTGATAATTTCACATGACTAGCCTTCATATATTATATTGATTTGTTGAAATTTAACTATTGATTTGCAGTTTAAAGATTACAAAGAAAGCAACCGTAGTGGAAGAACATTGATATCAATTCCAGGACTCTTTGTGTGGACTTTGCAGGTTAGTATGTGTTTTGTTGTTTTCTTTAATAGTATGTATGAGGGTATAATTCTTGTTTGCTATATGTATAGGTTATATACTTAATGGATAAAAGTTGGATAAATATATTGAATAGGCTTGATCCTTTATATGAGAATGGAGCCAAAGAGTTTCTTCATTTTGCATCATTAGATAGGCCAGATGCATCTGCAATATTGTGTCCATGTCGAAAGTGTCGTAATATGAAATTTGTTCGAAAAGATTTAATTGTTGAACATATTGTGGTTGATGGATTTCTAACTAGTTACACTAGTTGGATTTATCATGGCGAGGAGCTATTTTCATCAAAATTGGTCAATCAGTTAGATAAAGGTGATGAGATGCAAGACATATTACATGAAGCATTTGGAATTCCTCCTACATCTAATTTTGTTGATATGGACACTAGTGCTGAAGGATTTGATGGGTCAAATCAACATAATATGGGTTTTGATAAGAAGACTGAGGAATTCTTTTGCTTACTGAAAGAAGCTGAATGTGAGTTATATCCTGGAAGCAAGTATTTACTACTTGCATTCCTTGTTCGTCTATTACACTTAAAGTGTATCAATGGATGGAGTAACAAATCATTTTCCATGCTATTAGAGTTGTTAAAAGATGTGCTTCCAGAAGGTGAAACATTGCCCAAGTCCTTTTATGATTCAAAGAAGATTATTAAAGATTTAGGACTTGAATATAAAAAGATACATGCATGTCCAAATGATTGTATGATTTATTGGAATGAGATGAAAGATAGAACATCTTGTAAGTTTTGCAAAGCTCCAAGATACAAATAGTTCAAAGGTGCATCAGTTAATTCCAGTTCAGAAACATCAAAAATTCCATCAAAGGTGTTTAGATATTTTCCATTAATACCACGACTTCAAAGACTATTTATGTCGGCTAAAACATCTACTCAAATGAGATGGCATGCTGAAGGTCGCACTAGAGATGGGGTAATGCGACATCCTGTAGACAGTATTGCTTGGAGGACATTTGATGAATCACATACAAATTTTGCTCGAGCTCCTCGAAATGTTAGACTTGGATTGGCTTTAGATGGCTTTAGTCCATTTAAGTTTATGTCTATCTCACATAGCACATGGCCTATTATCTTGATTCCATATAATTTGCCACCATGGTTATGCACGAAACAACCATATATGATATTATCAACTATTATTGATGGTCCTTGTGCACCAGGTAATGATATTGATGTCTATCTACAACCCTTAGTTGATGAGTTACAAGAATTGTGGGTTGGTGTTGCCACTTATGACGCATCAAACAATCATATGTTTCAAATGCGTGCATCATTGCTTTGGACAATTAGTGATTTTCTAGTGTTAGGTAACTTATCAGGATATGGTGTGAAAACTAGATATGCTTGTCCATGTTGTCTTACCAAAACTAAATCTACAAGATTGAAAAATGGGCGAAAATATTGTTTCATGTCTCATAGGTGATGGTTATCTCATGGACACAAGTTTCGAAAAGATAAAGTTGCATTCAATGGCCTTGTGAAGTTAGATGGAGCACCTAAACGGTTGACAGGAATTGAGATTCTTAAGCAATTGAATAATATTAAAAATAAATTTGGTAAAGATCTATTGGCCAAATCTTGTAAAAGGAAATGGGATGATGTTGATAATTTGGTGCAAAATATATGGAACAAAAAGAGCATAGTTTTTGAGTTGGAATATTGGAAAGACAATATGATTCGTCATAATCTTGATACGATGCATATTGAAAAGAATGTCTTTGACAATATATTTTGGACATTATTGAATGTTGATGGAAAAGGAAAAGATAATTTAAATTCCCATTTAGATTTACAAGAGATAGGGATCCGAAAAGCTTTGCATCCTAAGAAAAAGGCTAATGGAAAATATTATCTTCCTCCTGCATGTTTCACATTGAGTAACACACAAAAAGACATCCTCTTACAAGTGTTAAAAGATGTGAAAGTGCCAGACGGATATGCTTCAAATATCTCAAGTTTTGTTGAAGGGTTGAAGAGTCATGACTGCCATATTTTAATGCAACAACTCCTTCCTATTGCCTTGCAGAATCTCCTGCCAGTGAATGTACTTAAGCCATTGATTGAATTAAGTAATTTCTTTAGGGGCATTTGTTCAAAAGATCTAAAGATAGGTGACTTAGAAAAACTCCAAGATCGAGTTGCAATAACTCTATGTCATTTGGAGAGAATATTTCCTTCATCTCTCTTTGGTATCATGGAACATCTACTTATCCATTTAGCTGAAGAAGAAATGTTGGGAGGACCTTCACAATATCGCTCAATGTGGTTTATCGAACGGTATCATTTTGTCTTAAAAACTACGTAAGGAATAGACGTTATCCAGAAGGTGCTATTGCAGAGGGACGTTGGATAGATAAGTTAATGACGTTTTGCTCATGGTATTTAGATGACGTCGATACTAAGTCTAATCCACCTTTAAGAAATGATGTTTTATCTAATGAAACAACAAACCAAGAGGGTCGTCGATCAAGTAGAGAGAAAGGATTTAAGCTTGATGACATTACACGTGCTCAAGCCCACAGATATGTTTTATTTGATTCTACCTCCACAACTTCATATCGTGAGTAAGTATTAAATCATAATTTATACTTATTAATTAATTATTAAATAATTTTCTTTCATATTTTTATTAAATAGTTATGTGTTTTACTTCCGTGGTGAATATATAAAAGAAATCAAGAAGGAAAATCCTCGTCTATCAAGACATAATGTGGATCGAATTCATAATGAAAGATTTCAATTATGGTTTAGAAATCATGTAAGTATCAACTAGCTAAAATATTTGCTCATATATTACTATATAGGTAATTATAACTTTTAGATAACATCTTTATTTTTGAATGTTAGGTCGAGAAGATGCATATGGCTGGTGAACAAAATATCTGAGGATATTCAAACTTTAGCTATTGGCCCATTAATACAAGCAAAAAGAATGACTGGCTATATGTGTGATGGAATTAGATACTAAACAGAGTCTCGTGATGTTAAGAGAAAAACTCAAAATAGTGGTATCATGTTAAAGACTATCGCTCAAAGTTATGCAAGCACAAAAGATAAAAATCCCATATTAGCAGAGTTTTTTTTTTTATGGAATCCTCACAGACATAATTGAGTTATATTATTCCAAGAATCTCAAGTTTGTATTGTTTAAATGTAAATGGGTGAACAATAACAAGGGGCTTATTGAGAAAGATGATTATGGATTTACTCTTGTGAATTTTAATCATCTACTCTATACAAGACATTAGTTATCAGATGAACCATTCATCTTTGCTTCTCAAGCTCAACAAGTGTTTTATGTCGATTATCCTATGGGAAAGGAGTGGCGAATGGTTGTTAAACTTAAGCCAAGAGGTTTTTATGATTTAGGTGATGACACACCAACAATTGAGCATAAGGAAGGACATATAGAGTTATGGCCTGAACAACAATTAGATGACATATCATTTCAAATTGAAGAAGACATTGAATGGGTTAGAGAAGGAGTACCAAGATTAGAAATTGACTCAAAAACTTTGGAAAGTAATGAAGCATATGATGAAGATGACAACATATCTTAGTTTTTGTTACTATAGTAGTATAATCACTATTTCACTACAATTGATTGTTGAACAATACTCATTCAGCTGTTAAAATCTCATATGTTTATATGTCTTATTATTTGACATGATAGTTAGATATTATTTTATACTTTTGTATAGTATAAACTACTTTAAATTTGGCAAGATTCATAACTGCTGAGGAACTTCGTTGAAATGGCAAGAAAAAGACAGAGAAATTCTAGTCAAGGTGTGCTTTTATATGATTCTTCTGAGCAACAAAAACAACAAATTGGAAGTATGCCAATGCCTAAACCGCCCCAAAATTGGCCACAAAATGAAAGAGATGAATCACATGATACAAAAAATCTTCTAGGTATTAAATATCATGATATTTATTCTTCCTTTCATAGTATAAAGTAGTTAGATAATTTTTATTTAAATAATAAATTTGCCTCTTTTTATCTTTGATTATTTATAGATTCTGAGCAACAGAAACAACAAATCGGAAGTATGTCAAAGCCTCAACTGCCCTAAAATTGGTCACAAAATGAAAGAGATGAATCACATGATACAAAAAATCTTCGAGGTATTAAATCTCATGATATTTATTCTTCGTTTCATAATATAAAGTAGTTAGATAATTTTTATATAAATAATAAATTTGCCTCATTTTATCTTTGATTATTTATATATTCTAATGAGAGTGAAGAGCAATCTAAGCGAACTAGGGGTCCCACTATGATGCACTCGGGATGGAGAAAATATGGTGGAAATTTACATATTGAATTGAATGAATATGGTCAAGTTATTGGGTTAGAAGGAACTAGATTGAGTTCAAAACTTGGTGTGCTAGCACAAAATGGCATCTTAGCGCCATTGAATCATAAAGATTGGGGGCTTGTACCTAGTATATACAAGGATTGAATATGGGTTCATATCAAGGTTCTTAGTATACACAAAACCTATATACTAAGATGCTTTTGTTTTTATATTTTATTTTATAAATGAGTTGTGTATTAAATATATGTACAGGAAAATACTGACGCAACTGATGACATGAAGCGCATACTAATGATGCAATTTGGATCTAAATGGAAAGAATCAAAGCATGAAGCAAAAACCATTGGATATGACCCATATAACACTGATATTGAGCGTTTAGCTCATTGTCTAGATAGAGTTGAAGAAGATCAGTGGCAGTCTCTTCAACCAAACATTTCTTGCACAATTAATATTCAAATCTCAGATTTCAGGTTTTAACTACCAATTAAAACTTATAGCTCAACTCAAGTAATCAAAGATTAAAGTAAAACTTGGGGAATTGATCAGCCAACTATCAAATCTCAACAAAATGGATAAACATTACTGCACATAATAGATTAATTTGTTGTGGGTAGGTCGAACCATATATAAAGTAACTTTCTATCGAACAATTACCTTTTCTATGTTGAATTCTTTCAAACTTCAAAACTGATTGAATGAAGCCTAGTTCTTTACCTGTATCAAATACACTCTCTCAAGCTGGATACAAAGGACAAGCTCATTGTTTCACTCTCTTGAGATGAAACTAAGAAAACCCACTACTAAGGACGCTAAGATTGCCACCTTAGACTCACACCTTAGACCCACTTCAGATTAGCACCATTCTCAACAATTAACAAACACCCATTAAGTATATTCAACAGTTGGCATCATGATCAAAACCCCAAGTAAAGGGTTTTAGCCACTCATCTCAAAAATAAAAAGATCAGAATTAATTATCACCCCCATAGTTGGGTACAAGATGAAAATTATAGATGAAATTCAATTGATAATTTTCTCTCGTACAAAATCTCTCTTAAAATCTTGCTAAAATCACTCTTCCAACCCTTTGGTAGTGTTTTCTCTCTCAATAATTCTTTTCTCCCTTTTTGAATGAATTTCTCTCTCTATCTAAGACTAATTAAATAAGTCTGACGGATCGGTGATACATCGATTACTCTTCATCTCGCCTTTATTTTTTGCTTATTCTTGGTTTGGCTAATGTAACTTTAGGTGGTATAGATCGGTATAGCCGAATGCTCTGCGATTCACCCATTATCCTTCCATCTCGCCTATAAGCACTTGCTTGTATCTTCTTCCATACTTTTGGCGACCTGGTTGTCCTTCGCCGACTAGATCGGTGATTTGCAGAATATGGTTGCTGCTTGTCGAATTTGCCCCCATTTTAGCTCCAGTGTTCTATAACTTTAGGAGGTATATTGGCGATTTGGCATTTCGGTCCATGCTTTGTCTCTATCTCGAAATACCTGAAACTCAAGGGTTTCCATCAGTTATTGAGACAAAATATGCATTTGAGGACACTAATTCTATTAAAATATATCCTTAAGTGAGTCCAAATTGTGGACTCATCAACACCCCCAACTTAAACTTTTGCTTGTCCTCGAGTAAAACTCAAGTTCAGCAGTTCAAAAAGAATGTCTCAAACAGTGCTACACATGACTCAATCATGAATGTACACAACAAGGCTCAACTTACTCATGCAAGGATCAATTGTATCCTCAAAGATTCAAGTTGTGACACACCACTGTCAAAAATTCTCAAGCTCACTATACTTGCTTCAAATGCAAGTTCGAGCTCAACAAAGGTATTCAAATTCCCTCACACAAAGAATGGTTCTATATTACACACAATGGATTAATCATTTAAAATTCCAAAATCAAGAGCATCGTTCACTCTCACAAAGAAGAACACAATGCATGTTGTCACCTATAGGTTTGCCGGTATTTTCCAATCAACAATTGTTTCAGCTCACTTAAGATCAAAAAGGCCTTTTCAAGGCTTGTAATGGGGCTGAGTGCAAAGGTATAGGCATTTAGGCTCAGTGACTTTCATCCTCGTGAAATGTGGTACTTTTAACACTCCTTTTCCTCCTCTTTCATCATCTTCTTTAGTGCTCACAAGTCATCCCATTATTCACTTCTATGGATTGTTCGGAACCCCATTTCTTTTGTACTTTATTTCACAACTTTTTCCTTCATTTTCTTTTCTTTCTTTTCTTTCCCTTCTTTTATAGTTCCAACCTTGATTTCCAGCTTGCTGTTGATGGCGTGGGTGGAAACCCTCCTCATATCTTTTGAAGTTCCAACCTTGGTTCTCCTTCAGCGTTGATTAACCGGAAGAACCCTCCTCAAATCGAAATACTCCATATGTCCCCTTCATCTGCTCTTGTAGAACTTCCATTTGAGTTAACATCTTCTTGATGTTCTCATCTCTCTCTCTCTCTCTTTATCAAGTTGTTCGTATGTTAGTCAAAAATGAAATGGAGAGACCTGATCCTCTTGGTTGTACTATGCTTGGTTTATCCTTGTCATTTCATCCGAAAGAAACGAAGCTACCTCAAATGGTTGTAACATTATTCCTCCTCTTACCAATTGATCAACTACTCCTTTATTAACCGAATTTAGACTCTAGTTGAAATATTGAAGCAACAAATCATTTGGTAGCCCATGAGTTGGGCATTTAAGTAGGAGCTTCTTGAATCTCACCCACGTTTCATGGATGAGTTCTCCCTCCTGTCACTTAAAAAATTGAATTTCGTCTCTAAGTTTCATCATCCTTGATGGAGGAAAAAATCTTGTGTTAAAGGCAACAACTAGCTCTTCCCATGATGTGATGGAATTTTTTGGTAACTCGGCTAACCATTCATTAGCTTCTCCTGTTAAGGACAGTGGGAATAACCGCAGCCGAATTGACTCTTGAGACACATTTTTGTATGAAAAAGGGTTGCAAAGCTCAATAAAATTTCTCACATGCTCATACGGGTCTTCGTGATCTAGCCTTCCATATATTCCCCTCAATTGAAGAAGATGAAGAATTGTGCTAGTGACTTCAAACATTGCACTCTCTTCAGTTCGTGGGATGCAGATTGCACCCATTCCACCCGATTGAGCTGGGTTGTAGACACTATTGATGTCGTCTATACCTTCTTGATGACCTGCTCGACTGTCATTCATCTCTTCTTCACTCATGTTCACTTTCACGTATTCCAGCCACTACCTACACAAAGTAGCCAAAACTACTTCAACTACAGCAAACAAATTTTTAGAGTGTCAAATCTTCAATCAAAGAATCCTAAGTAATGATATTCCTCGGCAGAGCGCCATTTTGATTAATGTATCAAGTAGCATTTCATCCAATACTAAATGGTGTTCTTCAATATAATAACCCAACTATGTGAGTTGGGATCGATCCCACAGGGAGTAGTGCTTCCTTCGAATCACTTAAATGGAAGTACAATGACAGTCTCTTCAACCAAACATTTCTTGCACAATTAATATTGAAATCTCAGATTTCGGGTTTTAACTACCAATTCAAACTTATAGCTCAACTCAAGTAATCAAAGATTAAAGTAAAACTCGAGGAATTGATTAGCCAACTATTGAATCAACAAAATGGATAAACATTACTGCTCATAATAGACTAATTTGTTATGTGTAGGTCGAACCATATATAAAGTAACTTTCTCTCAAACAATTACCTTTTCTGTGTTGAATTCTTTCAAACTTCAACACTGATTGAATGAATTCCAACTCTTTACCCTCATCAAATCTACTCTCTCGAGCTGGATACAATGGACAAGCTCCTTGTTTCACCTCTCTCTCGAGCAAGTGCACAACGCTGAAATTGGCACACAACGTAACACAATTCAATCTCGAAACACAATAACAATTTAGACCCACTTCAGATTAGCACCATTCTCAGCAATTAACAAACACTCATTAAGTATATTCAACAGTTGGCTTCATGATCAAAACCCCAAGTAAAGGGTTTTAGCCACTCATCTCAAAAATAAAAAGATGAGAATTAATTATCACCTCCATAGTTGGGTACAAGATGAAATTCAATAGATAATCTTTTGTCTTACAAAATCTCTCTCAAAACCTTTCTAAAATTACTCTCCCAACCCTTTGGTACTGTTTTCTCTTTCAATAATTCTTTTTGCCCTTTCTAAATGAATTTCTCTCTTTAGTCAAGACTAATTTAAATAAGCTACTCAGTGAAGTAAGTCGGGTATCGCTGATGGATCGGCGATTCGCTGATTGCTCTTCATCTCTTCTCATTTTTCGCTTTTTCATGGTCTGGCTACTGTAACTTTAGGCGATATAGGTCGGTATCGCCAAATGGCTTCGTGATTTGCCCATTATCCTTCCATCTCACCTATCAGTACTTGCTTGTATCTTCTTTCATACTTTTGGTGACCTGGTTATCCTTTGCCGACTAGATCGGCAATTCGCCGAATATGGTTGATGCTCACTGAATTCACCCCCATTTTAGCTCCAACATTCTGTAACTTTAGGCAGTATCTTAGCGATTTGGAGTTTCACTGAATGATATTGGCGATTCACCGAAAGACATCATCAATCATCAGGCCTTCTTTTATTCATTCCTAAGGTTTTCTTTGTTCATTTTTGCCCAATAGTGTTCATGCTTTGTCTCTAACTCCAAATACCTGAAACTCAAGGGTTTACATTAGTTATTGAGACAAAATATGCATTTGAGGACACTAATTCTATTAAAATATAGCCTTAAATGAGTCCAAATTGTGGACTTATCAGTTAGTCATAGTTACCCATGTCTATCGTGTTTGCCCTATTTTGTTTATGGAATTTCAGACTTAGGCTAATTTGGTGATTTTGGATATGATTTATTTTGACATAATCTTAGGCATAACTTGGTTGTCCCCCTATTATGATGTGCTTAATTGTAATACTAAGTATGTAACTCTAGAAATTATGGGAAGGGAAAAATTAGAGTGGGAAGGGGTGTACATGCCTAAGCAAGCTAAGATTATATCCTCTATTCGGGCTAGTAAATGGGTAGAGCAGGGTACTTTGGCTTATTTGGCTCATATTAGGGATGTTGAGATTGAGGCTCCATCCATTGAGTCTATTCCTGTGGTGTCTGAATTTAGGGAAGTATTTCCTAATGATTTGCCTGGTATGCCTCCAGATAGAGATATAGACTTTTGCATTGATTTAGAGCTTGGTATGCACCCCATTTATATCGCTCCATATTGTATGTCTCCGGCTAAATTAAAAGAGCTTAAAGCTCAAATCCAAAAGCTTCTTGATAAGGGATTTATTCGCCCTAGTGCTTCTCCATGGGGTGCTCCAGTCTTGTTTGTTAAGAAGAAGGATGGTAGTATGAAAATGTGTATAGATTATTGGCAATTAAATAGAGTCACTATTCGAAACAAGTATCCTTTGCCTCGAATAGATGATCTATTTGACCAATTGTAAAGGGCAGCGGTTTTCTCTAAGATTAATCTAAGATCCAGTTACCATCAATTAAAAATTAGGCTGGAAGATGTGCCTAACACGGCATTTAGAACTCGTTATGGGAACTATGAATTTTTGGTTATGTCTTTTGGTTTGAACAATTCACCTGCAGCTTTCATGAGTTTAATGAACGGGGTGTTCAAGCCATTTCTTGATTCTTTTGTCATAGTCTTTATTGATGATATTTTGGTTTATTCAAAAAGTGTGGAAGTGAATGCCAACCATCTTCGTATTGTTTTGGATATTCTTGGGAAACAAAGGTTGTATGCTAAATTTTCTAAGTATAAATTTTAGTTGAAATCGGTTGCATTTTTGGGGAATGTAGTTTCAAAAGAAGGGGTAGTGGTAGATCCTCGAAAGATTGAGGCGGTTAAGAATTGGGTTTGGCCTAGCTCTGTGGTGGAAGTTAGGAGTTTTGTGGGACTTGCTAAATATTATCGTCGATTTGTGAAGAACTTTGCTTCTATTGCCATGCACTTGACTAATTTGACCAAAAAGGAGATACCATTTGAATGGACTAAAAAATGTGAGGAGAGCTTTCAAAAGCTCAAGACTCTCTTGACTATCATGCCTATTCTAGCATTATCGGTTGAAGATAAAGATTTTATTGTTTATTGTGATGCTTCACATTCTGGTTATGGTGCTGTGTTGATGCAGGATAAGAATGTTATAGCTTATGCCTCGCGTCAATTGAAGGTGCATGAGAGGAATTATCCAACACATGATTTAGAGTTGGCATTGTAGTGTTTGCTCTTAAGATATGGCGGTACGTATTTCCCCTATAGTATTAAGTGTGAAGTGTTTACTGATCATCGTAGTTTGCAGCATGTGTTCACTCAAAAGGATATGAATTTTAGACAACGAAGGTGGATGGAGCTACTCAAGGATTATGATATTGCCATTCAATATCATCCGGGCAAGGCTAATATGGTGGCTGTAATGACCCAAAAAGTCATCTTTAGATATTTTCGTAAAAAAATTATAGTTTTATCCCTCCCGATAGTTGTCCCTAGTCATTTATGATTAGTCGGTGAAGTTGGTTTGAGAATGTTAAATTATTCGATAACTACGGTTATTTAATTGATGAGTATATATTAAATAATTTATTTATTTAGTTGGTGGTTAATGGGCAATGCTATAATTTATTTAATATCTATACTACTTAACCCATTTTTAAATAAATTAATAGGGTTTGTCACTTTTAGTATATAAATAATTCAGAAAACAAAAGAAAGAAAACAAGATATTATCTGCACAAAGCTTTGCGGCGGCCGACGTAGGAGTTGCTCATTTTTCGTCCAGGTAAATGTTAACAATGCATTAATATGTGAATGTGTGAATATGCCTATAGATAATTATATAATAAGATATGAAAATGAAAGGAGAGGAAATTAATTTTGTCTTAGAAGTTCGTGTATACTACTTTTAGTTTAGACTTAGAGATAATGGAAAATCATGCCTTGTCAATTATTATTTATATATTATTGGTGAAAAGGATGGAAGTGGCAATTTAATATTTGGTGAAATTTGTTTTAAAAACAAAAGAGTTAGTGGATAAAATAGAGTGGGGAAAAGTGGATTTGCGCAGGTTAATAATTGGAGTAATAATGACTAAATCATTGGATAGAAACAAGTGATAAATTGGTGGTAATTTGGAATTCAACACACCGCTGGTGTTGGGACGTTCTTGGTATTAGAGTTGTAATTCTATTCGTGGTTGAACTTCTATGGTACAATATCATATTAAGTTCCAAGTTTTGATATATTGAGATTTGTAATTAAATAGTGGGTGTATTGTGATATATAAATATCATTAAAATTACGTTATTTGGAGATATTGAGACGACACCTTAGACTTGAGATTTTGAAAATACGAGAGTTGACATGTTAGCAAGATAAGGAAATTGATTATAAATTTGAGTGAGTTTTTGGGTCTAGACTAAACACATAGTAATATGGGTGTTGTTAGTTTTTAAATCTTATTGTGATTATTTATTTGAATAAATTGTAATTATTTGGAAGTCCAATGAATGGGGGAGGCTCAAGTCCCACAGTGATTGTTCGACTATTTGAGGCAAGTGGATTTCTAAACCCTTGTTAAGTGTATGAAATTCATGTATTTCCTTGTAATATGTGTTTGGGAGTAATGGGAATGGGTGATGGGTTGACTTGTCCATGTTGAATAATTCTAATGATGGAAAAAGGGTAATAAAAAGGTAACGTGATAAATTGTTGGTGTGTGATGTTTGAGAATGATTTGAAGGCCTATTGCTTATTTGTTGATGTTGTATCACAGTTGCATTGTTGTGAATTGTTCCTTGTTATGAAAATGGTCATCTCATCATTATTTGTGTGAACATGCCATTTGCATTGGTTATGAGGCATGGTTGTGATAAGTGTTATGTGACAGGAGGATGTACCATTTCAAGGGATGTATCGCGCATCATGATGGATACTATATTTTGAGGGACGTATCGTGCATCGCAATGGATACTATATATCGAGGGTCGTATCACACGCCACGATGGATGCATGGACAGAAATGTCCCCTATGGGTTCCAGACTGAGAGACAGCAGGTGTGTATCACTAGGTCAGACATGTATCACTATACTTGACATTGCATTCCATTCAATTGCACATATTTATCATTAGTGAACTTGATATTGTGTTTTGCTGATCTTGTGAGTGCCTTTCTGTGGAACTTTGATTGATGAATATTGTGCTTGTTGTTGAGGATATGTAATTGTTAGAGTGTTGTTGTTAAGTTGTCTGTTTTGTAAATTATGAACTGTTAGGTTGGGTTGGTTTTATGAAGGTTGTAGTTGTTGAGGTTGTGTTGATGAATATGGAGCTGGTTGTTGAAAATATGTGATTGTTAGAATGTTGTTGTTGAATATGTGCTTGTAAATTGTGAACTGTTAGGTTGGGCTGGTTTTATGCAGGTTGTAGTTGTGGAGGTTCGGTTGGGGTGTAAGGAGTACCCGTATTCTTTCCCCTTAGCTTGTGTTTAGAAGTTTACTTGTTGTGTACCGTGTGGTTTGGTACTTAGCCCTTGCTTCTACAATATTTTATTGGTTACGAGCCTAGATTTTGTCATACTTTCCATTCTCTTATTTTCCGAGGCTTCTTGGATATTTGTGAGGTAGTTGTTTGTCATCTCAGCAGACCTTCTTTCTCCTATTTATGATCTTGTTCTATTCTAGAAACAAGGTCATTGGAGACTTGTGTTTTTTTTTTTTTGAATCAATTGTAATACTTTAGAGGCTTGTACACGTGGCAACCAGATTTTGAGGGTATTTTTGAGTTGATTATGAAATTTCCATATTTTATTGTAATGGTTGAGTTTTATACTGACTTGTCTTGGTGGAATAAGACGAGTGCCATCACGCCCATTTTTGGGTCGTGACAAAATGGTATCAGAGACCCAGGTTCATAGGTCTCACGTGTGTACAAGTCGAGTCTAAGTAGAGTCTCGAGGATCGGTACGGAGACGTCTGTACTTATCTTCGAGAGGCTATAGTGACTTTTAAGAAAAATCTTCACTTCTTGAATCTCTATCGTGCATCCTTTGTCCGTTCTAACTCTTATTGCTTCATTCCATCCTCTCTCACTTATAGTGATGAGTCGTGTGTGGTTCCTTAAGTTAGATGTTGGTGTATTGCGTATGGCTTTAAGGTTAGACCTGATATTAAGGTAAAAGTGATAGACTTATTGAAAGGATGTGTGATCAGATTTAGAATGTTCATTATTTAAGGAAATTGCGTAAGGTTATGGTTCGATGATACATTTTGAGGATATTCAAATTATGAGGTTGAACAATGGTTTGAGGGACTTCATAAACATGTTATTTTTTTCAGGTTAGTTACCCTAACATCCAGAGTAGTACTTGTATGGTTTGGGCAATATCTAGAGTGGTTCGATAATTGGAAGTGTAATAATTAAAGGGATGGCTAGGTAATAGACATGTATATTTGGAAACTATAATTAATAAAGTTATCATAACATGAATGGGTTGCTTAGTGAATGATGAAAATGATGTTACAACAGTTGAGGTCATAATATCTACTATGGTTTCATAGATTGTGTGTATATCAAAGAAGGTCATGATATGACTACTACAATAGTATCGATGATTGGTTAGAGTTATGAAGTGTGTTACCTTTGATATTGACCTAACCTACGAAAGAATACATATAGCTTGGGCTAGATATGGAACTGATTTGGTAATATTTTATAGTTATTCAATGGGTAGAAATGTGTTACCTATTTGGATATGATCTTCTCGGTAGGTATGATATGTTCTAGTAGTGGATCTAATAGATTTTTCAAGTGTTACACTAGTGGTATATGGAAACAGATATATCGATTGTCAAGTGTGAATACTAACTACTTAAAGAGTTATCAGTTGTATCACATGCTCGTAAAATGAGATTCGATGTTGCATTCACATGTGAGAAACCAACTAGGTTGTTACTGCAGATGTTTGAGATTAAGCAGCGCGTATAAGAAAGATTTTAGTGGTGGATTGTTGATACTGTATTCATGTGTTAAGTTAAGAAGTGTATCCCGAGGGTTCTAAATAAGGACCGGTGATTTCATCATAAGGTCCAAGGGAATGGATAGATACCAGAATGAAAAGCTTATGGGTAAAGGAAGTCTGAAAGAGTATACTTGTGTGAAGGTAATTGAACATTTTAGTAAGAAAATGCATATAAGATTAAGTTAGTCCTTTGATTTTGGTTGGTATAACTGGATTTAAGGTGTCATATTGATGAAAAGGTTTACTTCATGGTGATGACAAGAGCTAGCTGAGCATGATGGTAATAAGAGTTCGTGATGGGTTGTGATTGAGATGCAACTATATAATAAGGATTGTTGGTTAAATGAATTTTGTATTGTAATGATGACTTGCGAGTATTTAAGGTTGTGGTTTGATACTATTTGGTGAGTAGCTTGATTGCGTGGAAAGTTATAGGAGGTTCTGAGACACCGCTTGAATAAAATTGAAAAGAGCTAGAGTCATAAATGGAAAGAATTAGTGTAATGTAGTTTGGTCTTTAGAAAGAGACGATCGAGAACAAAGATATTTACTTTAAGTGCATGGACAAAAAAATGTATCTTCAGATAGTAGAAAACTGAGTTCAGAGATGCATGGTTTCATCTATTTTCCTCTACTTATGGTAATAGTGTCATAGATTCAGCATATTGGTAAAAAACTATTGGATAAAATTTGAGAAAGGAGTGTACATACGTACTCGAGTGTAATGATAAGTTTTTTCTTTATGGTTTTGTGTTTCATGATGAGTATGGTTGGATTTTTAGTGAAGGATATGATAAGGTCAATGAAAGGGTAATCAATGATAGGCTAAGATACGTGAATTGATAAAAATCTCATGGTATGAGCTAATGTTGATAGATAAAGGGATTGGGTTACACAGTTGGATTCAAAAGTTCATGTTTTTCCTAGTGAGTTTATGTTCGTGATAGTATGTTTTGTCAAGGTATGGATAGATAATGTAAGAAATGATGGATCGCATTGAATATTGAACATTTGGAAGGACTTGTACATGATTTGAGTCATAAAGTGTGTTATTTTGGTTTTCAATGGACCTAAGGAAGGGTTTCATTTAACATTTTTATTTAGAGGATAAGGTAAAAATGTCAAGGGTTGTTGGCCAAAGAATAAGATTGGTGAGCGAGACAACAAAAGGAACAAGAGTTTGATGTATTGAAGAGTTCAAGATATTTAGAATTTTATGTCATGGGAAAGATTTAAGAAATATGAAGGAACAAAACCTCTCGTATAAGCCATTGGTTTGTAGTTGAAGGATGTATTGATTTTTGCCTAGGAGTTTAGATATGACTGTGAGATGTGAACTAGTTTGGTACATACTTACTAGGAATTTATCATCGACTTTTCTAAAGATTGAGTTTTTGCTTGGGTGACAAGCAATGATGTGTGGAAGATTATATGTGGTTATGTCAAGCTAGATTGTTCAAATTATGATAGGTAACTTATTGATGATCAACAGTGTGGACCTACAATTTTATATGATTAATGAGGGTTTGAGGGGACTGAAACTAGTTTGTTGATGGGATGATACAAACTGTTATGATGTGCTACATAGGCATTTGATAGTGAGTAGAGGTTATGAGCATATAGTATACCGAATTATTGGAGTGACCAAGAATTTCTCTAAGTTTTAACATGAGGTATATGATAGGTTGAATGGTAATTGAAACTTGGTATGTGAAAGATTGTGTGGAGTTGAATTTGATTATGATTTAATACTTTTATCTTGATGGAAAGGTACTATCAAAATTGAAATTAGTGTTATTGGCCATGTGTGGGACTTGTATTTATCATATAATGCTTATTTGGAAATAGAGAGTGCCATAGTTTGAAAATTTTGGAGGTGATAAAGTGTTTGTTAAAAGACTTTGATACTAGTAACGGTTTGAGAGTAAGGAAAATGATCGGTGTGGTTATGATGAATTGTTAGTATTACGAGTCTTGACTTTAATAGAGTATTGTGAAGATCATATGGGGTGCAATGAATCTAGAAATGTTTACGATTGTAATGGGGACTAGACTAATTGATTGTGGGTGGCTAAAAATCAAGGAGATAGAGTTAGATGGATGAAAATGTTTGATATGGGCACTATGGAAGAAGTATCTAGTGTTATTCGACTTTGATTTTGTATATTCTTATATGACCATCTACTTTGTTTTGGATATGGTTTTGAGTGTAATTTGCTACCTATACCCACACATGTTTTCATATCTATGGGTGAATCCCTAGTGGTGGATCGGGTGTACCGATCATGTGATTGTCCTCTTGGTAGGGTGGCATCCTTGGTTAGACTTGTTCACTTCAGTTATGGCATGTTTGGTGTTGTTTGGAAAAGTAGAAGTATACCATTATTTCTATATGCACGACCTTGCTTATGAGAACTTATAGAAGATCTTTCGTGAATAGTTACAGTTATCCGACAGTGTTGTTAAAGGTTTTGCATCTTAGAGTGTACCACTTGTTGGGTGCTTACTTGATCCTGTTCTTCTTTGGGTTAGATAAGTTTGATTCTCCCTTGATGAGTATCCGATGTCTAAAGATTATTTTTTTTGTAACTTAAGCTCGTGAAGAGATTGTGTTGTGAAAAGAAAATCTTGATAAGATATGTGATGGTTTGTGCATTATGAGTGTGTAGTGGTTGGTTAAAGTCCACTTATGGTTGTAGCCAGTATCAATAGAATGTTATTTTGTTATGTGAGAAAAGATTTGTCATGCTGGTTGTGTTATGGTCCAATGGGTTTCAGTTTAGATTGGGTTCATGGGTTACTCAGTGGCTTGACAATCACTTCTGATTTGTAAATTTGTCAAATTTTGATTCTAAAGTTCAGTTCTTGGATCTTGATGGAATGGTCCTAAAGATGAGGTTATTAGTCGGAGAGATGGACATGACTTTGAAAAATCATACCTTAGGCTTTGGTGTTGTTGGTTATTCTTCCTTCTTCTTCCTTATGTTCGAGGACAAACATGGTTTTTAGTGGTGGATAATGTAATGACCCAAAAAGTCATCTTTAGATATTTCGTAAAAAAATTATAGTTTTATCCCTCCCGATAGTTGTCCCGAGTCATTTATGATTAGTCGGTGAAGTTGGTTTGAGAATTTTAAATTATTCGATAACTACTGTTATTTAATTGATGAATATATATTAAATAATTTATTTATTTAGTTGGTGGCTAATGGGCAATGTCATAATTTATTTAATATCTATACTACTTACCCATTTTAAAATAAATTAATAGGGTTTGTCACTTTTAGTATATAAATAATTTAGAAAACAAAAGAAAGAAAGACAAGAAATTATCTGCACAAAGCTTTGCGGCGGCAGGCGTAGGAGTTGCTCATTTTCCGTCCAGGTAAATGTTAACAATGCATTAATATGTGAATGTGTGAATATGCATATAGATAATTCTATAATAAGATATTATTATAGGTGGGAAAATGAAAGAAGAGGAAATTAATTTTGTCTTAGAAGTTCGTGTATACTACTGTTAGTTTAGACTTTGAGATAATGGAAAATTAGGCCTTGTCAATTATTATTTATATATTATTTGTGAAAAGGATGGAAGTGGCAATTTAATATTTGGTGCAATTTGTTTTAAAAACAAAAGAGTTAGTGGATAAAATATAGTGGGGAAAGTGGATTTGCGCAGGTTAATAATTAGAGTAATAATGACTAAATCTTTGGATAGAAACAAGTGATAAATTGGTGGTAATTTGGAATTCAACACACCGCTGGTGTTGGGATGTTCTTGGTAATAGAGTAGTAATTCTATTCGTGGTTGAACTTCTATGGTACAATATCATATTAAGTTCCAAGTTTTGATATATTGAGATATGTAATTAAATAGTGGGTGTATTATGATAAATAAATATCATTAAAATTATGTTATTTGGAGATATTGAGACGGCACCTTAGACTTGGGATTTTGAAAATACGAGAGTTGACATGTTAGCAAGATAAGGAAATTGATTATAAATTTGAGTGAGTTTTTGGGTCTAGACTAAACACATAGTAATATGGGTGCTGTTAGTTTTTAAATCTTATTGTGATTATTTATTTGAATAGATTGTAATTAATGGGAAGTCCAATGAAAGGGGAAGACTCAAGTCCTAAAGTGATTGTTCGACTATTTGAGGCAAGTGGATTTCTAAACCCTTGTTAAGTGTATGAAATTTATGTATTTCCTTGTAATATGTGTTTGGGAGTAACGGGAACTGGTGATGGGTTGACTTGTCCATGTTGAATAACTCTAATGATGGAAAAAGGGTAATAAAAAGGTAACATGATAAATTGTTGGTGTGTGATGTTTGAGAATGATTTGAAGGATTATTGCTTATTTGTTGATGTTGTATCACGGTTGCATTATTGTGAATTGTGCCTTATTATGAAAATGGTCATCTCATTATTATTTGTGTGAACATGTCTTTTGCATTGGTTTTGAGGCATGGTTGTGATAAGTGTTATGTGATAAGACGATATACCATTTCGAGGGACGTATCGTGCTCCGCAATGGATACTATATTTCGATGGACATATCGCGCACTGCAATGGATACTATATATAGAGGGTCGTATCGCACACCGCGATGGATGCATGGACAGATATGTCCCCCAAGGGTCCCGGACTGAGAGACAGCGGGTGTGTATCACTAGTGCAGACATGCATCACTATACTTGACATTGCATTCTATTGCATTGCACATATTTATCATTAGTGAACTTGATATTGTGTTTTGCTGATCTTGTGAGTGTCTTTATGTGGAACTTTGATTGATGAATATTGAGCTTGTTGTTGAGGATATGTAATTGTTAGAGTGTTGTTGTTGAGTTGTGTGCTATGTGAATTATGAACTGTTAGGTTGGGCTGGTTTTATGAAGGTTGTAGTTGATGAGGTTGTGATTGATGAATATTGAGCTTGTTGTTGAGAATATGTGATTGTTAGAATGTTGTTGTTGAGATTTGTGCTTGTAAATTGTGAGCTATTAGGTTAGGTTGGTTTTATGCACGTTGTAGTTGTGGAGGTTCTGTTGGTGTGTAAGGAGTACCCTTATTCTATCCCCTTAGCTTGTGTTTAGAAGTTTACTTGTTGAGTACTTTGTGGTTTGGTACTCACCCCTTGCTTCTACAATTTTTTGTAGGTTCGTAGCCTGAATTTTGTCATACTTTCCATTCTCTTATTTTCCGAGGCTTCTTAGAGATTTGTGAGGTAGTTGTTTGTCATCTCAGCAGACCTTCTTACTTCTATTTATGATCTTGTTCTATTCTAGAAACAAGGTCATTGGAGACTTGTGTTTTTCTTTTGAAATAATTGTAATACTTTAGAGGCTTGTACACGTGAAACCAGATTTTATAGGTATTTTTGAGTTGATTATGAAATTTTCGTATTTTATTGTAATGGTTGAGTTTTAGACTAACTTGTCTTGGTGGGATAAGACGAGTGCTATCATGTCCATTTTTGGGTCGTGATAGTGGTAGACGCTTTGAGTCGAAAAGCAGTGAGTATGGGTAGTTTAGCTTGCTTGAGTGCATCTAAGAGACATTTGGCTAAAGAAATTCAGACCTTAGAGTCTAAGTTCCTGCAATTGGGCATCTTAGAAAGAGGTGGGATGTTAGCTAGTATTGAGGTAAGGGTCACATTAATTGAGGAGATCAAGGCCAAACAATTTAAGGATGAGAAATTGTTGGCAGTCTCATGGTCTGCGATATTCTATTCATCCGGGTGTGACCAAGATGTATAGGGATTGAAGTGAATTTATTGGTGGCCGGACATGAAGAAAGACATAATGGAGTTTATGGAGAAATGTCAAAATTGTCAACAAGTGAAGTATGAACATCAAAGGCATGTGTGTTTACTTCAAAGAATTCCAATTCCGAAATGGAAGTGGGAAAGAATAGCCATGGATTTTGTGGTTGGTCTTCCCAATACTTTGGGAAAGTTTGATTCTATTTGGGTAGTGGTTGATAGATTGACTAAATCAGATTATAATGCTGAACAATTAGCTAAAGTGTATGTGAAAGAGATAGTGAGGTTGCATGGGGCGCCCCTTTCTATCATCTCAGTTCGTGGTACCCAATTCATATCCAAGTTTTGGAGGAAATCGCATGATGAATTGGACACACAACTCACTTTTAATACAACATTTCATCCACAGATGGATGGACAATTGGAGAGGACTATTCAAGTATTGGAAGACATGTTGAGGGCATGTGTGATTGATTTTGGAGGACATTGGGATAAGTTCTTACATTTGTGTGAATTTTCTTATAACAATAGTTATCACTCCAGCATTGATATGGCACCATTCGAGACACTCTATGGGAGGGGATGTTGATCACCTATAGGATGGTTTGAGGCTGGCGATGTGAAAGCTTTGGGGGTTGATTTAGTGAAGGATGCTCAATATAAGGTTAGGAGTATTCAATCTAAGCTTCTAGCAGCCTAGATTAGACAAAAGAAGTATGCGGATCATAAGGTAAGAGACATGACGTTTCAATCCAGTGAAAATGTTCTTCTTAAGGTGTCACACATGAAAGGGGTGATGAAATTTGCTAAGAAAGGTAAGCTAAGTCCTATATACATTGGTCCATTTGAGATCCTTGAATGTGTAGGACCGGTGGCGTATAGATTGGCTTTACCTCCTAATCTATTGAGTGTTCATCCAGTATTTCATGTATCCATGTTGAAGAGGTATCATGGTGACGGGGATTAAATCATTAAGTGGGACTCAATTGTGTTAGACAAGGACCTCCAATATGAGAAGGAACCAATTACAATTCTTGATCGTGATGTGCGCAAGTTGAGGACCAAGGAGACTAAGTCCGTCAAAGTTTAATGGAAGCATCGTCTAGTTGAGGAAGCTACTTGGGAGACCGAGAGAGACATGCGAGACAAGTATCCCCAATTGTTCGTCGAATCAGGTACTACTTCATTCCATCCTTAGCCTATTTTTTCTAAGTTTTTCACTCGGGGACGAGTGATGGGTAAATTGGTATCTATTGTAACGACCGGGTTCCATCGTTATAGAGAAGCCAACGGGGAAAAATTTGGGGTCAGAAAACTTTTTCATAGTATCTTGAAATATTCCAATCTAGTCCAGATTTGGACGAAATCGGAGTCTTTGAGGTGTGGGGAAATATGATAACAATCAGGGAAGTTAATTAGATTTTGATTGCACGATTAGTTAGATAACTCGTTAAAGAACCCATGTAGGCGGGCCTAGGGTTCTCTTATATATATATATATATATATATTCCAAAATAAATTAAAAGGGAATCCTGGTTTGTGGTGGCGCCACGTAAGCAGGCCTAGGGTTCTCCTATATATATATATATATATATATATATAATAATTGTTTTTTTAATCGACATTAAAAGGAAAAATAAAGAAGAAAATAAGAATATATACAAAGGCATTTCATAAGAAAAAGAAAACATTTTTAAGTTACATAGATTATATAATTGTGATATATGTCTCAGGGATAAATTTAAAAAATTTGTTAATAGATTCAAAAAAAAAGTTACGCTTGAAAGCAATTATAACTTTTGAACATGAATAATGAATTTCTTCAATAGATAAGTGAGTAACTTCATATCTATGTTAAAATAGATAATATGTAACCTTATAAATAGTACTTTTAAGTTATAGAATTTATATAGAATATCAAAACATGAATTCTTGGAACTGAGTACCATAATTATTTTCTGTGCAATGAATATACCTAATATATGTGTATATGTTCAATATAATCGGAAACAATAACTTTTTAGAAACATAAACAACAGAGTTTAAAACATGTACTGAAAACAACATTTACTATTGTAAGCATAAATTAATGACTGTAAAAAACATATCAGGATCTATAACAATAGAATGAAAGAGACAGAAAAAAATCGAGTCAATTGAATGCACAACGTCCCTTTAAAAAAATTATTCCCCTCTAATACCCAAGGTTTAAAGAAATAGATCCTCTCAGGATGGAACAAATTTATTCACCAACGTATTGTTTTAAAACAATGGTGTCAGAGAGCCACTCAATAGGAGCAAAGTACACAGATATTTAATTGTGCATAAGAAGAAGTTCAGATTTTTCGTTGTTTTAAAATGAGAGGAAATCCCTCTATTTATAGACAACAAAGGGCAGTGTGAACAAATCCTTATCGTGCCTTATCAAAAAGGTCACAACTCTTTGGAAAAGTCATAACCCTTCGTAAAGGGCACAACCTTCATAAACGCCACAACCTTTCATAAAAGTCGCACCTCTTCATAAAAGTTGCAACTTTTCATAAAAGTCACAATTTTTTATACAACTTTTCATTACATTCACAATTTTTCATTAAAAGGAAGACTAGTTTTGAAAATAAATAAATTAAAAGGGAATCTTGGTTTGTGGTGGTGCCACGTAGGCGGGCCTAGGATTCTCTTTTATATATATATATATATATATATATATATATATATATATATAGGGAAAATAGTCTGAAAAATACTCCAACTTTGGCCGAAATTGTTGTTACGATATCAAACTTTATGGAGGACCTTTTACCCCTACATTATTTAATAATGTATTGTAAAGGTATTTATGTGCCCACGTGGACACATTACTATTTATAATAATGCAATATTTATGATGTCCACATAAGCACATATATACCTTTAAAATAAACTATTAAATAGTGCAGGGGGTAAAACGTACTTTTCAAAGTTCGGTATTGTTACAACAATTTCGATTAAAGTTAGAATATATTTCAGACCTATTTTTTCATATATATATATTCTAATATATATCTGCCAACAAGACTAGGGACTATCCCAGCACTAAAGAATTGTACCAAAAACAATCTATATGGTACATTAAATTGGTGTTTTCTCTTTTTCGTGGAAACACATGTCAGTACCATTGCTAAGCACGTGTACTAAGAAAATGTACAAAAAAATTAGCTCTAGCACCTCTGTTTCACAACTGTACAGAACCAAAGTTTAATTCCTCTGTAATCCTCAAATATTTCGTCCAAGCGGCGTGTATCTCTATCCCCTAGAAAATCTCCATGGAAGACTCTGTACAATTTCAAGTAAACCTTAGCCTATTCCCCCTTATTTTTCTTCTTCTTCTATTTATTCATGCTTGTATATATGTTATTTCTCTGTCACCATATTTATGCTCAGTTATTTTGCCAATTTTTTATTTAGTTGCCATAATTTTTATTTGTGTTTTGTTGCTTTATTTGTTGTTTGGACAATAACTATCTTGCATGCATCAAAATTAAATTTTGTTAGTTGCTGCCACACATTGTTGGTCCTTTTGCTCTCCTCATTTTCTTCCTTTCCTACTTATAGGTTCTTAAAATTTATATTTTCTTTCTTTTTTCGATTTGTTGATCGCAGGTTTCTGTGCATTTTGTCTCTCCTTCTACGTATTATTGATATCTCCATCTCTCCATATTCAATTTCAAGAGAACAAGAGAATCAGAATTGGAATATGTTGGAATGTATGCGTCCACTAACAGTCAACGGATCAGGTCCCTTGACTCAGCAAGAAAAGCAAGAAAAGAAGCTGAAGTAAAAGTGCAGAAAATAAATTTCTCAAAGTAAATCTACATGGAAACCTCCTTGCTCAAGGGAGTAAAACCACGAA
The DNA here is from genome assembly GCA_035578085.1 of Solanum pinnatisectum. Lineage (NCBI taxonomy): Eukaryota > Viridiplantae > Streptophyta > Magnoliopsida > Solanales > Solanaceae > Solanum > Solanum pinnatisectum. The sequence goes on along the minus strand of JAWPEI010000077.1, from coordinate 196,099 downwards.
CTATCATACAAGATTTTCCAACTGTTTTCACTAATCTTCTCGAGCAAATCTAAAACACAGATTACAACTACAACAACAGTGAGATTAGCACCCTAATCCCACACCAAGTAATACTCCTATTACTTAAACAAGCCAAAGCAATAATCCTATTGCCCACTAAACCAACTAACTCTAGTTGATCTAGACTTTAAGAACCCCAAGGCTAACTCTAGCCACCAACTCCGATCTCCAAGACAAGAGCTTAAACGATCTGCACCTCTGTTGGACAACACATCAACTAACTCTAGTTGATACTCCTAAGAAACTCTACCCAAGAGAACACCATAACAATGGTGTAAAAGGCTTGACCAAAACTTAGAAGATTCGACTAACGAACTCTAGTTAATACGACTCAAAATAAATATTTAGACAAGCAAATGATCTACTATCCGTTATAACTTAGGAGTAGATTTACAATGTAAGCACCTACGACACAAAGCTCAAAATACAACAAGACTCCTCTATTAGGTCAAGAGTCTTCATTCTATTAGGTCAAGAGTCTTCACTCTATTAGGTCCCTTTGTTGAGTTGAGCAGTGTTCTTCCTTTAAGAGCTTAAGAAAAATTTGTTAGCCAAATCTTGAGTTTGTGTTTTGTGTTAAGAGATTATATCAAATGAACACAAACTCCTTGAGACCGCCCATTGGCTGAGAGTCTCCTTTCCTAAAAGGACATGCACCTACCACATTAGAGGTGGCAGCTTTTCTTATCGTCCTTTTCACTTTCGCAGTCTTGTAGGGACTTGGTCCCTTGCAACAGAAGACTTGCTAACTCTCTTTCTCTTCTGAATAAATGAATCTTCTTGTTGTTTGTCATTTTGAATATGTCAACCAAAAAGAGTTATTATGAAGAAGTCTATTTCTATTGGTGAAGTATGCTGCCGACTTCACCAACCCATTGACAGGACAACTTTACAGTTGTACACCATTATACATCTGATTGAGAGAACTCTACCAGGGACCGGGTCCCTGCATATGTGAGCCACTGAAACAGACAATCTCGTCCGCTCTTCCTATTGGTGCAGTACACTACACTTTTCACCTACCACCTGACATGACAACTTTAAAGTTGTATCCAATTTTAAATCCGAACGACAGCACTCTGAAGGGATCGAGTCCCTGCATTTGTGAGGATCATCAAAACACCTAGAATATAACTATCTTGCATGCATCAAAATTAAATTTTGTTAGTTGTTGCCACACATTACTGGTCCTTTTGCTCTCCTTCCCCTTTTCTTCTGTTCCTACTTACAGGTTCTTAAAATTTATTTTTCGTTATTAAAATTTTCGTATTCTTTTATCAATTTGTTGATCGCAGGTTTCCGTGCATTTTTGTCTCTCCTTGTACGTATTATTGATGTCTCCATCTCTCCATATTCTATTTCAAGAGAACAAGAGAATCAGAAATGGAAGGAAAGCAAATTATTGATGTCTCCGCTCTTCCTATTGGTGCAGTACACTGCACTTTCACCTACCACCTGACAGTTTTATAGCTGTATCCCATTTTGAATCCGGACGAGAGCACTCTGAAGGGATCGGGTCCCTGCATTTGTGAGGATCATCAAAACACCTAGAATATAACAGAAGGAATGCAAATTGATGGAAAATTATAGAAGAGTGATTAGAGTTTTGAACTGGTGCAACAATTCGGTGATGAAATTTCTGATTTGGCTTTCGATATTGGAGGTAATTGTTTGTTTCGATCAGAAATTTATGGGAGTTGTATTTTCTGTTTCTGAGTTTATTTGTTTTTTCCCTTGAAATATTCATTTTCTTATTGAAGTCAAAATTGTCTTGTATGTGTTATTGGTTTCGAAATTCAGCAAAGTTACAATCTTTTTTATTTACTTTGTAGTTTGTTGGAACTGCTTTCTTATTGTTTAAGAAAAAATGAAAAAGGAAGTAGAAAAAGAGATCAACATATTCCCTTTTGGTAGAAAAAGATTTCATAGGTCATAGTGTACTAAGCAACATTGGCAATTTTGCTGCGGAGTTCCCATCGTTTTTCTCTACTACTTTCAATTCTTTTATGCATCCGCATATGGGATGCATCATTAGTCACTCTCCATTTGATATAAGTTCATTTTCTTTGTTACCCCAACACCATCAAGTCTTCTATCAAGGAAATAAGGTGGCAAAGTAATTTTATTTCTACAGGGAAGGAGGAGCATGTCAAGACGGAGAAGCTCAAGTAGTGGTAAAATGTTAATTGATCTTTTCTATCTACTATTGAAATATTGGAGTAACAATTATTACTTTTTTGTTGATTAACTATTTACTTATATCTTATTTGTATGGATAAATTGATTTATGGTGAGGATAGGAGTCGTAAGTTTCGTTGCTTTATTTCTGCAAGGAACTGAATGATGTTAATGTTTGAATACCACTTGGCCTTAAGGAGAGAGACATTCAATCACTTGACCGTAATGAGATAAATTTAGCGAGAAAATTAGTTCACACCAATCTTTCATTAAAGAAGCCGCAAGTTAAGGGACTTAGCATCGTATATGAATGATCTCAGTATGGATCTTTATATTTGTCAACCTTCTGGTGGAGGCATATAGTATCACTCATTTAATTTGCTAATAATTTCTGGAGCTGCAGAGATTTTTTGTTGAAAATTGATTCTTGCAAGATTTCTTATTCTTCTAATAAAATTTCAGTATATGAAATACACTTATGGAATTGGGCTTCAAGTTTGAAATTCTGCTCAGAAAGAGGAAAGCTAGAATATTTCTACGTTGTACCTGACTCTATCAAATCTATCTCAGATTGTGGTGATCTCACCCCGTTTACAGGATGTATGTGAGTAGTATCGTTGTGAGTAGGTACGTAAAGGTTGTGTTTATCTATAATCTTTTAAAAAATTACTATAGATTTTATTATTTCTCTTGTAATCCTTGTACTTTATATCCTCTCTAATTGTGCTGATTCCGATGAATAACATAAAGGAAGAGAAAATTAGCAACGAGATAATCTTGCAAAATATATTATAATTCTGCATAGGCAGGCCACTACAGAGCTACTTGCTCTTACCTTATAGGAAAAAAGATGTACCAAAAGTTCATCTACAAGCAATTTATATATTTAGTTTTTAAATTCTCTTCTCCAACACTACTATACTTCTGAACTCTTTATCTTCTCTGCTATGGACTTCCTCGGGGAGAAGTCTCGAAAATGGCCCTTGAAGAAGAAAGAGAGAGTATTGGAACTTACATAAAAGATTTGCATTGTAGAGCAATTTCTCGATGATCCTGCAATTAAGGTAATATATTTTAGTTTGCTTTCTGAAATATAGTAATTTTGATTTGTGCCATTTTTACTTCAACTGCAAATGAAAACAGGAAGAGCATATGAAAAATTTATTCAGATCTTGGGCACCTATTGATTAATTTATGTATTTCTGTGGATAAGGAATTATCACTAAATTTGTGAAGTGAAGGTTGACTGCTAAATCAAAAATGTCAACATCGACTTTGCAACAACTCTAATTTGTAAATTCATTTCGTTCTGTTTTATTCAATTGTGAAATTTGCATTTGATAATCTGAAAGATTCAGACTATCAAATGAGGGATAGAACAATTAAGCCGTTGAGTGCTTTGGAAGTGTTGAATTATCAGTATTACGTTGCAACGATGAGTTCATCCGCGAATTTAATAAGGATTGGAGAGATGAAGATAGACCTATTGATGTCCTTTCAAAATATACCTGAACTTGAGCTTCCAATTGTAAGAAAGTGCTTCATTATTCACATGTCGAGACTCATGTAACAACTCTGACTCAGTCCGTGTTCAACAGTTAATATTGGGAGACACGGTGATTTTGATGGAGCCAGCAACAAGGCAAGTAGAAGAAAGGGGATATAGTTCACTGGACGAAATAAGCATCTTACTGGTTGGTTCCACATACTTCTGAACAATCTGTTTCTGTAAATTTCAACTTTTTTGCTAAAGCAACATATCTGTGTTCTTTCAAATTCACAAATATTGATTATCTGTGAAGTGAAATTGAAATTATTTATCATATAGGACTCGAGAACGTGGACAAGATAGCAAGATATCACCTTCAGGACATTTAGGTGGGGCCTGTATTGACTATTTTGGTTGAAGGTTGAGTATTAGTAGTCTCTCTCTATAATGTTTATACTCATGGCTACACTCTTGTCATCACTTACCCTATTATACATTTATGGCCTATATTTATCATATGTAGTCTAGCTGGAACATGTCATCACTTACACAACTATGTATTTACTGTACGTAGCCTATCTGGAACAAAATGATTAATATTATTTCAACGTATATGAGCTTATTTTTTCGTCCATGTATAAAAAATATGTCATGCTCTATCCATTTAGTTAAATTAATTTGGTTGTATTGCTACTTTGAAAAAGAGACACTGAAATCAACTATGTTTGGCTCGTGCTATAGCACGGGCCATGGCTGATGTAGTATATGTATATATGTATGATTTGTTAGTAAGGACGTCCTTCAAAAAAAAAAGTACTAACAACATTTTAAATAGATAAAATAAATAAAAATTAAAAAAAAAGATGATTATTAACCCATATTTAATATCACATCCATTAAAGATGGAACAAACATTAAAAGATAATTAATGAAAAAATGCAAGTTTTTTTCTTTTTTGAAAAAACAACCTTCTTAATATATTTCTACGAGGAGGAAGAAAAAAAAATTAATCTTTGATTTTTGAAGTTTGAAAGTTACCAACCCCTTATATATCTTCAATATATTTCACTTTCTCACTCTAATCCAAAACATTCTGCATAACCAATAAACAAACGAAAATGTATATTTAAAAAAATCAACAAAAAAATTTCTTGACATTAAGATAATTAATGGAAAAGGTTAATCTTTGATTTTTCAAATAGTGATAAATGTTTCTAAAATATTTCTCACACGCACATTCTAATCCAAATCATTCTGAATAACAAAAAAAACAAAATAAAAATTACATAAAAGAAAATCAACAAATAAAATTCTACACATTAAGCTAATTAATTAAGAAAATTAATCTTTAGTTTTTAAAATTTGAAAGTTATCAACTCCCTAATTTATCTCCGTTATATTTCAGTTTCACATTTTAATCCAAAACATTTTGAATAACCAATAAACAAATAAAAAAATACATAACAAAAATCCAACAAAGAAATTTCTTCCCAATAAGATACTTAATGGAAACAATTAATGTTTTGATTTTTGAAATAGTGGAAAAAGTTTCAACAATATTTCTCACTTTATCACATTCTAATCCAAAACATTCTGCATAACCAATACACAAAATAAAAATCAACAAAAAGAATAATAATTCTACACATTAAAATCATTAATGGAAAAATTAATCTTTAATTTTTGAATTTTGGAAGTTATCAACTCCTAATATATCTCCACTATTTCGCACTTTCATGTTCTAATCCAAATCAGTCCGAATAACCAATATATGCATTAGTACTTTGAATATATGTAGTATGAGGAAAATGCATAAAACATAAGTGTATAACATAAGGAGTTTAAAGTATGAAATGCATGATGAAGTAAAACGTATTAAAGCTTAATCAAGTCAAAATCATAAATCATGGAAGTCAATGCAACATTTGAATAGTCACAAGGAAGGCTTAAATGATAATCATCGAGGAAGTCATAGAATCTTTGAAGAAAATCATAATTCTTTGTGTGGAATATTTACCATTAATCGATATATATCATGTGAGCTATAACATGAAATTCAGTGTCATTCCCACACCAAAAAGATATTGTCTCACTTGCCAAGGTAAGGACCAGTCATTATAGCTTAGGTGGATCCACTAGCTATGTTTTTTTTTTAAGACAAATCATACAAGGGGGCCATAGTTAGGAACAAGGAAATTGCTTCTGGAAATCCGACCTTTACTACCAGTGGAGCCTCTATTCCAAAGTCCTCTCGGTGCTAAATAAAATCCCAATAAAAATAGTCATAATCATATTATAGTACTTGGAAAGGTAAGAATCTAATACAACTAATCCAATCATAAACTTCATATCCTAGAATAGCTCCTTTCAAAATCATAATTTCATAACATATTCATAGAGACACTTATCTAAGCATTAAAATCATGATCATCTTTCGTAGTGAGAAAACCTTTCAAAAATCATTTTAATACTTTATCTAAAAACATCTTCAGTTCATAAATTCCTCAATTTCATGATGCATGCATAATTTTATAAATATAGTTCATAATCATAATATAGACTTATAGCAAGGGTTCATATGAAATTCATTGGAAAACATGTAATTGAATCAAATCATCCACAATAAGATCAAATATAAATAATTGAATTATAGTATGTTGAACTCATGAAGAATAACATGAAACCTAGAAATTGGGTAGATTTCAAAAGAGAAATTCAGTTTCTTTTGGGACTCAATGGATGAAAATGATCCATTAGTAAATTTTCACATACCTTGGGTAATCAAAGCCCTAGAGATTGAAGAAGAAGCCTCGAAGAATGAATAACCTAGAATCTTCCTTGAATGCCTTGAGAGAGAATTGGAGAAGAAACCTTTGAGAAAATTCGAGGGTTTGAGTGAATGGGAGGGAATGAGTAGATTTTAAAGGGTAAAAGCAATTATATGACTTATTTATAGGGTCAAAACAATGTAGTTTTAGGAGTTAAAAGGATAGAAAATGACCCAAATAGCCCTGAACTAAAACTATCGAACAATCTCTATGAACCGACCTATGGTCTATACAACTTTCTATGGAATGTACTGGCCGTTCATAGAACCATGTATTGAGGACCAATAATTCAACCATTTTCCACAAGCCCTTCTATAGCCCGTCGAAACTTTTATAGATGTAGTCCCATCCATAGAACATAAGTCCATCATTCTTATAAGTCGAAAATCAATTTCCACGAGTCGGGTTTATGATCCGTCAAACGTTACAAGGTCCGTGAAACCATCCGTAGACCCAAAGTCACTCAAATTTCAGTAAGTTCGAATCACTTTTACGGACCATCCCATGACCCGTCAAACCTTATACAAACCATCCTTTTGGTCCATAGGAACCTTTTCTAGGACTTAACATTTTCCAATTTTCTCATCTCACTTCTACAACTAGGCTCTACAAATCGTAGAACCTTGTACAGGCCGTAGTCCCGTTTCTAGATTAGTCGTACCAGTAATTTTTCTAAAATTTTCTTTCTCAACTCAACTTACTAATTTCTGAGATATTACACTATCTCCCCTTGGTAATATTCATCCTCGAATGAGATTCATCTAGTATGATTAGAGTAGTTAGAGATATCTAACTACAGACCAACCTATGACCCGTCAAACCTTCAATGAACCATCCTGGTCTGTAGGAAGCTCTTTTGGTACTTCACATTTTCCAATTTTCTCATCTCACTTCTATGACTAGGGTCTATAGACCGTAGAACCTTGTACGGGCTATAGTCTTGTCCGTAGACTAGTCTCATAGTAACTTTTCTGAAATTTTCTTTCCCAATTTCTGAGATGTTACAATATCTCCCCTTTGAAATATTCATCCCCGAATGAGATTCAAATAGTACAATTAGAGTAGGGAGAGATATCTAACTACCCAACATGAATGCAAATCAAATAAAACTGCACATAAACAAAGAGCAATCACCCCAAGCTAAATCATAACTCAAAAATCAAGTTTTTATGAACATGCATGCATATGAAAACACGAGAATAACTAAAATGCATGAATTTGAAAGAGTAAACCTGAGGAACTAATACCTCAAACTAGAATGGGAGCGGCGGGAAAGAGATGTGGATATTACGACATCATATCGGTTTCGGCCTCCTAAGTAGCACCCTCAACTAATTGATTCCTACATAGAACTTTCACGAAAACAACTTCTTTGTTTCTGCACTTCCCGACACGACGATCTAAGATTTCAATCGGAACTTCTTCATAAGGTAAACTTTCCTTAGTGCCAACACTCTCTAATATCACAATAGAAGAAGGATCACCAACACACATTTTTCAATAAGGAATCACAGAACACTGTATGCACCGATTACAAATCGAAAGATAAATATAATTCATAAGCCACCTTTCCAAAACGCCTCACAATCTGATATGACCTACATAACTGGGACTTAGCTTCCTGTTCTTTCCAATTTTCATCACACCCTTCATAGGTGATATTTTCAAGTAAACCCAATCATCAACATCAAATTCAAGACATCTTCTTCTAACATCGACATAAGACTTTTGTTGACTTTGAGCCATTTTAAACCTCTTTGTAATGATTCAACCCTCCTCCATAACCTAATGAATCAACTCGTCCCTATCAAAGCGACCTCACCAAGTTCAAACCAACCAATAAGTGACATGCACTTGCTAACATAAAGATCCTCAAATGGAACCATTTGGATACTTGAGTGATAAATATTATTATAAGTAACTCAATCAAAGGAAAGTGATCATCCCAATTACCCTTAAAGTCAATCACACATTCTCTCAACATATCCTCCAAAGTTTTAATAGTACGCTCGGCTTGACTATGGGTCTTAGGATGAAAAGTCGTGCTAAGTTTCATTTGAGTACCCTTATTAGAGATAATGGATAAATTAAGTCCATGAAACCTCACTATTTTTCGAATATAAAGCCTAGCATAGTTTTTGGCTGAGAATAAACTGGAAGAAAATAAGACGACTTAGTCATTCGATCCACAGTAACCCAAATTGAATCAAACTGACGATGAGTATGAGGTAAGATCGTAATGAAGTCCATATTCAAATATTCCCACTTCTAAAAAGGAATGCTAATGTCTTGAGCCAAACCTCCAAGTTTCTAGTGCTCAACTTTGACTTGTTGTCAATTTGGACACTTAGCAACAAATTCTGTGATATCTTCTTCCTCCCATTTCACTAATAGATCTCTCATAAATCATGTTACATCTTGGTGGCCTCGGGTGAATATAATACTGAGAACTGTGAGCTTCAACCAAAATCTGATTCCTCAATTTATTGATATTCAAAAAACACAGTCGACCTTGTTAACAAAGAAAACCATCTTCTCCTTGGGAGAAAGCCTTAAAGGAATTTTCAAAAACTGCTTTCTTCAACTCAATCATAGTTGAATCAAGATCTTGCTTAGGTTTCACATCCAAAACAAGAGACACTTTTGAGCCATTTTGGAGAATGACACCACCATCCTTGGGATCAACCAACCAAATACCCAATTCACCTTGTGTATGAAGATCACAAACTAACACATTCTTTCTATCCTCAATGTAAGCAACACTACCTATGGACAATTGGCTAAGGGGATCTATAGCCACATTTGCCTTACCCAGATGATAAAGGACACTCATATCATAATCTTTCAACAAATCAAGCCATATCCTTTGGAAAAAATTCAAATCTTTTTTAAACAAATATTAAAAATTCTTATGATCAGTGAATACATCCACATAAACACCATAAATATAGTGTCTCCAAATCTTCAACGCAAACACCATCGCCGCTAACTTAAAATCATGAGTCAGATAATTCTATTAATGCATCTTCAATTGCCTCAAGGAATAAGCAATAAATTTCCTATATTGCATCAATACACGCCCAAGATCAATCTGAGAAGCATCACAATTGTAAGATCCTGTACTTTTCCCTCTATTCTTGCATAATATATGTGGCGTAATACAGCACAGTTATATGAAGTGTATATGACTTGGTATCGTACCTTGGAGATTAAGACTGCATATGGGTGGCATTCTCAAGGAACTAAACTAAATTTTTAGATCAAAGGGACCCCTCAAACAAAGTTCAGGATTAAAGAAATGGCTCGGGTAGAACTTCATTCGTTTGAAAGTTTTAAATTATCTCATACCTTGGGGATAAGCCTATGAGTGTCTAATACACTAAGAATAGTGTGTTATGAGGTATTATAATAGCACAAGGGTCCTATGTTAAGTTTTGAAGTCAAGAAAATTAGCGAAACTAAGTCGGCAAAAGTTATCGAAGTTTCTCTAATAATATTTTCTTAACTTTGGGTCAAATGTCTTAGATGTTTTCACCCAATATATAAAGAGTTAGAAGGCTATGAACTATCAAATTGAAGGCCTACGAGTCTAGTTTGCAACGCACAAAATGCTGTATCCAATCGATATCAAAGTAAAATGTTATGAGGGTTTTATTGCGGACTACCGGGGTAGAATTTAGGTCCCGATCCGGGTAGGGTAAAAAATGTGGTATGTCGGCTTACTCAAAATTTTAAGCCATGAAAACATTTCTTTTCAGTTCATAACCAGAAAGAAAGCTTAAGAGAGGGTTCTAATGGAGTTCTTGCATGATGGAAGTTAGTTTTTGCCGATTTCTACCATTAAAGGTTGCCCCCGTGCCTAGAAACATGATCTCTACACATGGCAATTGTTTTCCCCTTTTATTAGCTATGTTTAGAGCTAGTTTTTGAAGATATAAATTTTTTGTTATTGGTGTTTCTTCAAGGTTTACATTGATTTGCTAAGGTAATCATCTCGAGACTCTTTTATGATTGTTTTTATGAAGTTACTACGGATATTTCATCAAGATTGGGGCCATAAGGGAAATCTGCCGATTAAGCTCAATTATGAATTGTTTATAGGTGCGTACCAGCTGTGCATATATAGTGTTTACGAAGCTTAGGAAATAAGGAACAACTTTTGTGAAGAAACTACGGGCCTTTGAGTGTTCATTGGAAAGGTATGTTAAGGCCAAGCTCCATCCCTCATTTTAGCACCACTCTTGGGAAATTCCTAAAACACCGAATATGATATTTTGTTATTCTCTTGATAGAAAGACCTTCGATAAAAGGCATCGGGATCTCAACTGAATTATTTTCATGACTCTATTATTTTGATATACCACTTGTTTGGATAAATAGAGTATCGACATCTACATGTCATTCTATCGGTTTCTTTGATTATATGTCCGCATGTATGAATTCTTATTCTTCTTTGGGTGATGTGACTTAAAATATCATGGGAGAACCTTATTATTTTTAACCAGCCCTTTATCCCCACTAAAGTTATTACGAAAAATCTTTAAAGTAACTCGCAATCTTTAAAAGTCTATATTTTAACTTAAATGTTTAAGCTATTAAAATACTTGATTTTCGAAATACTTCTTTTATAAATTATCTAGGAACCAAGTATAAGAACTAAGTAAATCACCTTAAACTTGTTATGAATATCTACAAGATTAGGTTATCGATCTAACATTCGAGTTAACTTTTCAAGCTTATTTGGAAGAACATATGAGGTTTCATGAGATGGTTACATGTCATACGAAAGTGATTATGTGGTTATGAGAACATGATTACAAATGGGCCAAGATTGGCAACATGACAATGGTAACATATAGGTATTAAAGAAAATACATGACATGACATGTTATGCAATCTATTCCTAAGCTATAATCGGGAGGTATGGGGCCTATTGCCTATATTTATATGTATGAGACACCGATGGCCACATGTTGGCAGATATGATGCAGGTTAGCTACCGGGAAGCACCACCATTGCTAGCATTTGGTTGGGTGTGTCATGTATTTGCATCTATATATATGAATTTACGACATACGATTATATGAGCAAACCACACATATTTAAATAGTAGGAGGCAAAATGTCAGCGATGGAGATTATTTGAGTTTCAGTTTCAGGTGGTATCTCTATTACCCCTTTTCAGTAACTATTTATGACTCTACTTTCCACTTTACATACCAGTACATTTTTATTCGTACTGTCGTCCCATTGCCTGGAGATACTGCCTTTTGTTTCATGCGAGTAGGTTCAGGCAGGGATTTTGATCTAGACACCTGCTAGGATTCACGTTCAGTTGTGAGTTGGTAAGCTCCACCTTATCCTAGGGCTATCAGAGGATGTTTACTTTTTTTGTACAGTTTGGGTATAGTCGGGGCATTATCCCTGCCCCGACAGTCCTTATGTCACTCATAGAGGCTATTGTGGACACAATATTCTGGGTTTTCACTTGTATGTTTCCATATCCAGCCAATAGACTTGGCATGTATATATATGTGTGTGTAAGTAGGTATGTCTTCAGTTGTGGCCTCGTCAGCTAGCTAGTACATCTTTATTTTTTTGGCTTGTCTACCACTATTTGTATGGTTTAGTCTCATTCAGCTCATGACCTTCAAGGTCCAGGTTTCACTTTTTAGAGGTTGTGCTGCCCAATATTTTTGTCTCACAATTTAGTTAGCTAGTATGTTTTAGTGGGTAACTTGATCTAATAGAGTATCGAGTGCCAGTTACGCCCCTTATTTCGGGGCATGACAACAATAAACCATGAAACCATCAGATCCTTTTAGTAAGGTAAAAACTAGCCCAAGAAACTCTGAATATCTGAAGGGGAAATAGGTTTAGGACAATTCTTAACCGCCTCAGTCTTCTTAGGAACAACCCAAATACCATCATTGGAGACAATACAACCAAGGAAAACAACAAACCTGAACAAAAACTCATACTTGCTAAACTTAGCTAACAATTGACGGTCCTTGAGTATTTGAAAAACTATCCTTAAATGATCAATATGTTCATCTTCATTTCATAAGTAAATCAAAATGTCATCAATAAATACAATCATGAACATGCCAAGATATTATTTGGAAACTATTCATTAGGTCCATAATGTTGTCGGAGAATTAGTAAACCTAAATGACATCGCAAGAAACTCATAGTGACCATATCAAGTTCAAAAAGCCGTCTTCGGAATGTCACTTTCTCTTACTTTCAACTGATGATACCGCGACCAAAGATCAATCTTTTAGAAGAAACTCACACCTTGGAGTTGATCAAACAAGTCATCAATCCTAGGAATATGATATATTTTTTACTAGAACCTTGTTCAATTGCTAGTGGTCACTATACATATGAAGTGAACCATCCATATTTTGAACAAAAAACATCAGAGCACCCCATGGTGAGATACTCGGTCTAATGAAACCCTTATCCAACAAGTCTTTTAATTGATCCTTTAACTTCATAAGTTCTATCGGGGTCATACGGTATGGAGGAATAGAGATAGCTTGCATGTCTGTAAGAAGATCAATACCGAAGTCTATTTCCCTTTTAGGAGGAATACCAAGAGGATTATCGAAAAATACTTCTGGAAACTCATTTATAATCAAAACTGACACAAGAGAAGTGGTTTCAGAATCCATATCCCTAACCCGAATAGGATGATAGATACAACCTTTATAGATCAGTTCCCTAGCCTTTAGGAAAGAGATAAACTGACCCTTAGGTGCTCAATTTTCACCCTTCCATTCTAAGATAGGTTCATTTAGAACCTGAAATGTCACCAATCCAGTATGACAATATATGGAAGCATAACAAGAATTAAGTCAATCCATCCTAAGAATGACTTCGAAATCTAACATGTCAAGCTCTAGAAGGTCAACTAGAGTGAGTCTATGGGAAACTTAAATTGGACAATTTCTATAGACTTGTCTAGCAATAATGGAGTCACCAATAGGTGTAGAGACTAAAAAAGGTTCTAAGATAATTCCGAGATGGACAACAAACTTCATGGCCACAAAAGGAGTCACAAAAGACAATGTAGCACCTGAATCAAGCAATGCATATACATTGAGATGAAAAAATTGTAACGTTCGATCCACCACATCCGGAGAACCTTTATAATCATGTCGTGTTTGAAGAGTATAAAATCTGTTGGGAAGAGGAGAACCACCTGAACTAGAAGATTTAGGCTGAACCTAATGACCATCCTTACCCTTGCTAGCTTGTGAAGGAAAATCCCTCACCTTATGGCAACTCTTCCCACTACCATAGCAAACATTAGTACCAACTAAGCATTTCTTGAAACAACTCTTGCCATACTTTAGCAAGCGAGAAAAAAAAATCCACCCGAAACACCTCCTTGAGGCTTAGGGTTAACCACCCTATTCTTGTTAAACTTATGAACTGGAAAATTTGACGAATTTTGATTGGAGAACTTTTGCTAAAACTGAGAACGCCCATATCTATCGGACCTAGAGTGAGAGAAGTCACCATCACCCGTTCTTTCCCTATTTGATTCCCTAGCCTTTTCCTTTTGCTTTTCCTTATAAATTTGTTGGAAATAAATCATTAACCTTGAGATATCCATCTCCTTGATTGATATGGCAGTGCGACACTCTATGACCACCATCTCGGAGAGACCCGAAACGAACCTACTCATCCTTGCTCTAGAGTCGGCAACCATAGTAGGAGCATACATGGACAATTGAGAAAACTTCAAAGAGTACTACTTCACACTCATGTTGCCTTACTTTAGCTTTATGAACTCTTGCACTATTACCTACATCATCTTAAGGGGAAAGGAGCGGCCAAAAAATTTCCCTTTAAACTTGTCGCAATCCAAGGAAACTGCATCCACTGCTCTTTCCTTTTTCCATTGATCAAATCAAACTTGAGAAATACCCTTGAGTTGGTAAGTGGCCAAATCCGCCTTTTCCACTGGAGTAACTCCTATGATGTCCACAGTCTTGTGGATTCTCTCAATGAACTCTTGTGGATCCTCATACACTTTGGACCCATCAAATTTCGATGGATTCATCCTTGTGAAGTCTCTTACCCTTGTTGCCGTCGTACGTATAATTGGGTTCATGGGAGCTACAAGTTCCCTATTAACTTGAGCAGCCATAACGTGATCCAACACTTGAAAAATGGCTCTATACTCGACATATGACACTTGCTTGGCCAAGGGATAGACCGGAGCTTGAAGAACCTTTAGTTCCATAATGTCACCAACATTCCTTCTCACCGGAGCTCATTGTGGAGACATATTCTGAAATACACAGAAGAATAGTTATGAGGAAGACCTTTATAGAGTTCAACTCCATCACATGACTTTAGAGTAGTGAAAGAAGTGAAGTTTCCTAAATGCTTTGTAGCTTCCTATTCATAAATGTTGCTCGCTTCATAAACATGAACAAGTCTCTACTCGATGCAGCTTCTCAAACTCCTAGAACTTTTATAACTTGATGCTCTAAATACCAATTTTGTCATGACCCAATGTACACCCTAGACACGACATGAAAACTAGGACCTCGTGACCCCCTAAACAAGCCACTTGAAATAATCTTGATATTATAAATATCAAATAAAGAGAATACAACATAAGAACGAGATATAAGTCTCAAGACTATTTTAGCTCATAAAGAAAATGTCAAGAGAATACATGATTGATATAATGTGGAAATCAACTATGTCTGACAAAACCTTATACTGCAATAGATGTTGTTAGGACAAACGCCTAAACCACATACAAAGTTTTAATGCAGAAATGGCATCAAAACAATAAAGGCATATGGTGGCAAGGTCCCCGAAACATAAGGACATACCAAATTCTGAAGCTGCTGAGCAATCCAATTAGCCACGACCGGATGGAGGAACGTCTGATCCTATATTATGAAAAAATATAGGCACAATATATGCATCAATACTTTGAATATGCCGAGTAAGAGGAAAATGCATTAAACATAAGAATAATAACATAAGGAGTTTAAAATATGAAATGCATGACCAAGTAAAACGTATTAAAGCTTAATTAATCCAAAATTATAAATTATGGAATGAGGTCAATGCAACATTTGAATAGTCATAAGGAAGGCTTAAATCATGATCATCGAGGAAGTCATAGAACCTTTGAAGAAAATCATAGTTCTTTGTGAAATATTTACCATTAACCGACATAGACCATGTGAGCGATACCATAGAATCCGATGTCTTTTCGAAATGGAAAAGAGATTGTCCTACTTTCTTAGGTAAGGGCCATACAATTTAGCTTAGGTCAATCCATTAGCAATGTCTTTCTAAGACAAATCATACGGGCGAACATAGTTAGGGACAAGGAAATTGCTTTAAGAGACCCGACCTCTACTAACAGTGGAGCCTCTATTCCAAAGTCCTCTCAATGCTAAGTAAAATCTCAATGAAAATAAGCATAATCATAATCATATCATAATACTTGAAAAGGTAAGAATCTAGTACTACCAATCCAATCATAAACTTCATATCATAGAGCAAGTTCTTTCAAAATCATGATTTTATAAAATATTCTTAAAGACTTATCTAAGAATCTAAATCATGATCATATTTTATAGTGAGATTACCTTTCACAAATCATTTTGATACTTTTTCTAAAAGCATTATTTGTTCATAAATTCCTCATTTTCATGATGTAAGCATAATTTTATAATAATAGTTCATAATCATAGTATATTCATATAGCATGGGTTCATATGAAATACATTAGAAAATAAGTAATTGAATCAAATCATGCACAATAAGATCAAATAGAAACAATTGAATCTTAATAAGTTGAACCCATGATGAATAACATGAAATCCTAGAAAATGGGTAGAATTCAAAGGAGAAATTGAGTTTATTTTGGGACTCAATGGATAGAAAGGATCTATTGATGAAGTGTCACAACCCAAAGTAAAACTTAGGTGTAACATGTAGTATAGGATCCTGAAAGGCCCTACACTATCCACTTAGCATATGTCATACAAGATAAAAGAATTTAAGATTCTAAAAGTAGTATTCCATATTTCAAAAGGGTTTGACAAAGAATAAGTCTAACATAAGTTGCAATAATCCATATAAACATCATAAGAAGTGGTTGGGACATAACTCATACATCATCCAAAAACTAGAAAGACATAAAGAAAGTAAAACTGTCTTGGTCCTCGGAACATGAGGACTAACCAACTCTTGAATTTGGTAGAGTGATCAACTAGCCACATGAGTGAGGGGTAGGAGTGTCGGACCCTACATTTATGAGATAATTTAGGCACAAGTATGCGTTAGTATATGGACTGTACTAAGTATGGGGCAATATGCATAAAAATAGTCATGGTAACATGCATAGCTTAAAACATGTAATGCATGACCAACATTTTAACAAGTAAAAGCTTAAAGAAGCAACAACATGTAAATCATAAGATATAGTCAATACATTTGAAATAAGGGACATAAGAAAGCTTTGAAGAAACATAATTGTATTGTGGGATATTAGCTTTAACCGACAATTAAATTATGAGGGCTATATCATGGGATCCGGTATATCCCTCATATTGAAAGAAGGGGATTATACTTACCAAGGGTACATATCATCTTTTCCTAAAGTAGATCCACTAGCTAGGTCATTTAAGACAATCCTACGGGGGAACGTAGTTTGGGACTAGAAGTTGCTACTAGGGACTACCCTATTTGAGCCTCCACCTCAATTCCCTCTTGGTGCTAAGTCTAAATTCCAATGGAATAGATAAAAGTTAAATCCCAATATAAAATAGTAAAGGCAATGATCAATACCAATCATCAAAACATAGAATAGCTTCTTTAATTGCAATTCAACTTAGGTGAGAAAACCTTTCACCAATGCAAATCTATATGTGAGAAATACCTTTCATAAATTATCATCATATTCATATGTGAGAATACCTTTCACAAAAACATTGATACTATCACGACCCGAGCCAATACCTTGGAAGCGACACGGCGTACAAAACTCTAAAAAGTATCATACAAGCCTCATATCATTCATAACATTTGATATAAGGAAAATGGTACGGAATTAAAACTTATTTAAATACATACAATAAAAATACTCATTAAAACAGCGAAAGTTTATTGTCTCACATGGCCATTTAAAACAACATCTTGAAACAAAAGTAGGGTCATGTCCCTTTACAATAGAAAGTCTAAAATGTCTATTACATGAAAGAAAGAAACATCTAAAGCATGTGTCCTCGAATGTATGAGGACATACCAATCGCCTTGGAAGAACTCATTCCAAGCACTTGAACCAAAGGGATATCAACTCACTTGCCGGAACCTACACTTGTAGTAAAATAAGAGAAATATGGGTTAGCACACAAAAATGTACTAAGTATGATGACCATGTAAAAACATGCTTAAAATGGACATTTTATTTGAAAGTCATGCTTTATGCCAATTTGAGAAAACTTCATGAACATAAGTATAAGAGGCATAATATACAAACACAACCAACATACAAGTCATTTCTTCACATTAGAACATAATCAACAATATAAGACATTTCTTCACATTAAGCTTTCACCTCAAGGAACCCCAAGCTATACTATGTGCAATGTATGAATAGCGTCCCATACCACCATCCACACTAAGTACCACATCAAGGCCACCAAAAGTGAACTTACCATTTATCCTTCTCACCTTTACGCAATACTCAAACATAAGAGAAATAAACATTTCATAAGTCATGACAAGGAAGTAACTTATAATACAATCCAAGTATAGCATGTATCATTACATTAGACATTCAAATCAACATTCTTTAATAGCTTCATTCAGAGTACTTTCATTCATTAGTCATTAAGACATTAGAGAACTCAGTATAGCCCTATCAAAGCCTACTCGTGCAATGCATGGACTGCATCCCATACTACTACCCACACTTCATAGAACTTCTCAAGAAACCATAATGCACATCTCACATGATGGGAATAAGGATTAACCGACATAGACCATGAGAGCAAA
>JAWPEI010000077.1:0-172500 GCA_035578085.1 Solanum pinnatisectum | reverse complement strand
TCTTCTTCTTCTTGTCCTTCTTCTTCTCCTTCTTCTTCTTCTCTTCTTCTTCTTCTTCTTCTTCTTCTTCTTCTTCTATTTCTTCTTCTTCTTCTCCTTCTTCTTCTTCTTCTCCTTCTT
This sequence comes from Solanum pinnatisectum, assembly GCA_035578085.1. Lineage (NCBI taxonomy): Eukaryota > Viridiplantae > Streptophyta > Magnoliopsida > Solanales > Solanaceae > Solanum > Solanum pinnatisectum. Next base: position 172,380 of record JAWPEI010000077.1, on the reverse strand, counting down.
CTCCTTCTCCTTCTTCTTCTTCTTCTTCTTCTTCTTCTTCTTCTTCTTCTTCTTCTTCTTCTTCTTTTTCTTCTTCTTCTTCTTCTTCTTCTTCTTCTTCTTCTTCTTCTTCTTCTGCTTCTTCTCCTTTTCTTCTTCTTTTCTTCTTCTTCCTCCTCCTTCTTCTTGTTCTTCTTCTTCTTCCTCCTCTTTCTTCTTTTCTTGTTCTTCCTCCTCTTTTTTCTTCTTGTTCTTCTTGTTCTTCTTCTTCTTCTTCCTCCTCCTCCTTCTCCCCGTCTTCTTCTTATTCTTCTTCTTCTTCTTCTTCTTCTTCTTTTCTTCTTCCTCCTCCTCCTTCTTCTTCTTGTTCTTCTTGTTCTTCTGGTTCTTCTTCCTCCTCCTCCTTCTCCCCGTCTTCTTCTTCTTCTTCTTTTTCTTCTTCTTCTAGTCCTCCTCTTCATCCTCCTGCTCGTCCTCCTCCTCCTGCTCGTCTCCTCCTCTTCCTCCTCCTTTTCCTTCTTCTTGTTCTTCAAAGAAAATTGTGGAGTGTAGAAAACAATTAGGTAAATACCTAAAATCCCTTTTCAAATAACTATCAAACTCGATCTATGGTTTCGACCTATGGATTGTAGAACTTCCTACGGTTCGTAATGGTCAATCATAGTACTGTGTCCATGAAATTTTTTCAACTTTCACGGGACCCTTCAATGACTCGTAGGTCTTCCTACTATCCGTAGACACCAATTGCAGAATCCAACTAGGCTCCTTAAATTTTTAGTAAGTCATGGACCTACCTACGAGACCTATTTACGACTCGTAGATTGATTGAAAAACCATGCTGGTGAATAGTAGAAAAGATATTGGGACTTGATTTTAAAGAAATTATTTCTCCTCTTTCTATGGGTACCATGTATGACCCGTAGAATCTTCTAAGGTCCGAAGATAGGGGACCCGTAGAATAAGACATAGGGTAATCAAAGCCCTAGAGATTGAAAAAGAAACCTTTAAGAATGAAAAACCCTATAATCATCCTTGAATTCCTTGAGAGAGAATCATAGAAGAAACCTTTAAGAGAATTTGAGGGTCTGAGTGAATGGAAGGGAATGGGTATATTTTGAAGGGTAAAGTATTTATTGTACTCATTTATAGTGTCGACGTAGTTTAGGAGTAAATGATAGGAAATGACCCAACTAGACCTAAACTAAAATTGTTGAACAGTCTTTACGGACTGACCTACGATTTGTACAGATTTCTTTGGACTGTACTGGTCATCCATAGAACCAAGTACTTGGTAGTTGGTACCAATAATTCAACCATTTTCCACTAGCTCTTCTACAATCCATCAAAACTTCTACATATCGTAGTCCCATCCACAGAACATAGGTCCATAAATCCTTCCAAGTTTGAAATCAATTACCACGAGCCGAGTCTATGATCCATTGAACTTATCAAAGTCTGTGAAACCATTCGTATACCCAAAGTCACTCAAATTTCACTAAGTTTGAATCACTTCTATAGACCGTCTATGGCTCGTCAAACCTTCTACAAACCGTCTTGTTGGTCTGTAGGAACCTATTTTGGGACATGACATCTTCCAATATTCTCATCTCACTTTTATGACTAGATCTACGGATCGTATAATGTTATACAGACCGTAGTCTTATCTGTAGACAAGTTGCATTAGCAACTTTTCTAACATTTTATTTCCCAACTCAACTTACCAATTTTTGAGGTGTTATAGAACCAACTATCTGGAGATACCATACTTCAACTAGCTGCCTCAGTTGATACACCTCTTGCACCACAAGGGTATCATATAATTACCAAATACAAGGATAACGAGCATCACCTATTACTTGTTTCTAACATCAAAGAAGAAATTTTGAGGGAACAAAAAACTAATAAGGAAGCACTAAAGTTACCTCATTGGCTTGAAGCTATGAAGGAGGAAATCAATGTTTCATATAGAAATAAGACATGGATATTGATGCTCAAATACACTAGTATAAACTTAGTTGGTTAAAAAATAGATGTTGAAGACCAAGTTTAAGGCTAATGGAACAGTAGATAGATACAAAACAATCCTTGTTGCCTAGGGTTTCTCACAAATTGAAGGGATAGATTTTGAAAAAACTCCTAGTCATATGGTTAAGGCCACAACTATTAGGGTAGTTCTATCCATTGTTGTCAACTCTAAGTGGGAAATCAGGTATCTTGATGTTTCTTGCAGGAGGAGGTATACATGACTCAACCTCCTATATTTGTTGACCCTGGGTATCCTTAGGATGTTTGTCTACTGAAAAATGTATTGTATGGTATTAAATAGGCACCTATAGCTTGTTGGTTTGATAGGTTTAACATGTGATTAACGTCTGAAGTACACTTCATCCAATTCTAGGTGTAAACAATGGGGTCGAACCCACAGGGAGTGGCACGTGTCAAAATTTTGTTTATGAAGTTATAAAGTTGTCTACTCGGTTATAGGAATATAATTTATCGAAAAGACATGTAAACAAGTCTAAGAAGATGACAACGAATGTCAGATGGGGGGTTGGGATTGTCAATTACCAACTACAACACAATCAATCATGGAGGAAATAACAATATAGAGAGGAATTCTTGGGATGTGATCATTTATAGGAAAATTTCACTATATGGGTAATTGAAACTACTAATAAATAGCTAAATATCAGTGGGTAGGCTAGACTATAAGTGAGATAGCTTTCTCTCGAACAACTATCACAATTCAAGTGATTTCTTTCGAACATCAACAAGCTTAGCAAATAAGAACAACACATACCTTAATTCAACTACTCTCTCGAGCTAGATAGGTAGAATTGAGGTTAGGATTTACTCTCGCGAGCTAAACCCATATTAACCCAACAACTACAATCATTAATTGAAAGTTTTGATTCCAAAACCTCTTTTTCAAGCAAGCCCAAAATTCTAAGTTAGAATTGCGTTTGCAACTACTATTCTAAGTTTAAATCATAGCTATCAATAAACCCACTTTAATTAAGCATTTAAATCGGTAATTAACAATACCCATAAGCTAATGTAGCCCATAATCACATGATCACACCCCAAGAATTGGGGTTTTAGCTACACATCATAAAAATAGAGAAACAATTATCAAATACATTCGCCATGAACATGATAAAGGTTTCCAAGTCTTTACAATGGTCCAAATTGAAGAAATCCAGAAACCCACTTGCAAATTCTCAAAATTAAGCTTAGAAATCCTCAAAGTTTATAATAAGAACTGAAAAACTAAGAGAAAAAAACTAACTCTAGACTAGAAATTGCAATAACTGAGAGAGATCTGCTCAAATTTAATTTTTAATTCTAAGTTTGAAAGTCCAGTTGGCGAAATTAGTTGGGCCTCACCGAGTCATTCGGTGATCCACCCTTTTCTCCCTTCTATAGCCATTTTGCATTGGTCATCAGCCTCCCAGGTTCCGTAACTTTGGGTGATCCAACTTGTTGTCATGGAGTGGATTGACAATTTACCGACTGGCCATTTCAGTCTCCAACTTGGTTTTTCCCCAGGGTTGGCATGCTAGAACTTTAGGCTAGGTAGAAGCGCCACTCGGCGGTTCCTCGAGTGGTCTTGGCGATCACTAGGATCTCTTTTCTACACTCCTTCAGCTTGTTTGCTTCTTTTTGCTTGATGGTATCCTTGCGTTGCTCCTTAGCTCACATACCTGGAAATCATTGCTTTAACATTAGTTTATAGCATAAATTAGGCATTTAAGGGCACTAAAACTATCAAAACAAAGCCCTAAATGAGTCCAAATCTCAGACTTATCAACATACATCTCTTACTTCTTGGTTTCATCTGTAGTAAGATAGACCTCTTCTTGTTTACTTTGAAAACTCAAAAAGGTACCATATTCCTCTTGTTATATGTGGATGACATTATTGTAACATGAAGTAATGCATAACATGTCTCAGAGTTTGTTCTACAACCTGGAAAGGAATTTACTATGAAAGATCTTGGTCATTTACACTTCTTTCTGGGAGTGGAGTCAAGTATTTTGTAAGAGGAATTCACTTCAGCCAGAGTAAGTATGTTGTTAAGTACTGTACAAGCCAAATATGGCATTGGCAAATGTTGTAGCTTCTCCGTTTGCTCAACGCATGGTTTACATGAAGTTGTGGGAAGTCTTGTAGATGCCTCTCTCTACAGAATGATAGTAGGGAGTCTCTAAGACTCGATATCACTCCTACTGTGAACCTAACAAGTCAATTTATGCAAAGTCCTAATATTGAACACCTTAAAAGAGTAAAAATGATTCTCTTGTACATCAAAGGTACCTTATATTTTGGAGTCCAAATTATTTCTCAATCACCTTATAGGTTGTATGGATATTCAACTGGGGAGTGGGAGGATGCACCACCTCTAGAAGATCAACTACAGGCTACATCATCTACCTATGTGCAAATTGTATTTCATGGACTTCCAAGAAATAAACCATAGTAGCAAGGTCAAGTGCTGAAGAAAATTATAGAGCACTAGACTCTATTGTAGCAAAGATGACATGGATCACATATCTACTTCATGATTTTGGATTACACCACAAGTCATTTCCTACATTGTATTGTGATAATTTTACTGCTTTGTACATGATGGTCAATCTAGTTATGCATGCTAGAACCAAACATGTATAAATGTACTATCATATTTTTTGAGAAAAGGTGGCTAGAGGTCAATTCTTACTCAGTTTGTGAGGTCCAAGGATCAACTAACTAACATCCATACCAAAGCATTGAAAAAGCAAGCCTTTACTAGGTTTAGAAGTAAGCTAGGAGTAACTATACTCCACTCAGTAGCTTGATGGGAAGTGTTGAAGATAAGGAAAGTTGAAGATATGGAACAAGTTAAACAACATAGTACAATTAACGTGTACAATTGTTAACTATTATAGAGTGAAAAGTCACACTAGAATTAGGCTACAAAAGTTGACTAGGTGGCTATGTCTTGTGTTAGCTGAAATCGACTAGGATACGTTATAATTGTAGTAGTGGTAATCAAGTACTACTCTTGTAAATTGTATATTTGTATTTTAGTAGAACTATAAGTGTAGTATGCCTAAGATTTTACAATTCACTCCTATATATGGAGCATGTACTCGATAGTTTTAATCATCAATACAATCCTTGAACAATGTCTACATCTACCACATGAACCATCATAAATCCCTTTTCTCATTGATGCCATCGAATAACTATTAAAATACCTCAATATACCCTAATATTTATATACAACTTTACATAACACATGTCACTTAATTTCACAAAGACATCCAACAATTACTTTTCATCCCTCGAGATTGTTGAATCTTTTTCACTTTATGAGTTGTAAATTCACTAGAAAAATTGAAAGAAAAGACCGATCCACGACAACAATAGAATTTCATTTCTTATATGGGGAGAAAGAAAAGATGAAAAAAAGGAATGACAAAAAAAAATTGGAGAGGGCTAGGAAGGGGAGAAAGAGAGAGAAATGGGAGTTGGATGGGGAAGCACTACAACAAAAACAACTTTTAGCGGTAATAAATATTGACATTAATAAGGAGTGCTAAAGTCTTTGCCGGCATTAGTTAAGTGCCATTAGAACCAATGTCGCTAAAGGCTTTATGGAGATATACAAAGAGTGCTAATTGCAGCTAAAAATACATATTTAGTGGCGATTAAGAATTAATTACCGCTAATGATCATTTTTGATGTAGTGAAGAATGTATCGAGAAAGTAGAAAGAGAAAAAGAAATTAGGAGGGTGGGGTGGGAAAAGAAGAAAAAAGTAAAAAAATGTATTTTCAATTTTTTATTTTTGGTCTTTTTATTTTTTTTTTTGAAATATTCTTTTGGTTGTTCACGCTCCTTCTATGCGTGAAATCAATCATTTGTGCCAAGGAAATAATTAAGTTTCCGCATAAGCTTGGTCAACCATTAGACGGGGTTAAAATATTGAGTTTCATTAAGTTTAAGGATTCAGTTGACAAATCATGAAGTAGAAGAGTCTAGATTACAAATTTATTCAAGGGTAAAACCATTTTGCCTATTTGTTATTATATAGAAAAGGAAAATAAAATTAAATTGGAAAATAGAAATTCATCTTCATATTGATAATATTTACAATACAAAATAAACAATATTATAATTTGGAAAAAATGAGTCATTCAGTGCGACAACTCTTGTTTATTGGAAATATATATTTGGTTACGTTAACTAAGCGTAGAAATTTACAGAGACGCAGTGTAGTGAGGCAACAATAGGCTAAGATCGCAAGCACAAGCAGGAAAATAGAAGGCAATGCAATATAAGAGGAGACCTCCTTCTTATACATAGTGATGAATACATAGATTAAACTACCAGCTACTCTAAGGAAAATTAACGCAACACATACAAGAATCCCGCACATGGTCATTCTAGATACTTTTTTTCTTTGCAAACAAAAATGCAGATTAAATGTTTCTTCTTTAACAAAATATGCAAATGCAATGTCTTTTTCTTTCTTGTCCTCATGCTCCACCTCCTTACTCATATTATCTGTTATCTTAACTGGATTCATCTCAATAATAATAGTTATTATTACACTAACTACATATGTCCATTATATATAAGAAGGAAAATTATCCTACTTCTAGTTTAACTTGGAGTGGTCTTTGTTGGGATTGATGTAGTTTTTATGATTGACAAAAAAAAGATAAAATATGTTAGTCAATATGGCCCAAAGGTACACTGTCACGAGCAATGGAATTTGGAAAATCTTTCAAATAAATAAACATAAGAGTTTAGAAATGAAGGAATGGATGATGCTTATTTAAGAGAAGTATCAGCTAGTTCGATTTGAAGAAGGAGTCTATAGAGGCAATGAGTTTTAATTGAAGAAGGAGTCTCACTTGAAGTAGAACTCTTGAAGATACAGCTGAATTGAAGAGTTGGAACTCGACTATAACACAAAAGAATCAATGAATTTGATTTGAAGGAGTCTAAAGAAGCAAGGTGTTTGAATTAAAGGAGTCTCACTTGAAGTAGAACTCTAAGTTAGGAGAGTTCAAGTCAATGAGGATTTTGAAGTGAACTATAATTCTATGAAGAATTGTGCTAAAATAGAGTTGAAGTCGTCCATAATACTTGTTCACTAGGAGAGAAAAATGAGCAAAAAATTTGACTTAGCAAGTGCTACTAGCGAACGTGTTACGCCCCGAAAACTGGTGAACTAAACTAGAGAGTCCTAGAGACTTGCAAGTAAGTTTTAGAGTTAGAAATGAGGGTTAAACTTGTAAAATGACTTTCCGTACTTAGAATGAGGGTTTTATGGTTAGGTCGTCAAGGTACAGCCCCCCAAGGACCACCCAAGGGGTCCTTGAGGAGGACCTCAAAACAGCCCCTAATGCAGTAAAAAAACAGGCCACCTACGAACCCATCTACGGGGCGTAGATAGACCCACACTCTGTGGGTTGTCGTGGGTCAAGGCCTGAGTTGGCCTGCAAATTTTAGTTCCAGTACCTCACCTACAAAGGTGCAGTACGGCACGTGGACCACCCACAGTCCGTGGGTGGTGGTCTCATGAATGGGGCATAAATTTTAGTTTTTAGTTTTAAGTTAGAGGTTTGGGGGTTAATTAGTAATTAGTTAGGGGTCAAGTGGGGACGGTTAATTAGTTATTAGGCCCCATATATAAGCATAATATACCCCTAAACTAAGGGAATTAAATCACTCTTCCAAGACTTTAAAACTAAACCAAATTCTCTCCAAATAATTCTCTGTCTAGAAGTGAAGAAGAAGAAGATGAAGAATGGAAGCATCTAGGTCTAAATTCATCCATATTTTCAAGATTTTGCTAAGCTTTGAATCAAGGTAGGTTAGCTTATTCATCAATGAGTTCTTCCACCCGTAGAGCCCCCTAGGGTTTCCCCCCAATTGTGAAGTCAAAACCCAACTCTAGCTAGGGTTTCTTCCTACATTGCGGGTAGTGTTTAGGTATGATTCCAATCTAGTGGATAATACCTAATTGTGAATGAATTAGCATTGAATTGTTATATTATGATGAATTTATGTGATTTCTATGGTTAACCCTACTTTATGTTATGAATTTGATATGATGGGGTTTATGCCATGAAAGGTGAAATTGGAGAATTTTAATTGATCTTCTAAAATAAATGTCATGTGTAGTAATTTTTCAAGGATTGGGACACATAAAAGTGAATTGAATTAGATTATAGTTCATTTGATGGATCATGACTTGAAGATGAAATTGAACCTTTATGATCAATTATCACTAAAATCACCTACTAATAAAGAATGTTATTAGAATTCCTTAGAATCTAGGGGTAATTAATGATTGTTAGCTTTGAGAGTAAGGCTTGTAGTTAAGAATGTTGGATCACTAGGGCTTTGAGAGTAAAGCTAAGGTGAAGAATAGAAGTCTAATGGTAGAATTGTGGGGAAAGGCTATACTCACCTAACCTACCTATAAATGCTTGAAAGTATAAAGTCATAGAATCACTTGAACATGGATTGATTGTCAAGGACATCCTTCCATGAGACATGAGTATTAAGCAAGGCTTAATAGTAAATCTTGGGGCGTATACTTGGCTCCAAGTGGATATTGACAATGAGATGGAGTGTCACACAAGATAGGGTCTGGGCTCCAAGTAAAAAGGAGAACCACACCTAGTTGATGTGAGGACTATTGATGAGTCCACAATTTGGACTCATTTAGGGCTATATTTTGATAGAATTAGTGTCCTCAAATGCATATTTTGCCTCTATTCTTGATGAAAATCCTTAAGGTTCAGGTATTTGAGTTGAGAAACAAAGCATGAACGCTATCGAGCAAAAAGGAACAAAGTCATTGAAAGAAGGAAGAAAAGACGACCTGACAATCGTATAATCCATTAGGCATGCTGCCGAATGGCTTACAACCTCGCCTAATGTTCCAGTGTGCTTAGCCTTGAAGAAAAAGGTAAAGTCTGTGAGGAAAGGGAATAGTCGGTGAATCACCGAGCAGTTTCGTAAAGCATCACCATATCACCCAATGATTCAGAATGCGAAGATGCTGAAGGCAAAAACTAAAAAGTGAGGTACCAGACCAAATGGCGGATCACCGAGTAGTTCGGCGATCACGACTAACTGTGCCGAGTGGATCCTTCACAGCACACTTTTTGACAGCTATAAATACCCGCTTAAATCTATAGCTTAGTATCAAGCTGTTGGAGAACTATGTTTTAGATTATAACAATTTTTATATTTTCGGAGACATTGTTCTTGAGCCTTGAGGATTCAAAGGGTTTCAACTCCAAAAAATTGGAAGTGGGTCTTCAAGAATCTTCATCCTTGACGTGTTTAAAGACTTTATTTATCGTACCCATTTGATGGTAACACCTTTTGGTATCGATCTTTATCGTTTTTTCATGTCTAGCTAAAACCCCAATTCTTGGGGTGTGATTTTGTGAATATGGGTTAGATTATCTGCTGGGTCTTGCTTATTGATGGTTTATTCATTGTTTAAATGTGATTTTATTTAGTAGTTGTGTATGAACTTAATTGAATTGTAGTTGCAAATACGATTTCATCTTAGTGTTTTTGGCTTGCTCTAGAGAGAGGTCGTAAAACTAAGGCTACTAAATTTATAGCGTGTGGTATTAGATTGACATGGCTTCAGCTCGAGAGAGTGAATCTTAGTCCGTCTCCCACATATTCAACTCGAGAGAGTGAATGGGCTAAGGTGGAGGCTGTGCTTAAAGCGGCAACTCGGTGTTCGAGAGAAATTAAGTTATGTAAGTTGCTCGAGAGAGAATTTACCCCCACTATAGTCTAGCCTAGTAAAAAATGTTCATCAATTTACTATCAAAAGCATGTACTCGATAGTCTAGTCTATCTCGTATTCCTATCACATCCCAAGAATCCCATCTCTCTATCTGGTTTTCTTATATTTTTACTATTTTTTTTGTTGTTACTTGACTACAAATCCCCATTGATAATTGACGCTTGCGTCATCCCTTTTAGATTTAGTATGTTTATACTCTATAATGTTTTTCGCTATGGTTAACTTTAGCATTTTTTGCGCTTAACCATTAATTTTCACGAACCGCTCCCTTGGGACTCAATCCCAACCCATTTGGTTGGGTTATATTACTATTGTCAGATCGTAGACACTCGAATTGGAAGTTGTGTCTTGATTACGCAAACATCAAAATGACGCTGCTGCCGGGGAGTGGTGTTATGTGAAAATTCTTAGTTAAGGCGGATTTTGCTTGTGGTAGTCGTAGCTTACTTACATAATTTTTAGTTTTGTTTTGTTCGGTTGTTTTTATTGAAACAGGAGAGATGAGTGTGGTTAATGTCTATGAACCAATAGAACACCTCTCAGTGGAAGTGATGAGGTTTAGGGATAGCATCCTGACCTTCAAACAGATGGAATGTGAGCTTTTTCATGAGTCATGGCTGAGGTTTAAAGCACTGTTGATACGATGCCCAACTCATGAAATTCCCGATCTAGCTCTACTGGAGTGCTTCTATAGGAGTCTTAATCCCAGAAACAGAGGATTAATTGATCGACTTATCCCGGGTGGCCTTGGGAGATACTCCTATGAGACCGCAACCAAATTCCTTAACCTTGTGTCTAAAATCAACAAGGATACTGAGAAGGACCAGCAATTGTTCATTTTGTTGGGTTAGATGGATAACTTGACCCAAAAGGTCGAGGAACTGGAGGTGATGTCCAAAAAGAAGAGCAAATGCATATCACCTACCGAGCAGGGAAGGTCTATGGACAATCAAAATAGGCGTATCGAGGATATGTTATTAACCATTCTCCAAAAGCTAAATGAGCAAGATAGAGTGTAAGAGGAGATTAGAGAAAATGTAGAAGTGCTAAATCAGAAGAGCGGTTCTCACTCTACATCTATCCAGCTGATTGAAACTCTCTTGGGTCATGTATTGCCTAAGATCCATCCAAATGAACAATTGGGATCACCTAGTTGCACTAGGTTTTACCTCAAAAATGAGGTTTGAGTGTTGACTTGCGTCGTCCCACAATGTTAACTAAGGCGCTGGTTGGGAGGCAACCCAAAACCCTTAAATGCTTTAGTTTTGTTTTCATAAATAATGGCGTGCCCAGCTTGATTCACCATTTGGCTCAACACAATTTCAACTCAGAGCCTGTAAAACTCGGTAAACTCAAGAGCAGTTTGGCGAGTAACTAACCAGGTCCGTGACCACGGTCTTCACCCCAAGAAAATGCAGGTCCTATAGAAATCAGTGGGGTAAGTGACCATTCGGCACTCTGCCGAGTGGATTGGTGGACGTGACTAATGTCACCAAATGGTCGCAAACGGGATGGTTATATATGGCCAAAAGTTTTAAAAGTTTCAAACTCTTCACTTTCCCTCGCTTTTCAACTTCACAAACTCACACCAAGTTAGTATTCTCAATATTCTTGCTTTTCATTAGTGTTTTGTTTGTTGATTGGTGCTCGGAACTAGGATTTCTTTGCCACTTAGCATCTCAATCCTATTTTAATCGACATTTAAGGTTGGTTTCCAAACCCCGAATTTACCTTTGAAAATTTTGTACTCATTTGCACTGATTGTATCTTAGTGATGTGTGTTGTGCCTCTCTGATAGGAATAGATTGTCTTAATACCGATTTTAATTTAAAAATTTTACCCGTATTGCTTTGATCATCGAATGCCTATAATATGTGTGTTTTTAAATAATTGAAATTTTATTGGGTTGTGCTTGCATGTTGTTTAGATTGAATGGGTGAAGTCTAACTAGCTCATTTGTGCTAAATGACGTATATTTCTCAATGATAGAAAGGGTGACACCTTTCTTAAGGGCAATTGTCATCAAATGGCCAAATTTGGCAAAACCAGAAGAAGTCTGAGTATTCCGGGGTGATAGGTGCTATGGGTCTGAGCCTAATTTAACTATTGCATGCTTTTATTTTATTAGGGGTTGCAGGGTTGAATTCGAGAAGGTGGATTGAAAATAAGCACGTTGGGTCGTTTGGTGAGCTGGGTCGAGCTCATCGAACCACTTGGCGGTTCGCCTAATGACCCCATATGACCTTTAATTTCATGATATATGTGATGTTTGAATCTGTAACTTTTGGAGAGAAGCCTGAAGTCGCCAAAAGCACTTGGCAACTCACCGAAAGTATGCTTGATCGGCTTTTGTCTGCACCCCTGAAACCCTTGTCGCACTGTAGCTTTTGGTGGAAAAATCCTTGCTCACTGAAGTAGTCGGTGATTCGCCGTAAGGGCCTTCCCATCAGCGAATTGCCATAATTTTTTAGCCAATCCCTTTGGCGAGCCCGATCTAGCTCACCAAAGAGGTTCGGTGACTCGCCGACTGGATCAGCGAGTCTGTCTACAATAGATTTTCTGTGCTTAGGTTTGATTTTCGCATAATCTTTCTCGATCTTTTGCGGATATGGTACATATAAATCTAACCATGCCACCCAAGAAAACAACATAGGGCATTAAAATAAACGAAGGGGGATCAAATCTCCCACAGAAGAGAAGGCAAGAACTCCCACTGGGAGACAAAGGCAAAAGAAAGAAGCACATAGCTACGAAAGTAGCTGCTGACACCCGGGATGATTTTTCTGAACCGAAAGATGAGGAGCTTCTGATTCTCCGAAGGAATAGACACCATGCTAGATCTCAATTCTCACCCACCAAAGTTCCCTCAGTTGCCACCCCTCCTCAAATAGATTCAGTGCCAGCTTAGGCACCTCCAGTGACCCTGCACTCCCTATCACTCCTCCACCTCGACTGCTGAACAGATTGAAAAGTAATAGGGTACGGACCATCCTAGAGGAGAAGATGTTATCTACAGAGGGCCTAGAGGGCAAGTACCCTGGTGTCAGGGACACTATCCACTACCATGAATTTGAGCAGTTCACCAGGCCCCGAGACCTTTACATTCCTTCCTGGGTCCGGGAATTCTATATAGCTTATGGGGAGTTGGTGCCCAAAAGCAAGAAAAAGGCAAGCGAATTCAGATCGGTGAAGTTGATCATAGTCAGATGCAATGAAGTTGGGTTCGGTAGTGAATATATTAACACTGTTTGAATAGAACACTATACTCTGCAGTTCCTTACCAGGGGTTACCCATTGCTCAATCCATAGATGACTTGAATGGTTAGTTGGCTCCTCTGATTTCTGCCACCAGCCCGAGGTGGATGGATGCAGGAGCTCCTATTGAGAAAAGGGACCTGAGCATTGCTTCTAGGTTTTGGTTTGGCTTTATCAACAACACATAATGCTATCCCAGAATGAGTCCATTTTGTGCCATCCGAAAGCAGCTTACCTTGGTTCTATCATGTCTAGGAGACGCATCAATCTGGGAGTGCTGATTTCACAAGAGATGGCCATGAGATCCAAACAGAAGCAGACTTCTCTGTCATTCCCAGTCCTGATCACTAAGCTGTGCCAGCGTGCTGGAGTACCTCAAGACACTGCGAGGGATATTGAGGTCACCCCTTCATCCTCTATTGACATCCGACGTATTGAAGCCAAGTACATACGATAGGAGGCTGACGGGAGGAGAGCAGTTTCGACAGATATTTCTTCGGATGTTGACGTTGACTAGATACTTGAAGAGGCATCTTCGCCTATTCTAGCCTTTGGGGCTTCAGGTACACCTGCTCCTTCCTCTTCTTCACAAGTCCTAGGTGCTTCCTCCTTCTCCTAACCTGTCAGGATTACTTAGGCCATGATACTAGAGATGGGCAATCTGGCCTATTCAGCCGATGTGAGGGCGGCTCGATTGGAGAGATCCATCCCAAGGATGATTGAGAGTGCTATCTTTGAGGCACTGACCCCCCTTAGGGTCTCTGTTGATGATCTGGCTACTAGAGTAACTGCTTGTGAGAGTAAACAAGGGAAGACATCTGAGGTTTCTGCTTTGAAAGCCGAAATAGCATATTTGAGGAAGGACGTAGACTATTTGAAGTCTATCAGCTTCACTTCATTAATTCATGGTGCAGATGATGAGGATGCTCCTGAGACCTCAGGGATTCCTTCGGCTACCACTGGAGCAGTACAGAGGTATTGCATAGCAAATGGGGAGTCGGATGTAGAGACTGACAAAGAGCAGATAGCGGTACATGATGATGAGATGAGAGAGAGTCGAGGGGAGAGCATATTTAAAGATTTTCCAGATCTTGTGGAGATAGTTATGCAGCTGGTGATCCAGACATCGCCGACTGAGACGTCCACAGTAGCTTCTAATGGATCTGGCACTGCTATTTCTCCTAAGATTACACCGGGCACTAATGCCCATATTCAAAATACCATATCGGGCACTAAGGCCCAAACAGATGGAGAGACTGCATAGACAGGACCCTTTCTTTACCTCCCTCTCTGTCATACTTTTACTTTTGGATACTTTTATTTGCATTTGATGAGAAATGATTTTTGTTTGTGGTAGGGTGAGGCCACCTTTGTGCATATTTGTTTTGTTTATATATTTGGGTTGAAATTTATAATTGTGTTAATATTGTGTTTTTGTGGATGTTTAAGCTTGTCGCTCCATGTTTTATATTGCAAAATGATTTTGACCCTTCCAAAAATTTTTACCACCCCTTCTATGTTGACTGTGGCTGTTCTTTCGCAAATTTGAGTATCGGTTCCGATCAATATTGATGACTTGAATAGTGCTCTTAATTGAACAAACATGAATGCACGGCAAGGATGAGCCCAAGTGAAGTTACATAGGCAATATGTGAACTCTTTGCAACTCATTGTGACTAGCCAATTATTAAATCGAGTCTCTTGTGATGATAGTTGCACACTATCAAAAGTGTGAAGTCTTGTTTGACTTTAGTGTCGATGCCTTGTGTTATGAGCTTACTATGAACCATACATGACAACACCTAGAATTTGCCCCGTTGGTCCGGTCGACTAAGTAAGGCTATCTTTTGATATGATCTTAGGAAACTTTGAAGAGTGTGAGCCAATTTGACATATACTTCTTTTATGGCCTACCTTGTGAGTGTGTGAACCTCTCTTGAACACCCCTTGAACCTTACCTTTCTTTAGAAGAAACTTGGTGACAACATGACCTTTCTTGACCCATTACCCTTAATCCTCGTGAATCGTGGTTGATTGAATAGACAACTTAGGCCAAAAGCCTAAGTTGGGGGTGTGGTGAAAAGAAAAGGGAAAGTCAAGAAGTTCAAGGAAAGTTTCCTTTAACCCATGGTGTTGATAAAATTGGAACCCCTCCATATAAAAAAAAGAAGAGAGAAAAAGAATGAGAATGAAAAAGAAAAGTTGTGGAATAAAGTTGAAAAGTACAAAAGAAATGGGGTTCCCAAATAATTCATGGGAAGTGAATAATAGGATGACTTATGAGCACTAAAGAAAATGATGAAGGAAGAGGAAAGGAAGTGTTATGAGCACCACATTTCATAAGGATGAAAGTCATTGAGCCTAAATGACCATACCTTTGCACTCAGCCTCATTACAAGCCTTGAAAAGACCTTTTTGATCTTGAGTGAGCTGAAACAAATGTCGATTGGAAAATATGGGTAAACCTATGGGTAAAATTATGCATTGTGTTCCTCTATTTGAGTGTGAGCATTGCATTTGATTCCAAAAGTTTAAATTGTGAACCGTTGTGTGAATATGGAATCTTTCTTTGTGTGAGTGCATTTGAACACTTTTATTGAGCTTCGACTTGCATTTTAAGCAAGTATTGTGAGCATGAGATTCTTTGATAATAGTGAGTCACAACTTGAATCTTTGAGTGCACAATTGATCTTTGCATGAGTAAAGTGAGTGTTGTTGTGTGAATTCATGATTGATTCTTGTGTAGCGCTGTTTGAGACACCCTTTTTGAATAGTTGAACTCTAGTTTGCTTGAGGACAAGCAAAAGTTTAAGTTGGGGGTGTTGATGAGTCCACAATTTAGACTCATTTAGGGCTATATTTTGATAGAATTAGTGTTCTCAAATGCATATTTTGCTTCTATATCTGATGAAAATCATTATGTTTCAGGTATTTGAGTTGAGAGACAAACCATTGACGCTATCGAGCAAAAAGGATCAAAGTGGCAGAAAGAAGGAAGAAAAGACGGCCTGACGATCACCTAATCCATTGGGCGTGTCGCCGGAAGGCCTACAACCTCGCCTAATGTTCCAGTGTGCTTAGCCTTGAAGAAAAGGGTCAAGTTTGCGAGGAAAGGGAGTAGTCGGCAATCACCGAGTAGTTCCGTGAAGCATCACCATATCGCCCAATGATTCAGAACGCAAAGATGCTAAAGGCAAAAGCTAAAAGGCGAGGTACCAAACCAAAGGGCAGATCGTCGAGTAGTTCGGCGATCCCGACTAACTACACCGAGTGGATCTTTTGCAGCACACTTTTAGACAGCTATAAATACCCGCTTAAATCTATAGCTTAGTATCAAGCTGTTGGAGAACTACGTTTTAGAATAGAACAATTTTTACATTTTTGGAGACATTGTTCTTGAGCCTTGAAGATTCAAAGGGTTTCAACTCCAAGAAATTGGAAGTGGGTCTTCAAGAATCTTCATCCTTGACATGTTTAAAGACTTTATTTATCGTACCCATTTGATGGTAACACCTTTTGCTATTGATTTTTATGTCTTTTTCATGTCTAGCTAAAACCCCAATTCTTGGGGTGTGATTTTAAGAATATGGGTTAGATTATCTGTTGGGTCTTACTTATTGACGGTTTATTTGTTGTTTAACTCTGATTTCATTTAGTAGTTCTATATGAAATTAGTGGAATTATAGTTGCAAATATGATTTCCTCTTAGTCTTTTTGGCTTGCTCGAGAGAGAGTTCATAAAACTAAGGATACTAAATTGATAGCCGGTGGTATTGGGTTGACATGGGTTCAGCTTGAGAGAGTGAATCCTAGTCCTTCTCCCACACATTCAGCTTGAGAGAGTGAATAGGCTAAGGCGGAGGCAGTGCTTAAAGCGGCAACTCGGTGTTCGAGAGAAATCAACTTGATTCGGGGTAAGTTGCTCTAGAGAGAATTTACCCCCACTATAGTCTAGCCTAGTCACAAATGTTCAACAATTTACTATCAAAAGCATGTACCCGATAGTCTTGTCTATCTCGTATTCCTATCACACCCCAAGAATCCCGTCTCTCTATCTCGTTTTCTTATATTTTTACTATTTTTTAGTTGTTACTTGACTACAAACTCCCATTGATAATTCATGCTTGCATCATCCCTTTTAGATTTAGTATATTTATACTCGATAATGTTTTTCGCTATGGTTAACTTTAGCATTTTTTGCGCTTAACCATTAATTTACAGGAATCACTCAATTGGGACTCGACCCCAACCCATTCGGTTGGGTTATATTACTATTGTATGATCGTAGACTCTTGAATTGGAAGTTGCATCTTGATTACACAAACATCAACTATCCAAGTTAAAAGGGGAAACTCTTATGTAGTAGAGTGTGGGTTTTCCCAAAGTTAGGTCTCATGAGATGGAAGCCTTCACATTGTAGAGTTAACGTTTCTAGTAGCAATCTCCATATCCAATGAACTAAGACATGCTTGAAGAAGCATCTCACAGTGTTCAAAAGCATAAACAAACTAAGACTTACTTATTGAAGTACCTCATAGTGTTCAAGAGTATAAATGGACATGGACATGCTTAAGGTAGCATCTCATAGGGTCCATGTTAATAATGAACCTAGACATGCTAAAAGAAGTATCTCATAGGCTTCAAGCTAATAATGAACTAAGATGTGCTTAAGAGAGTACCTCATAGTGTTCTAAAGTTAAAGAGAGGAACTAGGTTCCAAACCAAGAAGTATTAGTATGAGGACCTAAAAGTGGTACTTAGTATGAATAGTATTATGGGATGCTATTCATGCATTGCACAAGTACGACTTAAGGTTATTCAAGGATCTGTTCCTTTGTGTGAAGTATCTTGAGATAGGATTGTACTATAGTTGCCTTCCTTGATATTATTGAATAAAGGTGAGAGAGTCCATTGGTTATGAGAAGTAAGCTAATAATGAGACCAAAGGAGGGTAAGTATTACTATGTTGACTTCAAGGTTATGCTTAGTGTGGATGGTATGATGGGATGCCTTTCATACATTGCACAAGTGTGCTTTGAGGTTACTTAGGATTATGGTGCCCTTATGGTAGAAAAGTGTAGAGACTTGACCATGTATATAGACTAGGATTAAGATGACCAAAAGGGATACTTAGCTTGGATGGTATTATGGGATGTCATTCATGTATTGCACAAGTATTCTTTGAGGTTACTTGAGTGTGGTCTTATCATGATGTGAATGACTAAAGAGTTGAATAATGCTTAGATGATGCTTATGTTGGAGACTTTGCTTATCATTATGATATTTTCTCTTATGCTTATAGTTTATGTTTCATGAAGTATTTCATATGATTTTGGATTATGTCTTATATTGACTAACCCTTGTCTTATGCTCTTATGATTATGCTAGCTAACATATTTAGTACATTTTGTACTAACACAGACTTTGCCTACATTCTAATCAAATGTAGGGTTTGGAGATTTGAGTGCTATTTTTGAAATTAGGTTTCTAAGGAGCTAAGGAGTTGAAGATCTTGGTGAGTCCTCATAGCTTCGAGGACAAAACCTACCCTTTCCTTTATGTCTTTTATTTCATGTTTTGAGACTATTATACGGGCTTTATTATTTAAAGTTGTATTAGACGGTTTGAAACAGTTTAGAAAAAGGCTTTCGCTCATTTTTAATAAAAGACTTCGATTGTATGGTTAAATGTTTTAAAATTTTCCATACTTTTCTATTGTCTTATGTTCATGATATGCTTTGAGGCTTGTATGAGGCTTTTGGAGTCTTGTATGTCGCGTTACGTCTAGGGGGTACTCTTGGGTCATAACAAACTTAGTAGTTAGGGCAAAAGGTTTAGAATGGTTTTAGGATGTCTCAAACCACGTCTAGTAGAGTCTTGTTCATAAATGTGAAGCGCACCACATTTATGAATATGAGGCTATTAAATGCTTAGGAAATCTCACTCATTCATAATATAAGTCGTGCCTTAGAGTTTGGTTCTAGTAGGCCCTTCTTCTAATCCGTTCTCGGTATGGCTAATATAAGGGCAAATTCTAGGAGAGAAGAGGAAGGCAATGATGAGCAAGAGGTTCCTCTCCAAGTCCCTTGTCAAGATCCAATTGATCCTCCAGATATGTCTAACGCGGAGATTAGGTCGGCCTTTATAATGTTGGCCCAAGCCATAACGGCCTAAGCCAATAGAGAGGTGGTAGCTCCGGCGAACCCAATAAGGGGGATGGCTGCTTCTAGGGTGAGAGAGTTTTTGAGGATGAACCCTTAGGAGTTTTATGGCTCCAAAATGCAGGAAGATCCTCAAGGTTTTATAGATGAGGTGTATAAGGTGGTTGCTATCATGGGTTTAACTTCGGTAGAGAAAGCGGAGCTAGCCGCTTACGAATTGAGGGATGTAGCACAAATTTTGTATGAACAATGGAAAGACAGTAGGCCAGTAGAAGAGGGCCCAATAGAGTGGGAATGGTTCAAAGAGGTATTCCTTGATATGTTCTTTCCCCTAGAGTTGAGGGAACTAAAGATGCAAGAATTCATAAACCTTCGACAAGGGGGTTTGAGTGTGAAAGAGTATTCCCTTAAGTTCACCAACTATCCAAATATGCGCCAACCATAGTGGGGGTTTCAAGGGACAAGATGAATAAGTTTGTGATGGGAGTGTCTGAATTAGTAGTCAATGAATGTCGTTCGGCAATGCTTATCCCAAGTATGAATATTTCTCATCTCATAGTGCATGCTCAATAAATTGTGGAGAAAAATCTTAAGAAAATGAATAAAGAGGTGAAAAGAGCTAGAACCGATGATGGGAACTTTTCTAATGCTAAGTCCGATGGGCAAGGTAGACCTAAGTCTAAACAAAGGTATTTCAGTTAAGATTTTTCCAACACCCCTAGGTTTGACCAAGAGAAAGGTAGTGGGTCTCCATTTCCTAAGCCTATTTGCACCAAGTTTGGGAGGAACCACCATGGTAAATGCCTAGCCGGCATGGAGGGTGGTTATGGGTGTGAAAAGGATGGGCATAAAATGAGAGATTGCCGGATTCTTAAGGCTAAGGGAAGGGAGGATTGCCTCTAGAGGCCAGGATGAGAGTGCTCAAAAGAAGAATAGGTTTTATGCTCTCCAATCTAGAGAAGATCAAGAGTGATCTCCTCATGTTTTTTGGTATGTGTTTTATGCTTTACTAATTTCTGGATTTCTTGTCTTTTGTGAATTGTTATGTGGACCTTGAAGTTGTCTTTAGCATGAATGATGTTTAGAAGTGATTGTATAGGCTTACTCCCAAGAGGGAGATAGTGTGCCTAAAAAGTATGGTTATTGTGTGATTATGTGTTGCCATGATTTCCTTATGTGCCTGTTCATGAAAATCTTAGGTCTTGATATAAATGACTTATATGCATTGTTTTGCCTCATGTTTTAGTGCAATTGAGTAGAATTGCATATATACTTCATGAAATGAATTAATGAGTATGCCTTAGTTTGGAGTTGAAAGATTCCTCCTTGAATAAATGCTTTTTGAGAGTAAATTGCATTTATGCTCCATGAGTGTGTATTGAGCATGTTTTAGTTAGGAGATGTTAGTTCCTCATTGAGAATGAGTAAAGGTAGAATTTCATGCATTTTGGGTTGGTAGATGTAGTTTCTACTCCTTTGTGTTGCATTGAATGTGTTTAGTTTTGAATTAAAGTTTTCTTGCTTGGTTGTGTGCATTTAGATATGTTGCTTGCATGATGGGCTGCTAGTGTAGAGTGGTGACCTTAAGAAGTGTTTAGAATCATCATTCGAGGACGAATGTTCCCAAGGGGGAGATATTGTTAAGCCCCGAAAACTAGTGAACTAAACTAAAGAGTTCGAGTGACTTGCAAGAAAGTTTTAGAGTTATAAATGAGGGTTAAACTCGTAAAATGACTTCCCATACTTAGAATGAGGGTTTTAGGGTTAGGGAATCAAGGTACAACGCCCTCAATGACCACCCAAGGGGTCTTTGCAGAGGACCTCAAAACAGCCCCTAAAGCTCTCAAAAAATAGACCTACGAAGCCATCTACTGGCCGTAGATGGACCCACGCTCTGTGAGTTGGGGTCATGGGTCAAGGCCTGAGTTGGCCTGCAAATTTTTGCTCTAGTACCTCACCTATGAAGGTGCAGTATGGTTCGTGGACCCACCCACGGTTCATGGGTGGGGGTCTCGTGAATGGGATAGAAATTTTAGTTTTTAGTTTTAAGTTAGAGGTTTGGGGGTTAGTTAGTAATTAGTTAGGGGTTAAGTGGGGATGGTTAATTAGTTATTAGGCCCCCTATGTAAGCCTAATAAACCCCTAAACTAAGGGAATTAAATCACTCTTCCAAGACTTCAAAACTAACCCAAATTCTCTCCAAATAATTCTCTCTCTAGAAGTGAACAAGAGAAGAAGAAGGGCAGCAACGTACGTCAAAATTCCTCAATCCTTTCAAGATTTTACTAGGCTTTGAATCAAGGTATGTTATCTTATTCATCTATGGGTTATTCCACCCATAGAGCCCCCTAGGTTTTCCCCCAATAGTGAAGTCAAAACCCAATTATAGCTAGGGTTTCTTCCTACATTGTGGGTAGTGTTTAGGTATTATTCCAATCTAGTGGATAATACCTAATTGTGAATGAATTAGCATTGAATTATGATATTATGATGAATTTATGTAATTTCTATGGTTAACCCTAGTTTATGTGATGAATTTGATGTGTTGTGGGTTTATGCCATGAACAGTGAATTTGGAGAATTCTAATTGATATTCTAAAATCAATGTCATGTGTAGTAATTGTTCAAGGATTGGGACACATAGAAGTGAATTGAATTAGATTACAGTTCATTTGATGGATCATGACTTGTAAAGATGAAATTGAACCTTTATGATCAATTATGACTAGAATCACCTACTAATAAAGAATGTGACCAGAATGCCTTAGAATCTATGGGTAATTAATGATTGTGATCTTTGAGAGTAAGGCTTGTAGTTAAGAATGTTGGATCACTAGGGTTTTGAGAGTAAAGCTAAGGTGAAGAATAGAAGTCTAATGGGTAGAATTGTGGTGAAAGGCCCATACTCACCTAACCTACCTTATAAATGCTTGAAAGTATAAAGTGATAGAATCACTTGAATATGGATTGATTGTCAAGGACATCCTTCCATGAGACATGAGTATTAAGCAAGGTTTAATAACAAATCTTGGGGTGTATTCTTGGCTCCAAATGGATATTGACAATGAGATGGAGTGTCACACAAGATAAGGTCCGGCCTCCAAGTATAAAGGAGAACCACACCTAGTTGATGTGAGGACTATCCAAATTAAAAGGGGGAACTCTTATGTAGTAGAGTGTCAGTTTTCCCAAAGTTAGGTCTCATGAGATGGGAGCCTTCACATAGTGGAGTTAAGGTTTCTAGTAGCAATCTCCATATCCAATGAACTAAGACGTCCTTGAAGAAGCATCTCTAGTGTTCCAAAGCATAAATGAACTAAGACTTACTTAATGAAGCACCTCATAGTGTTCAAGAGTATAAATGGACTTGGACATGCTTTAGGTAGTATCTCATAGGGTCCAAGTTAATAAAGAACCTAGACATGCTAAAATAAGTAGCTCATTGGGTTCAATCTAATAATGAACTAAGATGTTCTTAAGAGAGTGCCTCACAGTGTTCTAAAGTTAAAGAGAGGAACTATGTTCCAAACCAAGAAGTATTAGTATGAGGACCTAAAAGTGGTACTTAGCATGAATAGTATTTTGGGATGCTATTCATGCATTGCACAAGTACGACTTAAGGTTATTCATGGAAGTTTTCCTTTGTGTGACGTATCTTGAGATAGGATTGTGCTATAGTTGCCATCCTTGATATTATTGACTAAAGGTGAGAGAGTCCATTAGTTTTGAGAAGTAAGCTAATAATGAGACCAAAGGAGGGTAAGTATGACAATGTTGACTTCAAGGTTATGCTTAGTGTGGATGGTATGATGGGATGCCTTTCATACATTGCACAAGTGTGCTTTGAGGTTACTTAGGATTATGGTGCCCTTATGGTAGAAAAGTGTAGAGACTTGACCATGTATATAGACTAGGATTAAGATGACCAAAAGGGATACTTAGCTTGGATGGTATTATGGGATGTCATTCATACATTGCACAAGTATTCTTTGAGGTTACTTGAGTGTGGTCTTATCATGATGTGAATGACTAAAGAGTTGAATAATGCTTATATGATGCTTATGTTGGAGACTTTGCTTATCATTATGATATTTTCTCTTATGCTTATAGTTTATATTTCATGAAGTATTTGATTATGTCTTATATTGACTAACCCTTGTCGTATGCTCTTATGATTATGCTAGCTAACATATTTAGTACTTTTTGTACTAACATATACTTTGCCTACATTCTAATCAAATGTAGTGTTTGGAGACTTCAGTGCTATTCTTGAAGCTAGGTTTCTAAGGAGTTAACGAATGGAAGATCTTGGTGAGTCCTCACAGCTTCGAGGAAAAAACTCACCCTTTCCTTTGTCTTTTTTAATGTTTTGAGACTATTGTATGTGTTGTGTCCCAAGAGTTTTATTCAAAGTTGCATTAGATGGTTTGAGATAAAGTTTAGAAAAAGGCTTCCGCTCATTTTTATTAAAATACTTCGATTGTATGGTTAAAAGTTTTAAAATTTTCCATACTTTTCTATTGTCTTATGTTTATGATATACTATGAGGCTTGTATGAGGTTCTTCAGAGTCTTGTACATCCTGTTACGTCTAGGGGGTACTCTTGGGTCGTAACAGATCGAAAGGAAAACATAGAAGGAATACATCAAAAAGCCTGGTTCTTTTACAGAGTTTATGTGTTAGAGGTTTTTATTTATGATGGAGTCTTGATGTTTTCTTAGTTCAATGGTTATGAGTGTTGTCTTTAAGTTGTGATCTTGAAGAGTTAGGAATATATACCTTATGTGGTTTTTGTTGAAGTTTAGGATTTCGAGCTAGTTCCCAGAATTACAAGAGTTGTAATCTGAATTCATAACTTGAAGGTTAGGAATTAGAGTTAGTTCCTAGGATTTCAAGAGTTGTAATCTAAATTTATAAGTTGAAGTTAAGGAATTAGAGCTAGTTCTGTAGGTTGCAAAATTTGTAATCATTTTTCTGTGGAGGCTCAGTGATTTAGTGAAGTTGGAATTAAATCCGTAGGTGTACAAGTCGTGGTTTTTTTATACCTTTTGAGTCGGGTGTTTTCCACATAAAATATGGTGTTTTTACTTAATATTCTTACTACTTTGTTAGAACACGTTAGCAACCTATTTCACACTTATGTGAAAAGTTAAGTTAGTAAATTACTAGGTCATATAGATAATCAATTCGTATCAAAGAAAGTTTTCTTCTTAAAAGTTTATCCACTTAAGAAAAGATCAGGATAAATTCTACACCTATACTCGAATTTAGTGAAGTACAAGCTATCAACATGCCTCCACTATTTAATGGTCAATATTAGTCATGGTGGAAAGCATAGATGAAAGTTTTCATTCAGGGTGAAGATTATGAAATTTGGAGCAGTCATTGATGGACCCCAAGTATCCAACAAAGAAGGATGCAAAAAACAATCAAAACAATGATATACAAAAGGGAAAGAGTGAATATGAGGAGGCTGACATCAAGATTCTTGGAAATAATGCCATAAAGATTATTCTTATTTGTGGAATTAGACTAGATGAGTACCATCAAATATTTAGTTGCACAACTGCAAAAACAAATTTGGTATACTCTCATGAACTCACATCAAGAAACATGTAGAAAAAGTGGTCCAACGACAATTTCCAGGCTAGTTGTTACAACTATAAGAAGACAAATAAAAATGATAAGGAAGAATATGACATGATGGTTTCATGGGGATCAGGATCCGAAGATAGTAATGATGAAAAGGTAGATGAGATTGCTCTGATGGCTATTGTAGATTCAGAATTGGAAGAAGAAGAAGAAGCAAATTCTGAGGTAAGTATCCTTGACTTAAAATAAAAAAATGCACTTTTTCTTGAAAAGAAAACTCATTTTCTTGATGAATGCTCTAATTGATGAATTTCAAGAATTAACCTCTGATAAGGATCAAGTATTGAGTTCTCTTGCAAGTGTAATGTTTAATTATATTAATCTTAAAAATTGCCAAGCTGAATCTAATAAAAAGAATAACATCCTAAAGGACAAGGTTGACCTACTTGATTCACTAAATCAGAACATGAAATCTAAAATTTGAAGTTTTTCATTATTGAAAAAGGAATAATGAGTCATGATAGAAGATCCGTAAAAGATTGAATCAAATTTTAAGGAGTGTAAAATTGTTTTTTTGTCAGAAAGAAAAAGTGAGAAAATTGAATTTAGAAGTGTCTAGATTGATAATGGACCTTGAAAGAGCTAGTAGATAGACTGATTCCTCTATAATTGTTAACAAATTGAGTGGTAGGGGGTACAATGAGAAGCTTAGTATAGGATTCCATAAAGAAAAATCTCTGAACATTTATGCTATATTTGTGGTAAAATTGGTCATCCAGCTAGTGAGTGTCCAGTTACTAATGGTTTTAGAAAAAGATATACTAAATTGGCAAATGGAAAGAGATTCATACATGTTGATAGAAACAGGTCCACTAATATGTTGCCTAGATGGGCGAAAAAAATCAGATTAACCCTTTTGATCATAAGAAAGGACACAAGCTTGTCTGGGTTCCTAAGACTAACCCTTAAGTTGTTTTCAGGTGAATATGAAAGGAAGCAAGCAAATATTAATTCATAGATATTGGTTGCTTTAGGGATATGAATAAAGACAAACAAAAAGTTCCTTTTGCTCACTTCACAAAAAAAAGGAATGTGTCATTTAGAGAAAAAAGAGATGTAGTGCATGTGTTAGGGGGAAGCAAGTGAGATTATTATTATTATTTTTAAAAAGAAAGAAAAAAAGAGCGAGGATGAAAGTGAAACTGATGTTAGTGCATTGAAATATGTTGCACCACTTGATCCAACTGTTGAACAAACAAAGGACAGATTGATAGGGGAACAACAAATCTTGAAACTGATTTCATCTATAAAAGTATGTGGTTACTGGATCACTTTGTTCTTAATTTCTATGAATCAAACAACACTTGATGGATTTTGACACTAAGTAGGGAGCATTTTGAAAATAATAGTTTAGACTTGGGGATGATAAAGATTGCATAAACTCTCCTCACTGGTTGGCTAGAATAATTTTCCTCCTAAATTTTATTAGCTAAAATGTTATTCAATTCAATCTTACACATATAATTGTGTGTCCCAATTCTAGTTCTTTGACTTGTTTTAACCTAATTTTGTATTAGATTGTGTAAAGAAATAGTGCAAGCAAGAAATGGTGATCACATAATTGCTCTTATTAGGTATATTCTATATTGATAGAGGTTAATATTTTCTAAAGTGAAACAGTTTAGAACTCATGATCCATGTATTAATTGTTCTTTTGTTATAGAATAAAATAATTGTCAAAGCTCAATAGTCTCATTCTTCCAAGTTGCTCTCTTTAACTTAGCCTTCTTGACTTTTTGTTTGCAAGTTCAAATTTAGATATTACCCAAAGTACATTAACTGATGTTTGTGATGCTTTCCTCTTCAAATTGCTCTTAGCCTAGTACATATCTAATTCTAGTTTGAGGAGGGAAATCTAGTTCCTCATTTTTAGTTTATGAGAAAGAACCAACTCTTGAAACATCTCTTCCTACTATTCCATACTGAACTCCCTTGTAGGAATCATAATAGTCAAGAGGATTCCACTATTAAAGAAGGTCTTAGAGCTAGCATGAAAGAAAAAAAGGGGACATGATTTCCCTTTTGATCATTGAGGAATACTCAATTCCAATTCAGGCATGGACTTTCCAGATGAAGAAAAAGAAAAAAAAGTTCTTGAATATATGAACCATATTTATCTACATGTTTCAATAAGGAAAATTGATACTCTAATGATAAGATTCAAGTAATGTCTTCACCGATAAGATATTTGAAGTAGTGTCTCCTCATGCAACTTATGAAAAAAAATAATCAAGACTAGAATTTAAGCTCTATAGACTGATCTTGATAGAGAAAGTGTTGAAAAATGCTGAAATTATTCGTCAGTTGACACTATTATTGTCACATGTTCCATCTTACTCTAACTTTCCAGTCTTGGTGCCTCTGACTTTATTCTACTGCTATCTAGTATTTGTTTTTTGATTAGTGCTCAATTGTTTTTGCTTCATTCAATATGACTTTGATCTTATATAGAACAATATCTGGTAGTTTAATTAATAGAAATGTTATATATTGCTTTAATGACTCATGTTCTTGCTCTCTATAATTCATTATTATGTTGGACAAAGTTGTTATCTGATTGTCTTTGTGATAGCCCAATCATGAATAGTTTAACTAATCACTCTAGATAGTATATTATAAGATTGACACAACTTCATTGATGCCAAAAGGGGGAAGATACGAGTTATGCAGTGTTTTATAACCCATTGACTAACCTATTTTACTCTAGTATTTCATGCTTCAGTGTCAAGAAAAGTTGTTTGAATGCACAAAGACAAGAGGTTTGTCATCACCAAAAGGAAGAATTTATTGGGATTTATGCAGTTTTGATAATTCACAAAGAAAGATGAAAAACGTCAGTCAACATGGTCCAAAGGTACACTTTATTGAGCAGTGGAACTCCGGAAAGATTTTAAAATAAATAAAGATAAGAGTGTAGAAATTAAGGAATGAATAATGCTAATTTTGTGAAAAAACCCCTAGGAAATAACATTGGATGAATTGAAGAGAAAGAATCAATGAGTTCGATTTGAAGAAGGAGTTTAAAGAGGCAAGGAGTTTTAATTTAAGAAGGAGTCTCACTTGAAGTAGAACTCTTCAGGTAACAATTGAATTGAAGAGTTGGAGCTAAACTAGAATACAAAAGAATCAATGAATTTAATTTGAATGATCTAAAGAAGCAAGGAGTTTGAATAGAAGAAGGAGTCTCACTTGAAGTAGAATTCTAAGTCAAGAGAGTTCAAGTTAATCAGGAGTTTAAAGTGAACAATAACTCTATTAAAAATTGTGCTTAAATAGAATTGAAGTCATCCAGAATACTTGTGCACTTAAACAGGAAAAAAATCAACTGAAAAATTGACTTCGCAAGTGCTATCAGCGAACTGAAGGAACATATAGAAGGAATACATCGAAGAACTTCTCCTTTTTTTTTTTTTTATAGAGTTTATGTGTTTGGAGTTTTTCTTTGTGAGTAAGTCTTGATGTAATATTTGTTTAGTGAGTTATAAACTGAATTACGAGTGTTGTCTTTAGGTTGTGATAGCTCGAAGAGTTAGGAACACATACCTTGAGAGGTTTTTGTCGAATTTTAGGATTTAGAGTTAGTTCCTAAGATTACAAGAGTTGTAATCTAAATTCATAACTTGATGGCTATGAATTAGAGTTAGTTCCTAGGATTGCAAGAGTTGATTTCTAAATCCATAAATTGAAGTTAAGGAATTGGAGTTAGTTCTGTAGGTTGCAAAGTTTGTAATCTATTTTCCATGGAGGCTTAATGATTTAGTGAAGTTGGAAATAAATCTTATAGGGGTACAAATCGTGATTTTACACCTTTTGAGTCGAATGTTTTCCACATAAAATATTGAACTTTTACTAACTATTCTTACTGCTTTGTTAGAACATGTTAGGCAACCTGTTTCACACTTATGCAAAAAGTTAAGTTAGTAAATTACTAGGTCGTGCAGACTATTAGTCTTGTTCTATTCATAAAATAAAAAGGACTCTTTGGACTCCCAACTGCTAATTACTAAATATGGTAATCTAGTCTTCAATAATGACAAGTTCTTTTATGTGATAGGTTGTGGATGTTTCTGAAGCGGTACGATAATACGTTGATGCATTGATGTTATCTGGTGACAAGATTCTTTCTGCCTTGTGTACAATTAGCCAAAATAGAATAATCACGTCTTGAAGAGAACACACAAACTTTGTTGCATCACAAATACTTGGAGCATCTTTTCTAGATCAAATTTTTGAGCAAATCTGCAATTGTATAGTGGAAATGGGTACTTCCTTTGACTGTATACATGATTTTTCATAAATTGAACCTACTTTTTTTATGCACTTAATATATATTATGTCTCAGTGACCTGTTTGTCTTTGATCTAAACCAATTTATTTTTACATACTCGATCTAAACCAAATTATTTTTACATACTCCACCTGACAACCTCGGTGTGGCTGTTATATTTGTGTACACAAGGTATGGGAAGATGGCATCTCTTCTCTAACACAATTTTCCAAATCCTCTGATATTTCTGATGGAATATTAATAGCAAAGGCAACAACAAGATGTGTACCTTATAACTTGCAGTGAAAATATTTGTTGTTGATTTTTCTATCGAAAGGAATTGCTCCAGATCTCTCTTTGAACCACAAGGAAATCGAGATCGTTCTTGTTCACAAACTAATAATATCCTTAGTGTGTAGATTGATTTGTGTAAAAACTTTCCTTTCTATTTCTCTACTGTTTTTGCCTTTCTCACGTTCTTCCCTATTTCTTTTCACATTCGCACATCTGAAAAAGTTACTTCCACTAGAAGCCTTTTAAAGGAGGTTAAACAGTTACTCTCTAACTGTTCCCTCTTATCCTTTAAAAAGGATTATTCATTTAATTAATTAATTAAATCGAGTGGGGTCGGTCCACATAGGAGACCCACTACCCAGAACTTACATCTCCCACTTCGCATACGGTGGATGATGAGTCCATAAATTGGACTCATTTAGGGCTATATTTTAATAGAAATTGTGTCCTCAAATGCTTATTTCATCTCAATATCTGATGAAAATCCTTAAGTTTTAGATTTTTGAAGTTTGAAGGAGAGCATGGACAGTACTTCGCAAAAAGGGACAAAAAGAACGAAGAAAATGAAGGCCTAAGGATCGCCAAGTCCACTTGGTGAGTCGCCGAAGGGTCTTAGTTTGCCTTTGGTTCCATTGTGCTGAGCCTAAAAGGAAAGGATCAAGTAGGCGGAACAAGGGAGCAATCGGCGCATTGCCAAGAAGTTCCGCGAAGCAGTACTATATCGCCCAATGACCCAAATCACGACAATGCCAAAGGATGGTGCAAGAAGGTGATGAACTACACTAAAGGGCGAATCGCCAAGTTGATCAGTGATTTCGACTAATGTCGCCGAATGATCCGCCGCAACACAGATTTTTGAAAACTATAAATACTCGTTGAGAGTTATAGAAAACTATCAGTAGATAATATCAGATTCTAAATATAATTTTTAGTACTTTTATTTTTGCTCTGAGTTTTGAAAGGGTTTTGAAAACTTGAAGAAGAAAAGGGTTTCATCTCCAAGGATTTGGACTTGGATCTGTTGGATTCTTCATTCTTGGCCTGTAACAAGTTTTAAATCTTCATACCCATTTGAATGCAAGCTCATTTAGGTATAATTTTCAATCTCTTGATACGTGGCTAAAAACCCCCATTCTTGGGGTGTGATTTAGCAAATATGTATTGATATTATTTTTGGGTTTTTCTTGCTAATAGGTTAGATGTATTTTAATGGTGATTTCACCTAGAGGTTGTGGTTTAATTTAATGGGTTTGTAGTTGCAAATACAAAACCCCCCATGTGTTTTCTGCTTGCTCGAGAAAGAGGTCGTGAAGCCAAGACCGCTAGACTGATGGCCTAAGAGTGGGTCGACATGAGGTTCAGCCCGAGAGGGTGAGCCCTAGTCCATATCCTAACACTTAGCTCGAGAGAGTGAGTGGGGTAAGGTGTAGGCTGGCCTTCATGCGGCAAATGGGTGTCTGAGAGGAACCTATTTGAAACGGGGTAAGTTGCTCTAGAGGGAAGTTATTTCCATCTAAAGCTTAGCCTAGTCACTATTATCTTGTAAATTTCCTATTGAAAGGATGTACCCAATGATTTAAATTAATACATATTGCGGTCACACCCTAAGAGTCCCCTCTCATTCGTAGATTTACTTGTTAATTTTTCTGTTTTTGCTATACTTGTGACAAAACCCCCAAATTGATATTTGACACTCTTGTTTCCCCCCGTTTAATTTACAATGTTTTTAATCGTTAATGTCCTTAGCTACGACTAGTTAGAACTAAATTTTATTTTTTCTATTAATTCTCAAAACCACTCCCTTGGTTGGGTTATTATACTATTGCACGATCGTAGACACTTGCATTGGAAGATGTGTCGCTGATTACGCAAACATCAAAATGGCGTCGCTGCCGGGGAGTGGTGCTATTTGAGAATTCTTAGATTAGTAGAATTTTTATTCTTCTTCGTTGTAGTTTACTTACTCAAATCTTTAGTTTTGTTTTGTTAGCTTGATTATATCCAAACAGGGGAAGAAAACATGGCGAGCTATACTCGAAAGCCAAAGGAGTTTCCTCCATTAGAAGTAATGGTGTTCCAGAATTGTATCCTCACCTTCAAGCAATTGGAAGGTGAATAGATCTACAAGTCATGGGCAAGGTTTAATGAACTGATCAATCAATGTCCGAATTATGACATTCCCAACGTAGCCTTGAGGGAATGCTCTCAATCGTTCTCCACAAGTTGACTGGGCAAGATAAAGAGCTGAAAGAAATGAAGGAAGACATTGAAGGAATGAAGCAGATGATATGGTCTCATTTTAGAGCTGTCCAGCTGCTCGAGAACCTCATGGGTTATGAGTCGCCCGATCTCCGCCCGCAAAAAAATGGGGGGTTGGCTGGTGATACTAAGGCTGAACCCAAAAATGGAGTTTGAGTGCTGACTTACGTCGTGCCACGATGTTAACTAAGGTGCTGTTTGGAAGGCAACTCAAAACCCTTAAATTCTTGTAATTTTTTATTATTGAAATAAAGGTGTATTTTGATTTTATAGGATTGGGCATGAAAAGATTGTGAAAAGTACAGGATGAACCACACAAGTCCAATTGGCAAATCGCCGACTAGATCAGTGACCTCGATAAAGACTGTCGTTTAGATCCTTACCTTGACTGAAGGTCCTGTAAACATGGCGAGGTAGATAGACACTCGACAAGTCACCGAATAGCAGATCAAAAGCAACTAATGTCGCCGAATGGGTGAGATTTGAATTGTTTTTATAAGGCCACGGGTTTTGACTTTCAACCTTTTTTCACATTCTCTCACTCTTGATTTTTGCAAAATCGCACCTACCTAGTATTTTCAAAATTTTTGTATCTTGTAAGTATTTTAGCTGATTTAGTAGTTCTTGGATCTGTACTAATCTCTTTCCTAGCATCACAGTCTTGACTTAATCTGTCTAAAAGGTTAGTCCTCAAAACCCTGCATTTAATTGTGATAATTATACTCTCATTGCAAGCAATTTATTCCATCTTCTGTACTGTGCCTTTATGACAAATTTATACTATTTAAGTGCATCTTTTGATTTGCTATTCCAACCCGTCTGCTTTGAATTTTTGAATCCCCTTATGATGATCTAGCATGAATAACATTTTATGAGGTGCTCCTGCATACTGTTTAAGTTGATCTAGTGCATGTTCTGACTTTGTTTTCAGGGTTTGCGGGTTGAAATCAAGAAGATAGATGGGAAATAGACATGATTGGCTGATTGGCGAGCTAGGTAGAGTTCACCAAACCACTCAGTGGTTCTCCTATTAACCCCATCTCACCTTAAATTTCATGCTACTTGAGACATGGATTATGTAGCTTTCGGCGAGAAGTCTCAGATCACCAAAAGCATTTGACGAATTGCCGAAAGTATCCTCGATCACCCCTTGTCTGCACCATCTTACCTTTATTGTACTGTACTTTTGGTAGATAAAGCACTGCTCGCCAAAGAAACCCGATGATTTGGTGAGATAATCTACAATTGTGTCCCTATGAATTTGGTTTAGTTGTTTTAACTCCTTCCAAAATTCTTTGCAGAAATGGCTAGAAGCAGGTCACCCCAAGGTAAAACAAAACAAAAGGGATTAAAATTAATGAAGATGCAGTTGCATCCAGAAGCAAGGTTGCTAAACGTTCCGTAGCTGGTGGGAAAGGCAAGAGCAAGGATAAGATCCTTGAATTATCAGATGCAAGCACTGACAGTGAGGGCTTTTACAGAAATAACCCCAACCAATCTGAAAGTGAAGATGTGGGTTCTGATGAGGATGATTTGTTAATAGCACAGAGGGCTGAGTGGCGAACTAAGAAGTTGAATGATCCATCCAGGATCAGGAATACCCAGCCTACCACTCCTACGTCTCCAGTTCCAGAGTAGGCAATGGTGTTAGCGCCTCTAGTACAAGGTCCTCCGCCTAAGTCAATGAATCGAGTAAAACTTGAGGGACTAAGAACAATTCTGGAGGAAAAGTGGCTGTCGATAGACGGGGTTATAGACAGACACCTAGAGATAATGGAATGCCTGAGATACCATAAGTTCCAAATTTTCACCTTATATCCCAAACTGGGTAAGAGAGTTCTATAGTGCATACAGTGCGCTAATACCCCAGAAAAAACAGCTAGTAGCAGCCTTCAAAGAAGTAGACTATGTGGTTGTTAGAGGCAGGAGGGTGAAGTGTGATAGTGAGGCAATTAACGTGGTCTTGGGCATGTCTACGAATATTGGAGATCACTGTAAGCACTTGATCAGAAAGAAGAAATTGGATGAGATGAAAAAGTGGTTAGCCCCACTAATTTCAGATGAAACTCCGAAATGGTTGGCGGAAGAAGCTTTAATTCAAAAGAAGGAACTAAACATAGCAAAAAGGTTCTGGTTCGATTTTATCAGCAACACAATCTTGTTATCCCAGAATGAGTTGATTCTTCGCCTTGCCAAGGCAGCTTGCCTGGGTTGCATCATAGAGGAAACTCGAATAAACTTGGGAGAAATCATCGCTTCAGAGATACTCATGCGTGCAAGGCAGAGCCAGACCTCACTTTCATTCCCAGTATTGATCACAGCATTGTGCAAACAAGTTCAGGTACCTAGGGATGCCAAGAAGGATGTGGAAATGATGCCCACAGCCTCTATTGATGTCTGTAGGATCAAAGATGAGTACCTTAAGGATCAAGCAGAAAGGAAGAAGGCAGCATTGGTGGAGTTAGTAAACATAGAATCATCACCTGTAGAGGCATCTCCTGATTCTTCCGCTGCTGCAAGGTCTCCAAGACCTACTGCTGTAGCTGCCATTTCCCAGCCTCCACTCACCCTAGCTTCCCTACTCCGGATAGGATAGCTTGCCCTTTCTGCTGATCACTGAGCTGCTAGTCTAGAGGCCTCTGTTTCAAGTATGATCCAGAATGCCCTAGATGATGTTGTAACACCTCTGAGCACTATCATTAATTCCTTAGCGGCCAGGATAGCAGTGTGTGAGCATAACCAAGGGGCCACAGATAAGGTAACAACTTTAAAAACTGCCATTGCTGAGCTGCAAAAAGATGTAAACCAGCTGAAGTCCACTGATGTATCCATGGTCTTTGGAACCGTGGAAATTCCAAAAGTTCCTAAGATGCCTTAGACCACTACTAGACACGGGAATAGAGTGGAGCAGACAACCGATTCTGAGTTAGAAGCACAAACTGATGAAGAGATGCAGGAGGAGACTAAGAGACCTGTAGATGAAGACCTGACCAAGAAGGAAGCAATTATGATAGATGTTGTTGTGCAGGCCTCCCTAGCATCTGTTGCTAGATCCAGTGGAGTTGGTCCATCTGGAAGTCACTCCGGACACTGATGCCTAGATAGTTGGAGCGACTACTTAGACAGGATCCCCTCTTTACCTCCCTCTCTGTCTTTCTTTATTTTGCCTTTTGGATTTTGTGTTAATTGTATTTGAGGACAAATGTTTCTATTTGTGGTAGGGTGAGGCTCACCTTTTGTGTGCTATTTGTGTTCGTGTTTTATATGTATTTGGGTTGTTCTGTTTAAAATTGTTGTTACACTGCTTTTCGTGGATGTTTGAGCTATGACTCCTTTTATTTTAAAAAAAATACAAAAATGATTTTGATGACCCTTCCAAAAATTTTTGCCACCTCTCGTGTGTTAAAAGTGGCTGTTCTTTTGCAAAATATAAGTCTCAGTTTAGATCAGTACTTATGACTTAAATAGTTCTATCAATCGAACAAACATGAATGCACGACTACGACAAGACCAAATGAAGTTGCATAGACAATATGTGAAATCTTTGCATCTCATTGTGTTTAGCCATTTATCGAATTGATTCTCTTTGTCATGATCGTTGCACATTAGCGAAAGTGTGTAGTCTTGTTTGACTTAAGTGTTGATGCCTTGTGTGATTAGCTTACTTTGAACCATGCATGAATAAATCTAGAATTTTCCCCGTTAGTCTGATTGATTTAGAAATGTGTGCTCTTGAAATGATCTTAGGCAACTTTAAAGAGTGTAAGCCTAGATTTGACATATACCTCTTTTGTGGCCTACCCGTGAGCGTGCGAAACTTTATTGAACACCCCTTGAGCCTTACCTTTCTTTGAAAGAACCTTGATGAACCCTAGACCTTACTTGACCCACTAGCTATAATCCTCTTGATTTGTGGTTTAGTGAATAATGAACTTAGGCCGAAAGCCTAAGTTGGGGGTGTGGTGAAAAGGAAAAAGAGATGTCAAGAATTACAAGAAAAGTCTCCCTTAACCCATGCTATTGCAAAACCAAAATGGAAACCCTCCAAAAAAAAAAAAGGTTGTGGAATAAAAAGTGCAAAAGGAATTGGGTTTCCAACCAATGCATGGAGAGTGAATAGAAGGATGACTTAGAAGCACTAGAAGAAAAAGTGATAAGGGAAAGGAAAAGGACGTTTTGAGAACACCACACCTCATGAGGATGAAGAAGGCATTTAGATACTTTTTGTTGAGCTTGAACTTGCACAAGTAGCAAGTATTGCGAACATGAGAATCTTTGGTAATGGTGTGTCACAACTTGAATCTTTGAATACACAATTGATCTTTGCATGAGTAATTTGAGTCTTGTTGTGTACATTCATGATTGAGTCTTGTGTAGCACTGTGTGAGACACCCTTTGTGATCAGCTAAACTTGAGTTTGCTTGAGGACAAGCAAAACTTTCAGTTTGGGGTATTGATGAGTCCACAAATTGGACTCATTTAGGGCTATATTTTAATAGAAATTGTGTCCTCAAATGCTTATTTTATCTCAATATCTGATGAAAACCCTCAAGTTTCAGGTATTTGAAGTTTGAAGGAGAGCATTGACACTACTTCGCAAAAAGGAACGAAAAGGCTGGAAAGAACGAAGAAAATGAAGGCCTAAGGATAGCCGAGTCCACATAGCGAGTCGCCGAAGGGTCTTAGTTCGTCTTTGGTTCCAGTGTGCTGAGCCTAAAGGAAAGGATCAAGTCAGCGAAACAAGGGAGCAGTCAGCGCATCACCGAGAAGTTCAGCTAAGCAGTACTATATCGCCCAATGACCCAGAGCACAATGATGCCAAAGGATGGTGCAAGAAGGCGATGAACTACACTAAAGGGCGAATCACTGAGTTGATCAACGATTCCGACTAATGTCGCCGAATGATCCATCACAGCATAGATTTTTGAAAACTATCAATACTCGTCGAGAGTTATAGAAAATTGTCATTACACAATATCATATTCTAAATATAATTTTTAGTACTTTTATTTTTGCTCTAAGTTTGGAAAGGGTTTTGGAAACTTGAAGAAGAAAAGGGTTTCATCTCCAAGGATTTGGACTTGGGTCTCTTGGATTCTTCATTCTTGGCCTGTAACAAGATTTAAATCTTCATACCCATTTGAATGCAAGCTCATTTGGGTATAATTTTCTATCTTGTGATGTGTGGCTAAAAGCCCCTATTCTTGGGGTGTGATTTAGCAAATATGTATTGATATTAATGTTGGGTTTTGCTTGCTGAAAGATTAGATGTATTTTAATGGTGATTTCACCTAGTGGTTGTGGTTTAATTTAATGGGTTTGTAGTTGCAAATACAAAACCACCCATGTTTTTTCAGCTTGCTCGAGAGAGAGGTCCTGAAACCAAGACTGCTAGACAAATGGCCTAAGGAGTAGGTCGACATGAGGTTCAGCCCGAGAGGGTGAGCCCTAGTCCCATATCCTAGCACTCAGCTCGAGAGACTGAGTGGTGTAAGGGGTAGGCTGGCCTTCATGTGGCAAATGGGTGTCCGAGAGAAAGCTATTTGAAACGGGATAAGTTACCCGAGAGGGAACTTATTTCCATCTAAAGCTTAGCCTAGTCACTATTATCTTGAAAATTTCCTATTGAAAGCATGTACCCAATTATATAAATCAATAGATATTGCAGTCACACCCTTAAAATTCCCTCTCATTCATAGATTTGCTTGTTAATTTTACTGTTTTTGCTATACTTATGACAAAAAATCAATATTTGACACTCTTGTACCCCCCCCCCTTTTAATTTACAATGTTTTTAATCGTTAATGTATTTAGCTACGACTAGTTAGAATTAAATTTTATTTTTCTATTAATTCTCAAAACCACTCCCTTGGGACTCGACCCCAACCCTTGGTTGGATTATTATATTATTGCACGATCATAGACACTTACATTAGAAGATGTGTCGTTGATTATGTAAACATCAGTGGACAAGACCCAAGCCAACATAACATCAAACAGACACACAATTCATACGATAAATAGTTTGTGTGACTTGTGAGCATGAAGAGCTTACCTTTAAGGTTTTGCAAGCCCTACATAGGAATCCAATCACATGTAGAAGGAATTCATTACAATTTTAAGGACACTATTACTGACAATACCCCAGACATCATTTACTACTTCAGTAGTACTTATTCGATCCATCATCCTTTTAAAGAGGTGAACTCGAGTTCATGTTTGACTTTATATACACAATTACACTCGAGTGTAATAGCTGGCTTATGTATACAAGTTAAATTGTTTGTTTTAATCATCTTTCTTTTCTACTCAAATCTATCTGCTCCATATCAACTACTTTCCTAGACATGCAGTGCATTGCCGAATCAGTCTTGGCTATTAGTAACATGCTAAAGTAGCAACACCAATCGAAATATCAACAAACAGTAAAAGGTCAAACGATATTTCATTAAAAATTCATTTTAATTTTTTGGGGTCTCACACAATGAAGAAACAGGGAACCATTCTTTCATTGACTCATTGATCGCTTGACACACATGGTATCATAACACATGCTACGAAGTTTTCACCTTATAATGGTGTATGTGTATCATTCTTTGGATTATCCAACATTGTACATGCCTTAGTCTAAGCATCTCCAAATGTTTAACCCTAGTCTCTCCCTTCAGTGATCCTTAAACTCATTTCCTTAGAGAAACTTTTGTCTAGCTAATAAAAAAGTCATAATATGGTGGTGAAATTCATCTCTTCACGTTCCTCGATGTGAGAGGTGATTGCTTGTGTGAGAGAAACAATCATGTGACTTGTTTGATACACTTTATTTCTTACAAAATATCACATGCATATTATATTTGAATATAAATCCAATAGTATTATATAGAAGCAAATATTCTAACAATCAAGTTATTTTACAATACTGAAATATCTCAAATCCCACGCAAACGTAGAGCCTTAATATGTTTTTCAAACAAGTCTTCAGAGATGACCTCTGTAAAAGGATCATCTAACATTTTACGTGTAGGAATGTATTGCAAAGTTATTTCTCCACTGCCACTACGTCTCTCACAAAGTTATACTTGATGTCATTATGTTTGGTCTTGCTGTGATACTTAGGATTCTTCGTGTATGCTATAGCTGCTTGAAATTCATAATATAGAATCATGGGACCCTTTGAATTTCTTGTAATACTCAAATGTTCAAAGAATATCTTTAACCAAACAACTTCTTGTACTTTAGACGCACAAGCCACGAATTCACATTGCATGGTTGAAAGAGCTATGCAAGTTTGCTTCTTTCTTTTTTATGAAATATGACCACCATTTAGTAAGAAATCATAATCGGATGTTGATTTTCTATCATTCCGATCACCAGTCCAATCAACATCAGTATAACCTCTTATGAATAAATCAGATCTAATATAACACAATGTATAATCTGCAGTTCCATTTAGGTATCAAAATATTATTTTTACTGTTATACCAGTGATCTCTTCCAAGATTGCATTGATACCTACTAACTAGACTCATGACATAATAGATGTCTGGCAAGTACACATCATAGTATACATCAGACTCCCGACAACACTAGAATAATTAACTCGAGACAAGTCTTCCTTTTTTTTTTTTCAGTCTTTGGACACATTTCAAGGCTTAAAGTTTCACCCCTTGCCATAGGAGTATGCATGGATTTGCAACTATTCATTCAAAAACGTTCCAATATTTTCTTTATATAAGTTTCTTGAGAAAAACTCAAAAATTACTCGGAACGATCTCTTTGGATCATAACACCCAATATATAGTCTGCTTCACCCATATCTTTCATTTCAAATAATTTTGAAAGCCATGACTTCACAATTTTCATATACTCCAAATTATTTCCAACTAATAAAATATCATCTACGTAAAGAGAAAGAATTAAAATTTCCATTGGACCTTTTTACATAGATGCAATGGTCTTCATCGATCATGGTGAAAGCAAATGATATCACCTCCTTATGAAATCTCAGTTAGCATTACCTTGAAGATTACTTTAGGCAATGAATTGATCTCTTCAATTTAAAAACGTTCTTTTCTTAGCCTTTAACAACGAAACCTAGTGGTTGTTTCATGTAGTTTTCCTCATTTAATTCTCCATTGAGAAAAGTGATCTTCACATACATTTGGTCTAATTCTAGATCTAAACCTGCAACAATAGCTAAAAGTAATCGTATGGTGGTAAACTTTACAATTGGTGAAAAGGTTTTATCATAGTCTATTCTCACTTCTTGAGTAAAACCATTTTCCACCTATCGTGCTTTGTGTCTTTCTATTGGCCATCTGATTTGCATTTAACTTTGAGAATCCATTTATTTCCAATAGCTTTACGTTCTTTAAAAAGGCAAATTAGATCCAAAACTTTATTGGTTTTTATGGACTCTAATTCTTCTTTCATCTATTTTACCAATCATCCCTCTTAGTGCGTCATAAGGCCTCCATTTCACACACAATTCTTCAATAATTGATAGCTCCGAAATCACATATAACTCTCACACTTACAAAGATGAACACATGCATGACTTCACCCATAGGTTTGCTTTTATTTTCTGATCAACATTCGTTTCAGCTCACTCAAGATCAAAAAGGTCTTTTAAAGGCTTGTAACGGGGCTGAGTGTAAAGGTATGATCATTTAGGCTCAGTGGCTGCTACCCTCATGAAATGTCGTTTGAACATCACTTTCTTCCTTTCCTTCAACATTTGACTCATGCTTAACATTCACCCCATTATTCAACTTCCAAAGGAATATGGGACACCCTATTTCTTTTGCAACTTTCACAACTTTATTGCACAACTTTGTTTTATTCTTTTTGTTTTTCTTTGTTCTTTTCTTTTTCTTTTTCATTTTTTTGTGTTGAGGGGTTCCATCTTTTTTTTTTTCTGGGTCCATTGCTAGAAAGGGGAACTTTCACATTCTTGATTTAGCTTCTCTTTTCACCACACCCCCAACTTTGGCTTTTGGCTTAAGTTGGCTATTCACACAAACCACACTTCATGAAGATTATGGGTGAATGGATAAAGAGAGGTCTCAATTGCTCAAGTTTCTTCCACGAAAAGGATAAGGCTCAAAGGGGGTTCAAGGAAGGTTCAGACATCTCACAAGGTTGGCCACAAAAGAGGTATATTATCAAATTGTTTCACTCTTCAAAATTGTTGCCTAAGATCATTTCAAGAGCTTGCATAACTTAGTCAACCGGACCAATGGGGCAAATTCTAGGTGTCAGCACACAAAGTTCATGGGAAGCTCATCACACAAAGCATTGGCACCAATATCAAACGAGACTCCAAACTTTTGCTAGTGTACAATGTTCATCACAAAAGACTCATTCGATAATCAGCTAGTCACAATGAGATGCAAGAAATCCACATATTATCTATGCAACTTCATTTGGCCACATCTTAGCTGCATATTCATTTTTGTTCAATTAAGAGCACTATTCAAATCATCGATATTGATCATAACCAATACTCAAATTTGCATAAGAACAACCACATTCACATATAACAAGAGGTGGCAAAAATTTTTGGATGGGTCAAACACCATTTTCATTTGTAACAAGGAGCCATAAGCTCAAACATTCACAAAACAATATCAACACACAGTTCAAAACACAAAATCCCAATATATTGACAAAAGATAGTCACAAAAGGTAGGTATAGAAATACCTCACCCCACTACAAATAAACATGCAGTTGTCCTCAAATGCAACAAAATAATAAAAAGTAAATAAAAATGACAAAGAGGGAGGTAAAAAAAGGTCATGTCTACACAGTTGCTCCATCTTTTGGAGCATCAATGCCTGATGTCACATTAACACTAGCTCCACCAGATCCTGCCATGGGTGTATCTGCCATTGAAATCTGCATGGATGAATCCACCATAGCCTCCTCAACCTCTGTAAGGCCCTCATATGTGGTCTCCTCTTGAAGACCGAGTTGTTCCTCATCTGTCTCTGCGTAGAGTCAGCAGTAGCCACCTCTTCATCTCGAACCTCATCTCTGGTGGTAGCCGGAGGCACATCATCATCAGCTGGCATGTTAGGGATCTCTATAGTCCCAAAAATCATGGACATATCTATGGACTTCATCTGGTCCACATCCTTCCTCAACACAGCAATTGCAGCCTTTAAGTCGTCACCTCATCAATGGCCCCTGTCCTTGCTCACACACCGTTATCCTTGACGCAAAGGCATCAGTAGAAACACTAAAGGGTGGCACAACAGCAGTAAGGGCCCTCTCAATCATCCCAAGGACTATGGCCTCAAGACTGGAGGCATGCCTATCACCAAAATGGGCTAGCTATCCCATCCATAGTATCGCAGCCTGGGTGAGTGGAGGTCGAGAGGAAGTGGCACTAGCAGCAGACCTAGGAGGCAGGGGAGCAGT
This sequence comes from Solanum pinnatisectum, assembly GCA_035578085.1. Classification (NCBI taxonomy): domain Eukaryota; kingdom Viridiplantae; phylum Streptophyta; class Magnoliopsida; order Solanales; family Solanaceae; genus Solanum; species Solanum pinnatisectum. The sequence continues at coordinate 130,256 of JAWPEI010000077.1, read as the reverse complement.
AGCGGAACTCAGAGTCATGGAAGGAGCAACACTAGATATACCTGAAGGCCCAGGGGCCAGAGTAGGCAATATTGCCTCTGCTAGTACAATGACAATGTCCACAGCCGGGGAAGAATCCATTGTGGCTGCCTTCTTCTTCTCAGCCTCATCCTTCAAGTACTAGACCTCAATGTGCCGGATATTGGTAGAGGAGGTGGGAATAACTTCCACATCCTTCTTCTTATCACGGGGCACTCGGGCTCGTCTGCACTATTCGGTGATCAACACCAGGAACAAAAGTGATGTCTGACGCTGCCTAGCCCTCATGGCCATTTCTTAGCCAATGATCATACCTAAATTTGTACTCCTCCCATCAATGATGCAGCCAAGACAAGCTACTTTCATGTGGCAGAGGATAGAATCATTCTGGGAAGGCATGATGGTGATGCTAATAAAGTCAAACAAGTACCTTGGTGCTACGTTGAGGTCATTCTTTTCTATGGGTTCTCCAGCCTCGATCCACCTAGGAGTACCATTAGATAACAGAGGGGCTAACCACTTTTTCAAAGTCTCCAATGACTTTGTCTTGATCATGTATTGATATTCATCAGAAATATTACTGGTGTACTCCAAAACTACGTTAATGTCATAACTTTCACAGTTTACCTTCTTGCCTCTGACGACCACATAATCCACCAGCTTGAATGTAGCCAATTTTCTTTTCCCTTGTGGCACTAGGGCTCTGTATGCAGTGTAAAACTCCCAGATCCAATTGGGAATATAAGGGCCATGAGGTTTGGTGAAGATCTGAAACTTGTGGGACCTCAAGGTGCGTCAGATCTCTGGATATCTGTCTATCACTCCATCTGTAGATAGCCTATCCTCTTCAATAATGGTCCTCAAACCTTTAGTCTGTTCATAGACCAAGGAGGAGGACCCTATGCAGGTTGTGTTGGGACAACAACCTGATCTGAGATAGGAGGAGGAGTAGCAGCCTTGGGTACCCGGATCCTCAACGGATCATGCATCCTCAGCGCAGTTGAGCTCTTCGGGCCAATATCAGCTAATCATCCTCAGGCTTAGGGATGACAACCTGAGGGTCCTGGTGCTCACCCTCACTCTCAGAAGTGGTGAGGTGAGTAGCGTACACTCCCTAACTGTTGGAGCTGACCTTCGGTGACTTAGAAGTAGGTGCCTTCCTTTTCTTTTACCCTTCCCACCTGTGGTAGGAAGTTTTGTGGTCTTTTCCTTGGATGCAGTTGCATCCTTATTGATGTGATTCCCTTTTCCCACTTGCGGGGCGTCATGTCTCATCCTACTACTTTTGGTCTAGCCATATCTTCCAAACACATCGAAAATGGTTAGATGTAGTTCAAGAAAACTACATAATAAAGATTGCAGAAAGACTCGCCGAATCACTTTGGCTAGCCAAATTGGGCTCACTGGAAGGATTGGCATGAAAATTTCCTAGAAAAATGGCATGTCGGCGATTTGTAGGGCCATTCGGCGAGTTCAGACTAGCCCGCCTATAGTTACAGTATGTTTTAGGGGTTAGGGGCGCAGAAAGGGCGATCAAGGGAGAGTTTCGGTGAGTTGCCAAGTGAATTTGGCGAGCTCAGGTTTCTCGCCGAAAGTTACAGAACCAACCTCAATCCAAACATGAATTAAAGGGGATCTAAGGGGACTTTGGCGAACCACCGAGTGGTTCGGCGAGCTCAACCCAGCTTGCCAAATTGCCCAACGTGCCAATTTTCAACCCCAGTTCCCAAAATAAAGCCCGCAGCCCCCGAACACAAAATCAAACAACATACAAACTCAATTAAGCCAAGACCCATATGACCCATGCCACCAAGGTACTCAGACTTCCCCCGGTTTGGCCAAAATTGGCCATTTGACGACTTTTGCCCTTAAGAGTAACGTAAAATGCTCCATCATTAGGCAAAGAACGTCATTTAGCACAATTTGGGTTACTCAAACTTCACCCGACTAGACCCAACAACAATTTTACCACAATCCATAAATTTACGATCAATTTTAATGCACGAAATTCATGGAATCATCATTTTAAGCAATTAAAGCATGATATCAAAACTAAAATAGGCAAACTAGCACATCAAACACAAGTTCAGAGTAGGCCCAGCACACATCAAGTAGATTTATACAATTGCATTGGAATTTAATTACTAATAAGAGTTTTGGGGTTCGGAAAATAAACCTTTAATGCCAAAATACGATTTTATAATGCTAGATAGCAAAGAATTCCAACTCCGAACACAAGATCAACGACAAAATGCGAGAAAATGCAAGAATAAAGAAAGACTAGAGTGTGGGTGTGATTTTAAAAATGAGGGAATATGAAAGAGTTGAAATTTGAAACCTTTGACCTTCTAAAAATTGTCTAGCTCTTCGCCCTTCGGCAATATTAGTTCACTTCGCCGAACCACTAGGCGACACACCGAGTGGTTACTTACCTCTCCGAGTTTTACAAGACTTCCAATTAATTTAGGGGTCCAAACGACGAATAAAGTCGGGCTCGCTGACCTGTTTGGTGAGTCATCGACTTGTCATGGACCCGCCGAGTTTTACAACTCCCACCTGATAATTCTTTGAGTCCAACGGTGGTCTAAGTCAGGCTCGCCGACCTCTTTTGCAAGTCGTCGACTGGACTCTTGGCTCGCCAACCTGCATATTTCAACACATTCCACTTTTTTACCTACACAATCAACACCCATTATTCAAACTCAAAAAGAAAAGCAATAAAAATTTGGGTTGCCTCCTAAGAAGCGCCTTAGTTAACGTTGTGGCACGACGCAAGTACCCACTCAAACTTCATTCTTAGGGTTTGCCATAGTATCACTAGGCAACCCCCCTTGTTGTATTGGGTTAAGATATAAAGAAATCTGACCCATTTAGGTCTCCAACTGCTTGATAGAGAAGGAATGAGAGGTCACCATTTGGTTGAGAGTTGACACATCTTCCTTCATTTCCTTTAAAACTTTGTCAGACCCTTCAACCTTGTTGAGACTACATGAGAGAATATCCTTAGTCTAGCAACCCTCAGAATCGTTGGGCTTTTGACGCTCATGGGGAGGAACATACCAATCCTTCTCCCCTTCTCTTTCCTTCCAGGCGGCATTACGATCGCGCCACTCTCTGTCATGGTCTCTCTAGCCCTCATCTCTATTCCAATCTTGGTTTCCACCCGGTGTAGGGTAGTTAGAAAGATAACCTCCTTTTTGGTAGGCTAGAAAGTTTACTTCCTCATTGTACAGCACTTCAAACTTGACCTTATCGGGGTTTACACAACGAACACCCACAACATTGACACTCCTAGCACCAAAACCCATGACATTTTTGGCTAAAATGTCAAGTTGGGTCATCATCTTTGCCATGGTTTGGTCCCTCTCTTGATCTTTCTCAAGCTGCTCCTTTGTCAATTTAAAAGTGAGAGGGGAGACCTGATCTTCACAAGTGTACTATGCTTAGTTTATCTTGGCCGTGCCATCAAGGAGTTGGGCTGCTATCACATAAGGTTGTTGCATTAAACCTCCCGAAGAAAGTTGATCAGCCACTCCCTTGTTCACCGAATCAAGGCTTCTGTAAAAGTACTGCATCAAGACATTATCAGGCAATCCATGAGTTGGGCATTGTAGCACCAACTTCTTAAATCTTTGCCAAGTCTCATGGATTGGCTCAACCTCCAAACGCTTGAAGCTCTGGATACTGTCCTTAAGTGTCATCATCTTCGAAGGAGGGAAAAATTACACTTGGAATGCGGTGACAAGCTCTTCCCACGAAGTGATAGAATCTCTTGGCAACTTAGCCAACCACTTACACGCATATCCCATTGGAGAAAATGGAAACAACCTCAACCGGACCAACTCTTGGGATATATTTTCAAAGGAGAATGGCCCGCAAACATCAATAAAGTTCTTTATATGCTTGTGGGGATCCTCATGAGCCAACCCACCAAACAAGCCCTTATATTGTAAAAGCTGCAACATAGAGCTTGTAATGTGGAACACAACCTTCCATTCAGCTGGAGGCGAGCGAATGTCACCAACTCCACCCACTAGATTTGGGTCATTGACATTTGGTTCATTGACATCATTAAGATTGTTGATGTCATCTTGGTGGCCCACTTGGCTATCATTGCTTCCATTGACACTCATTTGCTCTGTTTTCAATAGCAACACAAAAATCAAAACTAAAAGTAAGTAGATTCAACTATGACTAACAAGAACACAATGCAACTTCACCAAAAGAATTTCAAACAACACCACTCCCCGGCAGCGGCGCCATTTTGATTATTAACGTTTCAAAGACACTTCATCCAATTCTAAGCATCCATGATCGTAAATCAGTATGTAACCCAACTAAATGAGTTGGGGTCGAATCCCATGGGGAGCGGTACGTGTTTCAGATTCAATTGAGAAGTATGAACATGGTCAAATCAGTCATAGGAATAAAAATTATCGAGTAAAGACATCATTCAAATTAAAGGGTGACACGAATGTCAAATAGGAGGGTTTTGGTTTATATTATCAACTACAAATAATCGCAATCAATACGAATTAACAATAACGAGATGGGTTCTTGGGATGTGATCGATTATAGGCTAATATAGACATATAGGTAATTGCAAATATTAGAAAATAGCTAGATATTGGTGAGTAGGCTAAGCTATAGGGGAGGTAAATTTTCTCTTGAACAATTTACCTCGAATAAAGTTATTTCTCTCGAACATCAACAAGCATACAAAATAAGAGCAGCCCACACCTTAATTCATTCACTCTCTCGAGCTGATTGTGTGGGATTGGGTTTAGGATTCACTCTCTCTCTAGCTGAACCCAAGTCAACCCAATACCCACAAAACATCAATCAATTATTTTAGTGCTAAATCCTCTCTCTCGAGCAAGCCAAGAACACAAACATAAAACTGCATTTGCAACTATAATTCTTAAATTAAACCACAATTAATGATTAAACTCACTTCTAAATACCATTTAAACTATAAATTAGCAATACCCATTAATGAAATCAGCCCATAATCACATAATCACACCTAAGAATTGGAGTTTTAGCTAGACATCATAAAAAGGTAAAAATCGTTACCAAATTGATTATCCATCAACGGGGTAAAAGTGATTTCGTCCTTACAATGCTCCAATTTGAAGATTCTCAAAGACCCACTTCAAAATTCTCAAAAGTGAATTTCTTCAATCCCTCCAAGCTTAGGAAAACTAGAGAAAACTATCTCCAGATGCTAAAAACATAATAATTAAATGTTCTAAAGAGTAATTCATTCTAAACTAAATGTTAAAAAATGTATTTATAGTCGCTAAAAATGTGTTGCGAAAAGTCATTTGGTGAAGTAAGTTGGGCTCACCGAACCACTTGGTGAGCCGCCCTTTAGTCACTTCCATCACCCTTCTGCCTTGGCATTTAGAATCCTTAAGGTTTGTAAATTTGGGAGATCTAGCACTGCATTGTGGAACTACTCGGTGATACGCCAACTGCTCCTTTCTCTCGCCGACTTGGTTTCTTCCCTCAGGCCTTGGCACACTAGAACTTTAAGTTGTTAGATAAGCCACTCGGCGGCTCGCCGAGTGCTCTTGGCAATCCTCAGGCTCGCCTATCTTCATTTCTTTAGCCTGTTTTGTTTTTTTTTTTTTGCTTGTAAGTGTCTTTTCTTTGTTCCTCAATCCATATTCTTGAAAATCAAGGATTAATCATTAGTTATTGACACAAAATAATCATTTGAGGACACTAAATCTATATAAACTAAGCCCTAAATGAGTCCAAATCTCGTACTTATCAAGCATATGCTACAAAAATCCATTCAAACAATCAAGACTGTGCAAATAAATCAACAAGGATACGAGCATGCATTTGAGAACTACAAAAACTTAAAGACGGGGTTCGAATCACCAACTTCAAGATCAAATAAATGAATACTAGGCTAGAGATTGACAAGCATAAAGCATAAAATCCCCTCGAGCAATTGATCCCCATGCTAAAATGCAACAATTAGCAAGTACAAAAATCTAAAATATGGTTGTGACAGTGCAAAGGCCGAAAAATATGAACTGAAATAAGTTTTTGAATTTAAAAATGGTTTTTGGCCTTATGACCCTTCATTCATGCGTCAGTTGGTGATGTTAACTTATGTCGCCGACCATTTGGTGATGCACCGAATGGCTCTTTTTTCTGCCGAATCTTACAAAAACTTCAGCCATTTAGTTGGTCCAAACGGCAATCCAGATAGGGTTTGCCGACCTGTTCAGTGAGTCACCAATTGGTGCCTAGGCTCGCCTAATAGCTCATTTTCCCAAAATTTCAAATTTTCAACCTGCACAATCAACACCTGCAATTCAAACAACAATATTGAAAGCTCAAAAACATGGGTTGCCTCCCAAGAAGCGCCTTATTTAACGTCGTGGCACGAAGAAGATACACATTCACTATTCTTTCTTTGGGTTAACCAAGGTATCACTTGGTAACCCCCCCACCCCACCCTTTTGCCTTTGGTTTAAATAGGAAGAGATTTGGCCCATCTGCATTTCCAGCTACTTAATGGAAACTAAGTGGGAAGTGATCATTTGGTTCAAAGATGAGACGTCTTCCTTAATTTCTTTTAGAACTTTGTCTGATCCTTCCACTTTGTTGTGAATACATGCAAGCATATCTTCCGTGAAGAAATTTTCAGGATCAGCCCTTTCCTCTTTTGGCTTTTGACGCTCATGTGGGGGTACATAGCGATCCTTGTCGCCATCCTGCTCCCTCCAGTTTGTACCACGATCACGCCATTCCCTATCATGGTCTCTCCAACCTTCATCACGCTCTCTGTTCCAACCTTGGTTTCCGCCTGGCCTTGGATTGTTCGAAAGGAAACCTCCTCCTTGAGTTGCTAGAAAATGCACTTCGTCATTGTACAAAGTCTAAAAGTGTGCATCATCAGGATTCACTCCACTAACTCCAACGGCATTCACAGCCTTAGAACCACTACCCATGACATACTCTGACAATAAATCCATTTAGGTCATCATCTTGGCCATGTTTTCATCCCACTCTTGATCTTTTTCAATTTGTTCCTTTGTCATCCTGAAATTCAAAGGAGACACTTGATCTTCTGTAGTATACCAAACACAGTTAATTTTTATCATCCTAGCAATAAGATTAGATGTTATTTCAAAAGTTTGTTGCATAATTCCTTCTTGGACAAGTTGGTCAGCCACACCCTTGTTGACTGAATCTAGACTCCGGTAGAAATGTTGTAATAACATGTTGTTCGGGAGTCCGTGAGTTGTACATTGGAGCAACAACTTCTGAAACCTCAACCACGTCTCATGAATTGATTCACCATCCAATCATTTGAAGCCCTGAATATTGTCTCTCAATGCCATCATCTTCAAAGGATGGAAAAATATTATATAGAACACAGTAGTGAGCTCTTCCCAAGAAGTGATTGAGTCCCTTGGTAGGTCAGCTAACCACTTTGTTGCCTCCCCCATCAGAGAAAAAGGAAAGAAGCAAAGTCTAAAGGATTCCTGAGAGATGATCTTGAAAGAAAATGGGCCACACACATCCACAGTTCCGGATGTGGTCATGATACATCCTCAGTAGCTAGACCTCCAAACAAACTTTTCATTTGCAACAACTACAACATAGTGCTAGTCACATGAAACACCGCATTGCCCATAATCGGAGGCAATCGAACAGTACCCATGCTTTCCAACTGATCTTCATTGACATCATTCTAGTTATCGATGTCATCATGATGTCCAAGTTGGCTAGCATTGCTCCCGCTAACACTCATCTCGTCACCTGTTGAAGAGCAGCCAACGACAAACAAAAGTAAGTTAATTCAACTACAACAAGACTAGTTCACAACTAAACTTCACTAAAAGAATTCTAAACACCACTCCCCGGCAGCAGATCCATTTTTATAAAACTCAACTACACTCCATCCAACAGGGAGTGATACGGTAGAGAATTCAATTATGAAGTAAAAGGCGTGTTCTAATCATTTGTAGAAGTAGACATTATCGAAACAATTAAAATAAATTACAGGGGTTTGAAAACCAGTGTCAATTGGGGGGCTTAGAGTTTTAAGTTAACAACTATGAAACAGGGAAATAATCAAATAGAGAGGGATCCTTGGGGATGTGATCGATTAAAGGCCAATTTTTCTATATGGCTAATTATTATCTACTAAAAGACGTCGAATCTCAGTGGGTAGACTGGACTTTAGATATAATAGCCATCTCTCGATCAACTACCACGAATCAAGTGAGTTCTCTCGAACCTCGACAAGCATAACACTATGAACAACTCGAAACCTCAATTAATCTACTCTCTCGAGCTAGATTTGTAGGATCAAATTCAGATTCACTTTCTAAAGCTGAATCCACAATAACCCAATCACTACAATCATTAATTGATAGTTTTAATCCAAAAACCTCTTTCTCAAGCAAGTTTTCAATACTAAGCTAGAATTGTATATGCAACTACAATTCATAAATGAAAACTCAACTTTCAATTAAACCCACTTCAAAACAACATTTAAATCAGTAAATACTAATACTCATAATCTTATCAAAACAATTAATCACATAATCATACCCCAAGAATGAGGAATTTAGCCAAATATTACAAAAAGCAAGAAAATGTTACCAACTATGTACTCCATCAGTTTCGGTAACAATTTGCAAGTCTTCACAATGCTCCATAAGTAGTTCCAAATCAAAACCCGACTCTAAATTACTCTTCAAAAGACTAAAAAATGTATTTGCAGTGTTGAAGATAAAAAAACCCAGAGTTAAATTGTGTGGAAACTCTCTAAAACTTCTGTCCCTTTTTTCATCTTTTAAAAATCGCATTTATACTCTTCTTGATTTTTAGCTTTAGGACCGATCGACGGACTAAGTCAAGCATTGCTGACCAAGTTGGTGATGCGCCGAATGCCTTCTTCCATAGCCTTCTTGACTTGACTCTTCACCATTGACCTTCTATAACTTAAGACGATCATGATCTCCATCGCCGATCCATTTGGCGCTTCGCCGAGTTACACTTTCCATCACCGAGTTGGATTTTTCCCAGGGCTGGTCTTCTGGAACTTTTGGCGAGCTAAAGAACCATAAGGCGGTTCGCCGAGTTGTCTTGGTGATAACCAACTTTGCTTTTCTTCAACTTTTTCAGCTTTCCGCTCCTTTCTACCTGATAATGTATTTGCCTTGCTCCACTGCCTTTACTGCTACATGTTAAAACTTTAACATCAGTTTAGAGCATACAATAGGCATTGAGGATACTAAAACTATGAATATTAAGCCCTAAATGAGTTGAAATCCCTGACTCATTATAAGTCTTTAAATTGATTGAGTATATTGTCATTAAATATTCATCATTTGTGTTGTGCGAGTAAGGCACTGTTTTGAGTGCATTCAAACATTATATATGTTTATTATTCATCCTTATTATTACTAATTATATTATTTTACTTGGTTGCCGATATTGTGAATATTAAACGTGTTCTGAAATAATTCATAATTGGAAAAATATATAATGAATAGTGAAATTAGAGCCCTATATCTAGTTGTAGATAATTTTTGAATGGTGTTTGCTCCTTATTTTGGTCTTTATCAGAAGTTTTTGTGTCTTAATTCCAACTACTTAAATCATGTCCATTAATCTAGTGGTGAGTAGTTCTTGGATGATGTTGTTCGTTATTTTTTGTTATATTAGAATTTATGTGAATAATCTCAAATTTTATAAAATGTTAGAGTTATTAAACAACATATTTTATGATAGTTTATTTTCTTAATAATTATTTTTCTCATTTGAAGTCTCATAAATCTGCATCTTACTTTCTTTTATGAACATCGAGCTTGAAGTAAAATGTTTCACATGTTGATTGTTCAGTTTCAAGCTCAAAAAATCACTTTATGCTTTTTATGTAACTAAGCATCATTATATATATATATATATATATATATATATATATATATATATATATATATATATATATATATATATATATAAGTTTTAAAGTGCAAAGTTGAACTACCATTTTATCCTTAGACAAAATAAAATATAAGTATAAAACATTTAATTAATAAAATATCAAATAATAATTATATCATATTATATTAAATACTAAAACTGAATGATGTTAATCAAAAGTTGACCATATAATATTATATATTAAATAGTGTCTTTTCCACTTTTCATATATAAAATTTATGAACACTAATTAAATACAATTGTAGTAATGTGAAAATAATGAGTAAAATATCCATAGCATAACGGGACATACTTTAGAATTGATAAAAGCATCTCTTAATTATTTTATTAAGAATATGAAAAGTTAGGAAAGTAAATTATTTCTATTAATAAAATATATAAGAACTAAATTTATGTCTTAATTTTAATTAAGATTCTATATTTAATGGTAAATTATGGTTGAAGCTTTTGGTGAATGTGTCAATTAATCACAATTCAAGTCTTTTCCCCTTCTAAGCTTAAGTGTCTATGACCAGTAAACTTTTTAATTCATTGAAGTCTATTACTCTAAGTTATTTTACATTTTTTGGTCTTTGGCGTTTCATTTTCCTATGGTTAATTTGTAATGTAAAATTTCAATGATAAATAGAGTTCACTTCAAAGTCATTTGTTATCATTTGTCCTACCCAAATTCTTCCGAGAGTAAATAAAAAAAATCAAGTATGTTTATTATATTTTGGGATAAGCATAATTATTCTGAAGCTTTGACTGAAATCTCAGAGACACATCTTAACTAAACTAAGGGCCATTACACCCACTCCCAAACTCATTTTTTTATAATGTTCTTTACTTTTTTCGCTTACATGACATCCAAACATCTCACACGCGCCGCAGAGTGTGTCAAGTAAGCCAAAAGGTATACAAAATTACAAAAGAAAATGAGTTTAGGAGTATTAGGATCTTAGTTTACTTAAGATATATATCTAGAATTTCAGTCATAGTTTATGAGTACTTGAACCTTATCCCTTATCTTTTAGTTTCACTATGTATAAGGGTCAAAGTTAGCGTTTTATCTAATTTTATAAAGAAAATAGGCAAATATCTCCCTAACCTATTATCGAATTCTCAACTACACACTTATACTTTGCGGGGTCCTATTGCCCCCTGAACTTTTTAAAAACAAAATATATACCACCCTAAAACTAGACAACCACATTCTCAACATGTAGTGATGCACACTCGCTCCACCTGTTATTTTTATTATTTATATTTATTTTTTCTCTTTATCCCTTTTTTCATTAATTACAAAAATATGTATACTCTTTTTATTCCTCCTCCTCCTTCTTCTTCTTCTTCTTTTCTCTTTTGTTTTCATTCCCTTATTCCAAAACACTCACCCGCTAAAAAAATCGAAGCTATTTTTACTATCATTTTTTTCATCACTTTATAGCATCCTTTCAGGCACCTTGACAAGCTTGATTACTTATCTATTTCCTTTTTTTGAATTCCCAGATTGGTTGACCAATTTACGTTTGTATCTTCACCTCATTTGGGAGGAAGCACTAGACACTGCAGAATGGGGCACACCAATTTTCTTCTTTCTTGCCTAGAACTAGCATCTTGGGGGATCTGGATTTACTTCAAATTCAATTTTTTTTACTAATAGATCCTATAATTATCAATCTCAAACCTCACTCAATCAACTACATCTCAGAAATTGTCGCTATCAATCTCGTTAATTCATCAATCGTTGGTGAATCGGGATTTTTCCTCTTAGAAATTATCAATGATGATGTGGAAGACATCGTAGGCTCCTCCTCCTCATCTTCCTTGAGAGCTTTGGTGACCTCCATTAATGGCAATATTCTGCCCTGTTCGTCCTCTCTCCCCTATTCCTTCACTTTTTTTAATTTGTTAGTTAGATTTTCAAAGCAATGTCCAAATATCTCGAAACGAGTTCTGCTATCATCATTCACCTATCTTCCTCAAAGACTCAGTTCATTATTCACCTATCTTCTTCAAAGACCCAGTTTTGATGAACTTATGGTGTTCTAGTAATGATGAAAATGGTGAAAGTGCTTTGGTGATGGAAGGGATGGGTGAAAATATAAAAGAAAGGGGTAAAGAAATATAATAAAATGAAAAAAATGATATTTAATGACTTTTCCATGTGTCAAATGCGTGAAATTCACATGTCACCATAGATTTGGCTATGACTTTTTAAGGGTATAATTATTTCATTTTTAAATAGTTCAGGGGGGGTGATAGGACTCCCGTGAAGTTTCAGTGTGTAGTTGGAAATCCAGATATATGTTGAGGGGGCATTTGGCCATTTTCTCTAGAAAACAATATATAAATATGAAGTTTATTATAATGATTTTAATTTGTATCAACTACAAAGTCCTGCTCAAAAAAGGAGAAAAGTTAAATTGTCAAAAGAATTTATGCATAAATAGAAATTAAAGAAGAATATATCTTCTACACTTTTCAGTAAATAGAAAATGGATCATCATATAAAAAATAAATTATATTGGTCTTCTCATATCCTGCCTCACAGTACATTTGTACGTCAAATAATAGAGATATTCCAAAGCTAAAATGGTACAATACCATTTATTTTGAACTATACATGCATGGACGTTGGGATGAGATTCAGAATAATGGAAAATTTATGGAGAGTCAATAAATTTGAGTAAGATTGGCATCCTTAAGATTTATGTGCTAAGTATTGTATGATATCAAGTTTGTAAATGAATTTTGTCATTTGGTGATGAAGATGTATGCAATCTTGTATTCCTAAATGTTGTGGAACTGACTATTCATTTCATCAAAATATTCATATTTATTGAACATGCAAAATAATTAAAAATGGAATTTGTTAGCATAATACATTATTTACAAACTTTGAAATGGTTGCATGAAATTTGATCTCCCTTCAAATATTAATATACGCCAATACAGATTAGGAACTAGTACATTATATAATAATATAACTTTGAAAAGTAGACAAATAAAGACAATTCATTAATATATAAAAAGTTAGTAGAAAAAAAGCTATATATAAACCACCTTCACGTTCGAAAACGTTTCTTTCATAATATGTTTTTCCTCATTAAAATTATGTCACGACCCAAAAAAGGACGTGATGACACTTGTCTATTCCCACCAAGACAAGTCAGCATCAACCTATAGAAAACGAAACAAAAGTGGAAAGATAAAGCAAGAAAAAGATAAAAGTAGAAAAATTATTGTAATGACCCGGTTCGTCATTTTTGAAAAGTTTCTTGAATTTACCATTTTTCCCATCCCAATTTCGACCCTGAATCTTTTAAGTTTGAGTCTTAAAAGTTGATTTTAAACTTTGAGTTAATAGTTGAGAATTTGGTAAGTTTGTGATCTTGAAAGGCTAAGTTGCTTAAAGTTGTTTTTTTGAGTTATGAGCGTCGAAATGAAATTCCGTCAATTCCATCAGTCCAAGAATGTGGAATCTGAATTGTGAGAGTTGTCAATTTTAGATTCAGAGCCTTTTTGAGGATTTGAGGTTCTAAGTAGTAAAATTGTGAAAATTTAATATCTGGGTTGACTTTATTAGGGTTTTGCCCTGATTTTCTTACCTTTTTTGAAGTTTATTTTTTTCTAAAAGAAAAGACTAAACGTTACCATAAATTTTTTTACTTTTCCTAAAAGGAAAATATATTTTTCTACCATATTTATTTTATTCATTCCTTAGAGGAAAAGTTAGGAGATCTATAAATTGAAGACCCCACTTCAAGAACACAAGAACATCCACAATGTAGTCAATAAAGAGTTTCCCTCAATAGTTTTAATATTTTCTTTTTATTAGTTTTTCATATGTAGGTCATTTGGCTAAACGATATAATAATATTTTTAGTTTTAGTATAAGTTTTTTATTATCTGATTTATCAACTATATGATTTGCAATTGTAAGCTTCCGCATGATGCCCTAATCACCTTCATAACCCAACAAATGGTATCAGAGCTAATGGCTCAATGACCCTAGGTCATCGAGGTTGAAGACATTTTCAAGGTGGTTTCAAATCATTTTGTAATCAATTTGATGATAATAAAGATTTTTGTCAAGCTACATTTAGAGAAAAAGTTTGAACCATATTTTCAACATTTCTATTACTCCAATTTTTAAGAATAAAAATGAAATATTTTAGAACCATTTTAAACCCATATATTTTAAATATTATTTTTAACCATGACAAGCAGTAGTTATGAAGATTTTGTGAAGAACAAGATTATCATGCATATGAAGAAGGCATATCAAGTTTTGTCAGGAAAATCCATCCAAAAGGGGAGATTTGGTAGGGTTTTGCCCTGATTTTCTTACCCTATTTGAAGTTTATTTTTTCCTAAAAGAAAAGACAAAACATTAACAAAAATGTTTTTACTTTTCATGAAAGAAAAATATATTTTTCTTCCACATTTGGTTTATTCTTTCCTTAGAGGAAAAGTTAGGAGATCTATAAATTGAAGATCCCTCTTCTCATACCAAGAACACAAGAATATCTACAATGTAGTCAATAAAAAGTTTTGTTTATGGGGAAATTTTCCCTCAATAGTTTGTTCATATGTAGGCCATTTGGCTAAACAATATAATAATATTTTGATTTTTAGTATAAGTTTTTTATTATATGATTTAGCTACCATATGAATTGAAATTGTAAGCTTCTGCATGACGCCGTAATCACCTTCATAACTCAATTGGTCAACATTCAGGATTCAGATGCTTGGATCGGAATTTCAAGAGTTTCATTGGATTTGGGGGATTATCATAGGCCTAGGTGAGGTCTTGGTTGATTGAGATCTTTTGAGCTTGTTCTAGCCTTTTTTGGCATTTAGTTAGTTTCTTGTGGTTTTCATCGGTGTTAGGTCAACGAGACCTTGAATTCATGTTTTGACTGTTCCATTAAGTCTGGAATGTTGAGTATAATTTATTTGCATATGTGGTTTGTGTACACGGGTTTCTAAACAAATCCCCAGGGTACATTCGATATTTTGAGTGTTGGCTATGTTTTTAGTCCTCACTTTTACGAAGGTCAACCGCTCAAGCGACCATCGCAAAAGCGAAGGGAGCTTCGCAGAAGCAAGAAAGGCTTTGCTCTTATGAGACCCGAGTTTTTAGCAAGGTTTTTTTTTGTGAGAACTAAGAGGGTTTTTGCCTGCCATTTTCGGGGTTTAAGCCCCATTTTTCTTTTTTAATCTTGGGGAATCCTTGGTTGCAATTTTTGAAAGAATTTCTTGTGTAAATCATTTGGGTAAGCTTTCATGATCCTAAACCTTCATTTTTCTTTGGTTATTTGTGAATTCTAACATCAAAAGTTGGGATATTGATTGGTAAATGACAAGGGTTTTCAAGAACTCAAGTTCTTAACTAAAATGGAGATTTTGAAATGTTTTTGAGTTCTTTTTCAAAATTATTTTCCCCAATGAGTTCCAAAATCCTTGAGTAATATTTTCAAGTATTAAATGTCAAACTCAAAACTTATTTTCAAAATTGGGTTTTGAGTCCATTGACCTATACCACAAGGGACAGACCGCATGAAATAAGTGAAGAAGTGGAACAATTTCCTAGAATGCTTCATAGCGCCCTGAAGATTAAATTTGGACATTAGCAAACCAATCCTCAAGAATCTATTCAACATTTTCTCTTGTACTTGGAGACTAGTAACCTAGGCTATGATACCAAATCATCACGACCCAACCCTACAATATCCTATGCTGTGACATCAATCCTACTCTAATACCTAGATAAGAGAACGCTTACCAACCAATTTTTTGAAATGATAATGCAAAAATTAATAAAACATAAGGAATATCATTAATATGTTGAAATAAACATAAAACTCGGATGTAGGAATCATATTTTTACAATTATAATAGAATTCATCCCAAGAATTAGTCTAAACAGCTACAAGAGCTACTAAGAAACTGCAATGTATAAAGAAAAATCGAATCATTACTAAATCTTACAACCATACTACGCCAAGTAGCATAGCGAGAGAAGTATGAGTACAAACAACACATACTGATAGGCATGATCGACCGATTCAAATTCACCACATAATATTAATCAAATAAACATATAACTTAAACGTAACATGAGGACCTTGATCCACTCGTTCCCCCCTCCAGCCAAAAGTAGCATTATCTTTGACTCATATTACCTATCTCAGGTCACCCACTTCCTTCCGCTGCCGACTCTACCATCTAAGCCATTCCATCATCCTATCAAATTATAGCCTAACCCTTCTACCACATAGAAATTCTCCCAAATATAAGACCACCACATACTTTGGTAATCAATTTACTACTTCCATAAAGTTTTCATGCAAAAACCTTACCTTACAACACTCCTATCATATGAGATATGAATAGGTAACATAATTTAGCAAACATATACAAACATTAATATGCACAATTATAAAAGACCTCAAACTACGAGCCCTCACTCCGACTTAGCATTCACTACCAATCACATTTGTTCATCACACCATTCCAGTAATTCAAACCACAAATATCTCTAATCATTATCTACAATGTTTATCATGTCATCCTGATATACACAAGAGCCATCCCATCATTTAAATACATCAATATGACTACTCAGGGACCAAAATGTTATATATATATATATATATATATATATATACATACATACATATATATATATACATACATTCATATATATATATATATATATATATATATATATATATATATATATATATAACATAGTTAATAAATATGATTCTCTCAAGGAACCCACACATAAACTGTTAGGATACCAGCGTGGTACCCATTCCAATCATTAGTGTATCAGTGTGGTACACAATCCAATAATAATATATATTGGCATGGTACCCCATCCAATACATATATGTGCTGATGTAGTACACAATAAAATTATATATTTGTACCGACATGGTACCCAATCTAATAAATATAAATGAACCGGTGTGGTACTGGATATAAGAAATATATGTACCGGTGGGGTACCTGATCTAATAAATATTTATGTATCAGTGTTGCACTCATTCCTAGTCATCGACACACAACACAACCATAAGTACAATGAATAGAAGCCATACTTGTTCACTCAAGTAAGCACGTCCATTTCATGCTATTGACAACACCTTTCATTTCGCGTTATGTCTTTCTCATTTCCCTAACATATATCCTGCATGCATTACTAACGATAAAATTAACAAGCACATATAATATAAATGATAAAACACACAACAGATGAGTGATAGATTTACACTCATTCGGGGTCTATTTAGCTCAATATTTAGTGTTCTCAATGCCTAATTTTGTCCTATTCTAATAGAATAATGATGATTTGCAGCTAAGAAGGCAAATGGAGAAGGAAAAGATTAAAATTTGAAAGAATAACCAAAAATACAAAAAAAAAATGCAAACTATACATTGTTGATCGCCTAGCAAGAAAGGAGGATCACCTAATGAGCACGACCTCGTCCAAAATAATAGGCCATATCACTCATGTCTATCAAATCAGGTTGGAAAAATCTTGTAGAGAAGACGATGCACTGAATGAGAAAGGCGGCCTTGCTGAATATCATCAAAAATGACAATGTAAAAAGAAAGATTGAATGCTAGAAAGGCGAACAAAAGTGGTACTCAACGATTCACCAAATGTGAAAGGCTAACTCAAATCTCACCGACTAAGGTTCAAACACTTGAAGCCTAGAGCTTGAAAAGGTGAGCTAAGGAGCAAGAGGTGATTCGCCAAATGAGTTTGGCAAGCTTGACTAGTGTCGTCGAATGAGACGCACATTGAATTTTGGGGAAAAAATTGAGAAACTATAAATAGCTGAAAGGAGAGAAAAATTATATATAAAGTTATTTAAAGTTCAGGAAAAAGTTTTGTTAGAGAGAAAACAATTTACCTTTGTGAAAAACCCTTTCTATCTTTTTGGGGTTTTTTCAACTTTTGTGCTTAAATTGACATATTGAAGTTGAATCCAAAGTGGATTTACTTGTAATTGCTTAATTTTATGTTACCCATGACTGATTTGATGGAAGTATAATCTCATTACTTTTTTTTTATGGGTGGCTAAAACCCCAAGATCTAGGGGGTGCAATTATAGGGTTGGGTGTTGATTTAATGTAGTGGCTATTGTACTATGCTCTATTTTGTTGTTGTTCATGGATGAATTTGGTTTAATTATATGGGGTTAATTTATGGGTTAAGGTTGCAAACTCAATTCCTACTTTTGAACTCTAGTCGATTTCGTAAGAAATTGATTGGACTGGGTAATTAGTTCAATACTAGCAATTTAGGTTTGATGCTTGTAACTTTCTTGAAAATAAAGGTTATTGGTTGGATCTATTTGCCCTATTTTTCCATCGAAAAAGAGAATAGAGTAAGGTTTTGGGTTGTTTAGATTGATAATTAGATGAGACCTAAAGGAGATTCTATGCATAGATTCTTTGAGATCGAAATATGATTAGCATCAATAAAGATAAATTAGACTATTCATGAATATTCATCACTATAGAGCAACACAATTACCCCTCTATGACATTGATTTCAAATTCTCGCACCCTTGTTTATTTTTTATTCTTGAATTCTTCAAAATCATAGTTTAATTGTGATGTTTGATAACCAACTATGTCTAATGAAACCTCTTCATAGAAGTCTTCAAAGTATTTGTGGGGATTCACAGCCGTTGTAACTCCCGTGGCCTTAACCAGTGGCTAGAGGAGGATCCCTACTAGCTTGAACCCCTTCACGACCACTTGTACGACCCATCATCCACATCACGGGCCGTCTAAGGGTCCGTGGGATGGGAAACTTTTTGGGCAAGTTCTGGAACGACTTCACGAGCACCAAAATGGGTCGTGGTCCCTCTTCACGTGTCACGACCCAGGGGTACCCCTTAGATGTAACAAGGCGTATATGACCCCGATAGGCCTCATACATGCCACTTATCATATCATAACATAAAGTAATAGAAAAGGTGCAGAAATTTAAAACATTTCAACAATCAAAGTCTTTGTTTAAACGAGCGAAAGTCTAACAACATTGTCTCAAACCATCTAACATAAGAGATAAAATCTTGGGACGCAGCCCATGCAATAGTCCAACATGAAAAGAAGACATAAAAGAGATAAAGGGGTGATCCAATCCTCGAATACAATGAGGACTCACCAAAGCTTCACTTCCTTGATCAACTAAGAACCTAGGCACAAGTGTGTGAATTGAGAGGTCGGACCCTACATTTTGATAAGAAATGTAGGCAAGAGTATGCGTTAGTACAAGAATGTACTAAATATAATAGCTTTCATAAACAACATAAACATAACCATTAGTCATCATAAGAAAGTAAGGCATAAGCATAATCGAGACATAATAAGCAACATAATGAAAGAGGAATACTCCCTTAAGTAACCTCACTTAACCTTATCCAAGACTTAGGTCATCCGCCTCTAGTCAAGCTTACATCATGGAAGGCATATCTAGCAATACTCCAAACAATTCATCTTCATAACATAATCGCATTATTCATAGTTACTTTTAAATACATGGGGATTCACGTCTTTGCCTAACTTATAAAGGCTAATGGGTATCTTGAAACCCTACCACTTTAATTTTATCTCAATTGTGTAGAAACTTTGAAAGTGATCATAAATAATTTCAATTATTATTATTAATGGTACATTAGAAGATTTATTACTCAAGCTCTTTACGTTAATAAAAATATAAAATGTAGTAAGTATTATATTTTATATGATTGAAAAAATAACAATATGAAAAAAATAATAACTAAAAATTACAAGTTGTATTAAAATATTTTTATGTTAATAAAAATAGAAATTATTGTAAGTATTATTTTTTATATGATTAAATAAAAATAATAGTGTGAAGTAAATAATAATTAAAGATTACACGTTGTATCAAAATAATAATTACTAAAAATTATGATAAACTTTATATTAGTCATAAAAGGAATTTACACATTAATTACTATATTAGAATACTAGAAAAATTGGTGAGTTTCTGAACATCTAATCATATGATAAAGACATAAATTATATTTTCTTATTAGAAAGTTCAAAAGATTAAATTAATAATTTAAAAAATAATATAACAAGTATCTGATTCATTATTTATAATTAATTATTTTCAACGATTAATAAAAAATGTATATATCATGTACATGTTTGTATTTGTAAGTGTTCAAAGTTTCATTCCTTAAATACAACAAAATAGGAAAGAAAAATAGCAAGCAAATAATAGTATTTGTATTTAAATTTGTGTGAAGGTTACAATTTTTATGAAATCTTTAATGAAATATATGTAATTCCCTGACTCTTCTCTTCACAATCATTCTTGACTTGATGAAATAGTTGCGGCTCAACACTTGGAGCGAAATTTTTTTTGTATGCAGAAGACTTGCAAATCATCACTAAAGAGCAAGGATTATCGATGTATTACAGTGTGTGTTCTCTCTTTTTTTGGGTCTTGTGAGAACCCCTTTATATAGTTGAGCTAGGGTTTCGGGTATTTCGGTCTTTAATTAATTTTAGAGGACCTTGGGCTAGAGGAGCTTGAATTGGGCTCTTCATGTCAACTTAATGGACCGACCCAAAAGTAATTTGGACTTTCTTTAAGTCATATATTTTGACTTAAATATTAATTCGACTTTATTAACTAGTAATTTGACTTGGTTAATATATCATGAGTTTATAGATTAATCCAAAATTTAATATGAATTTATCAATAAAATTCCATGGTCTACAAATGCCCCCTGCTTTGAGGCTTGTTGCAGTGTTCAACTTGTCGAATCTTAAAAGCCAAGGCATGAAGTATTCGTGATGTATATTGTTTTTCTTATGGATTTTTTCAAACGTTCCCTATTTGATTCCAATGAAAAAAATTTGTAACTTGATTTCAATGGAATTTTCCATAACTTGATTCCTATAAAAACTTATCATAATTTGGTTCTGAGGAAAATTTACCATAATTTTGTTTCAAATATGATTTTTCCATAATTTGTAGAAATACAATTGATGTACTTTTTCTTTCTATAAATACTTATGCTCTTACAATGGTTGATTGTCAACTTGAGACAAATCAAACTCAATTTTCGTCACTTTTTTTCAGCATAACACACTTATGGTAGAAAATTCATAACTTGTTGTAGAAATATCGAAATTATGATTCATTTGATTTTCCAAAAACTAGACTCATGGAGCTACAACATATCCAAAATTCAAAATCCAAACAGTTCTCAATTCATGAGAGTTAATTTTTGAAGTTTTCTATCAAATTTGTCTTCTTTTTTTATAGCTCTATGCAATCTCACCAAAAATTTCTCTATCTTGGCGTAGGATATTTTGAATGAAGAACGATTTGATTATATAGAAACTAGACATCAAAGTCTACAAAATATCAAAAAATCAAGGTAAAATTCTTCATGGATTTATGAAAAATAACTTTTGAAGTTGGTCTACAATTCTGTCATTATTATTTTGCATATTTGTGGAGTCTCACTAAAACATCTATATCTTGGTGTAGGAGAACTCGAATGGAGAGAGACTTGAATCTATGGAAAATAGACTCTTAAGTCTACAAAATATCTAAAACCCAAATCCAAACTTATTATAAATTCAACAAAACTTATACTTTTAAAATTAGTCATCCAATTGAGTTTAGACAACATTCACGGGTTCACATCTTCATCGAAGAGCCACATATTAATTTTTGTATTGATTGAAAATTATGTTATCATCTTTATGAAGAGAAAATGTAAGCCAATAGAATCATATTCATCATGATGAGTGCGAGAGCGTATGCCATAATTTTCACCATGTTGATTCGAAGCTTCATGTTATTGGCACCGTCAGACACATCACCTCCTCTTTTTTTGCAGGTTTATGATGGACCACAAATAGTTTCAATATCAGACGGAAAAAAATGTAAGGTGTAATCCATAATTGGCGAGGAACCACTTGGTTCATCTTCATTTGTAGTTGCATCTTTGACAACGAATTATACTTTGTGCAACTTCTTAGCGGTTTTGGCTTTGGTGATGACAAACCACACTTCATGCAACTTCTTTTGGAAATCTGAATTTGATGGAAAACCATACATGTTGCATCTTGTTTTACAGTTGTTGCTTTGATAACGAACGACACATGATGTATCTTCTTTTGCAGTTGTAGTTTTGACAACGAACTTTACTTGGTGCATTTTTTTTGCAGTTGTAGCTTGAGTAACAAACCACATTTAGTGCATCTTCTTTTACAATCGCGGCTTTGATGACAAACCATACATGATGCATCTTCTCTTTACAATTGTGACTTTGACGACGAACCACATTTATTGCTTCTTCTTTTGTAGTTGCAGTTTTGATAACGAACCATACATGATGCAGCTTCTTTTGTAGTTGAGACTTTGATGACGAACCACACTTGGTGTATCTTCTTTTGCAGTTACAATTTTAGTGACGAACCTCACTTAGTACATCTTCTTCTACAATTGCATCTTTGATGATAAATCACACGTGATACATCGTTTTTTTTGTAGTTGCAACTTTGTTGACGAGCCACACTTGGTGTATCTTTCATTTGCAATTGTAGTTTTAGAAAAGAACCAAAATTAGAACATCTTCTTCTACAATTACAACTTTGATGACAAACCACACGTGATGCATCGTCTTTTGTAGTTGCGGCTTTGGTGAGAACAATACTCAGTGTATCTTCCTCTAAATTGATGTTTTGCGACGAATCACACTTTCTGCCTCTTCCTTTGTAGTTTTAGCTTTGGTGAGAAAGATAATTTAGTCTGACCTAGTTTTGGAGAGAAACTACTTGTCACATGATCAACTCCACAAATAAGACTTCAAATATGCCCCCATGCTAAAGAAATAGGCTGGCGTATGGCTACATCGATCTATAAAAAAATTTTAAGTGATTATGTTTGATATAGAAGTGATGCATACTTGATAAATACATCCAAGACGAGTTGACAAATCACTTCTTGATGTTTGATTTTTCTTACTCAGACTTTTTGTATAGGATGATATGTCTGTTTCTCTTTCATCCCTTCCTTATGATTGGATGTGTAAAAACTCTTACAATTTCGAAGAAATAAAATATATTTACTTTACACTTCAATGTAAAACGTGGCAGTTTGTTTTAAAAAAAATTCTAGGCCACTTATTTCAAGGTTTTTAACCTATTAATTTTTTTTTAACCATATCAATTTAAACTCATGAGGGCCAAAAGTATTAACTTGAAGATTTAACTCAATTTTAATGGAGGTTTTGTGACTTGAAGACTTTGCTCAAATTTGAGAAGCAACACGATTTGAAATCTTGGCTCAAATTTGAGGAACTTCAAAAAACTTGAGTTAGCTCGAATCTGATGAGTTTAATGAGATTCCTTTTAGACTCGTGCTTCAATGAGCATTTTGACCTAAAGATTTTGCTTAAATTTTATGAGCTTTGAAACTTTAAGATTCTACTAGAATTTTGATGAACTTTATGGAATGAATTTTAGACTCATGCGTCGAGGGACGTTTTGACTTGAAGATTTTGCTCAAATTTGATGAGCCTTAAAACTTGAACATTTTTCTTGAATTTGAGAAGCTCCATAACTTGAAAACTTAGCTTGAATTTGAAGAGCTGTACGACATTAATATTTAGTTTGAATTTGATGATCTTTATTAGTTGATGATTTAGCTTGAATTTAATGAGCTTCATGACATGTATTTTAGACTCTTACGTCAAGGAGTATTTTGATTTAAAGACTTAGCTTGAATTTGAGGAGCTTTAGAACTTGAAAACTTTGCTCGAATCTGATGAGTCTCACGACGTGCATTTTAGGCTCTTGCATTGACGAGTATTATGACTTGTGACTTAGGCTCATACGTCAAGGAGCATGTCAACTTACATAGACTCTTCAATTTTAGTTTCAGATGAAAGCTTGTCCTCATACTCAATGTCAATTACATTTTCTCCATAAGGTTCAAAGTTGGATAACTTTTGATCTCCATTTAAAGTCATTCTAAGTTACTTATCATGAGCACGGGTTGCTAGTTCTTCAAATGTTTTAGGTTTTATGCCTTGCAATATGTAACAAAGATCCCAATGCATATCTTTGATGCATATTTCGATCCGAGAAGTTTCACTAAGGTGATCTTTGCAATTAAGGCTCAAGATCCTCCAGCGATTTATGAAGTTAATGACTTGCTCATCATTCCTTTGCCGGGCATTTTCAATCTCTATCATGATCACAACAGGCTATAAAAACG
The DNA here is from genome assembly GCA_035578085.1 of Solanum pinnatisectum. NCBI lineage: Eukaryota > Viridiplantae > Streptophyta > Magnoliopsida > Solanales > Solanaceae > Solanum > Solanum pinnatisectum. The sequence continues at coordinate 105,964 of JAWPEI010000077.1, read as the reverse complement.
CTTAAGGAATTGGTTCTCCATATGCCCGAACTATCGATGGAACTAGATTCGAGATTTGTGTACCATTCGAAAGTAGTTCCTGTGAGAGATCTAACAAATCTCTTAACAAGATAATCTCCTTATGTTCCAACATTATTGCAAGTTTCGACAAAGTTTGCTACATGTTGTTTTAAATTTCCATTGTTGTTGAATTGCTGCAACATAGGAGGTTGATAACCAGTATGTATCCTTAGGTTATCAATTCTTTGAGAATACGACATTACATTTGTTAGAGGAGACTTGGACATGGACTCAGATTTATATTTGATAGCCTCTTTAATGAAGTCCTTCAATATTTCAATGAGAATTAGACCTTCAGCAGACACTTGAATCTCTTTAATGATTGTTTCTTGTTTTGTGAAAGACTCTCTTTTCTCTTGCGTTTCATGAAGCTTTGCGCTTAATTGAGTGAATTATTTTTCCTTCATATTATCTATCATATTTGTCAACTTGGTAATATGGACGTCTTGACCTTTGATGTACTTTGATAGGCTTTCAACTACTTTCGTCAAATTTGCAAGCTATTCTTCTATGACAGAAGTTTCGATCACCATAGCTTGCATCACTATCAAAGATGGTGGAGAATAATATCAATTTTCCTAACTATGAAATGGATATATGTTATGCGGAGTAGATGTAGTGCTTAAGACATCATTGTCAGCTAACGTGAAGAGCTTTTTGGACGTAGATTAGCAAAAGTGGTAAAGAACCCTATCAACCATTACAACAATGTCTTTTTTTGAGGCTTTCATGGGAGACTTCACACCTTTTGGAGATGAACCAAAGACAATAGCAAATTTGGATGACACTTGTGTGGCTTACTGTCCTAGAAATTTGGCTTGGTTCCTTGTGACAGGTCTCATACTCCCCGCAATAACATCAAGGATATTTTCCACATCAATGCAGAATTTAGATCTATCAGTTTTTGCGTATGCATATGCAGATGTAGATCGGGATGCATATGTAGATGTAGGTCGAGTTGGTCTTCTTGGAAGCCATCTCAGTGTTCTTGAAATTTGATTTCGAAGAGGAGAGATGAGACGTAAATATTGTCCCACTGGGCTTGCCATTTGTATGCATCTAAAGTTTCAATCCTGAAATACAACGAAATAGAAAAGGAAAATAGCAAGCAAACAATGGTATTTTTATTTAAATTCGTGCAAAGGTTACAATCTTTATGAAATCTTTAATAAAAGATATATAATCCCCTAATTCTTCTCTTCACAATCGTTCTTTACTTGATGAAATATTTGCAGCTCAACACATGGAGCGAAGACTTCTTTGTATATGGAAGACTGCAGATCACCACTGAAGAGCAAGGATTCTCTATGTATTTCTGTGTGTTCTTCTTTTTCTTCTTTTTTTGGTCTTATGAGAACCCCTTTATATAGTTGTGAGCTAGGGTTTTGGGGGTATTTTGGTCTTCAACTAATTTTAGAGGACCTTGGGATTGAAGAGCATGAATTGGGCTCATTTTTTCAAGTTAATGGACTAACCCAAATACAATTTGGACTTTATTTAACTCCTATATTTTGACGTAAATATTAATCCGACTTTATTAACCAATAATTTGAATTGGTCAATATATATCATGTGTTTATGGATTAATCCAAATTTTAATATGAATTTATCAATAAAATTTAACTGTCTACAATTATTATTATTACAATATTTTATATTCACTATATTTTAAATCATTTTTCTATTATAATTTGACACGATTTTAAGAATGTAAAAAATATTTTGAATATTTTGGATTGAAAATAAATATATGCAAAATATACTAACATGTCATTAAATCTTATGATATTTAAAATTTCATGAGAAAACGTTTAATTAATAAATTGTTAGTCTGAAAAAAAATTAATTTATTACTACAACATAAAAATAATAAAGTTGTGCAATGTGTAGCTACGTATACTAGTGTTTTGTAATAACAACAAAGAAAACGTCTCATAAGTCATAAAAGGGAACTTTTATGTATGAGATTGCCCATTCTCCATTTTCAGATTATCTTATCGATTTATCAAATTCAACCTCAAAATAAATTAATGCACATGACATCTATTATTGTTCATCCTTTAATTTAAAATAAGTGATATTTCATATAATAATAAATATATTTATTTTGTTTTTTTGAATTTACCTTTGCTGCCTTTGTCATTACATCAGAAAGGAGATGAGGGACATTTGCAGTTGTGCAAAATTTGCTCACCAAGACAGGAAAAAGCATCAAGAGGTTGTTTTGGTCGGCCTTCCTTATTATTTTCTTATCCATCATTTCTCCATAGTTAATGTGGATACCGGACATTAAGCACGCGATAAGAATGACGGCTTCAGAGTGACCCACTAATGGTTCTTTGAGGGCATGATTCTAGTGCAAACAAAATCCAACCATAACTTTACTTCAAACTCCAAATCATGTCAGCTAATATCTCCACCCATGGATCCCAAGTAGAATGGCATGTAGCTATGATTGTAGCCACCCACTGTGTTTGGCTCCATTTGGTTACCACCCTCCTTGCACGACGTTAAATAAGGCGCTTCTTGGGAGGCAACCCCAAGGTTTATTGCATTTATTTTTGTTGTTTGAATAACGGGTGTTGAATGTGCAGGTTGAAAAGTTGAAATTGTGGGAAAATGGAAAGTAGGCGAACCAAAAGTCTAATCAGCGATTCACCAAACAGGTCGGTGATGTTTGTGTAATCGACAACACAACTTTTGATGCAAGTGTCTATGATCGTGCAATAGTATAATAACCCAACCAAGGGTTGGGGTCGAGTCCCAAGGGAGTGGGCATGAAAATTAGTGGTTAAGCGCAAATGTGCTTTGCTAATTGTAGCTAAAGATTTTTACGAGTGAAAACATAGCAAATTAAAGGGATGACGCAAGCGTCAAATATCGAATGGGAGTTTGTAAGTAGGAAACAAATAAAACAATGAAGATAAGGAAATTTAAGCAATGAGAGGCTAATTCTAGGGATGTGACTGCAATACGGGTTAATCTAAATTAATGGGTACATGCTTTCGATAAAAAATTTATAAAATAATAGTGACTAGGCTAAGCTTTACGTGGGAATAAATTCTCTTTTGAGCAGCTTACCCCGTTTCAAATGGGTTCCTCTCGGACACCCACTTGCTGCATGAAGACCAGTCTACGCCTTACCCCACTCACTCTCTCGAGCTGAGTGTTAGGATATGGGACTAGGGTTCACTCTCTTGAGCTGAACCTCATGCTGACTCACTCCTTAGGCCATCAATCTAGTAGTCTTGATTTCGCGACTTCTCTCTCGAGCAAGCTAAAAACACATAAATAAACTTTTATTTGCAACTACAAATTTGTTAAATTCATCCACAACTACTAGAAGAAATCACCATTAAACTACATCTAATCTATCAGCAAGCAAGACCCAACAACAATCTTAACCCATATTCGCTAAATCACACCCCAAGAATTGGGGTTTTTAGCCACCCATCAAGAATTTAGAAATTTATACCTTCAATGATGTTGAAATCAAATGGATATGAAGATTTAAGTCCTAATTTCAGCAAAGAGGGAAGAACCCAAGAGACCCACTTCCAAATTGAAAGAGATGAAACCCTCTTCTTCTTCAAGTTTTTAACACCCTCTCAAACTGAGAGTACAAAAATATCCAGATTCTGTCTCAACTTTGATAATCTAAAAACTAGGTAAAATAATGTAAAAATCGCTCTCGAGAATAAAAACTGAACTAGTATTTATAGTTTTCAGAAAATGTGCTCCGAAGGATCTTTCGGCTACATTAGTGAAAATCGCTGATGTATTTGGAGATCCGCCTTATGGTCTACTTCATCGCCTTTCATCAGTTGCTTTCAACGTCTTTGTATCTTGGATAATTGGGCAATGTAGCACTACTTCACAGAATCGTTCGGCGACACACCGACTGCTCCTTTTCATCTCCGATTTTCTCCTCTTCTTCAAGGCTCAGCACACTGGAATAAAAGGCGAATATGCAATCTGTTGGCAATTCGCCGAATGTGTTTGGCTTCTTTTTTTATCCTTTTTTCTAAGTAGTGTCCATGTTTTGCCTCAAACTTCAAATACCTGAAACTTAAAGGTTTTCATCAGATTTCGGGATAAAACATGCATCTGAGGACACTAATTTCATCAAAAGAACCCCATGCTCACAATACTTGCTTCAAATGCAAGTTCAAGCTCAACCAAAGTCTTTAAATGCCCTCACACAAGGAATGATTCCAATTTCACACACAAAGGTTTAATCATTTAGAGTTCTGGAATCAAATGCAATGCTCAACCTCGCTAGAAAGAACACAATGCATGCTTTCACCCATAGGTTTGCCCGTATTTTCCGATCAACATTTGTTTCAGCTCACTCAAGATCAAAAAGGTCTTTTCAAGGCTTGTAATGGGGTTGAGTGCAAAGGTATGATCATTTAGGCTCAAAGACTTTCATCCTCATGAAATGTAGTGCTCACAACACTTCCTTTCCTTTTCCTTCATCATTCTCTTTAGTGATCATAAGACATCCTATTATTCACTTTCCATGTCTTGTTTGGGAACCCCCTTTCTTTTGTACTTTTATTCCACAACTTTCTTTTTCAGTCTTTTTCTCTTTATTGTTATATATATATATATATATATATATATGGAGGGGTTCCATTTTTCTTAAAACCATGGTTAAGAGGAGACTTTCCTTGCACTTCTTGACTTCCCCTTTTCTTTTTACCACACCCCCAACTTAGTCTTTTGGCCTAAGTTGGCTATTCAATTGACCACAATTCAAGAGGATTATAGGTAGTGGATAAAGAAAGGTTATGGTTTCATCAAGTTTCTTTCAAAGAAAGGTAAGGCTCAAGGGGTGTTAAAAAAAGAATCACACGCTCACAGGGTAGGTCACAAAAGATGTATATGTCAAATTGGCTCAAACTCTTAGAAGTTGCCTAAGATCATATCAAGAGATAGCATCACTCAATTGACCGGACCAACGGGTAAAATTCTAGGATCTATCATGCATGGTTCAAAGTAAGCTTAGCACACAAGGCATCGACACTAAAGTCAAACAAGACTCCACACTTTTGCTAGTCTGCAATGGTCATCACAAGAGACTCGATTTGATAAATGACTAATCACAACGAGATGCAAAGAGTTCACATATTGTCTATCCAACTTCATTTGGCCTTGTCGTAGTCGCGCATTCATGTTCGTTCGATTGAGAGCACTATTTAAGTTATCGATATTGATCGAAATCGAGACTTAAATTTTGCAAAAGAACAACCACATTCGACACACGAGAGGTGGCAATTTTTTTTCCGGACAGGTCAAAAATCATTTTGCAATTTAAAACAAAAGGAGTTATAAGCTCAAACATCGACAGAAAAGCAGTATTAACACAATTTTAAATAGAACCCAAATATATACACAAAACACAACTGCCAACACAAAAGGTGTGGGCCTCACCCCACCACAATTAAAAAGTATTTGTCCTTAAATGCAACTAAAAGTATCCAAAAATAAAAATATAATAAAGCAGAGAGGGAGGTAAAGAAAGGTCCTATCTATGTAGTCTCTCTCTCTGTCGGGATCTCGGTGGCTGGTGTAGCAGTCTGTACATGGGCATCAGTGCCTGGTGTAGCCTCCGACGGAGTAGCAATGCCAGATCCATTAGAAGTTGTTGTGGACGTCTCAGTTGGCAATTTTGGATCACCGGCTGCACAACTATCTCTATAAGATCTGGCAAGTCACTGAATATGCCCTCATCTCTGCTCTACTGTGTCTCCTTAGCATGTACTGATATCAACTCCTCGTCTATCTTTGCATCCAACTTTGCATGTGCTGTGCCATCCCCCTACACATCTCCGATGGTAGCCAGAGGAATCCCCGAGGTCTCAGAAGCATCCTCATCATCTGCATCCCGCATCAGTGAAGTGAAGTCTACCTTCAAATAGTCTACATCCTTCCTTAAGCTCGCAATCTCAACTTTTAAAGCTGTCATCTCAGAGCCCTCCCCTTGTCTGCTCTCACAAGCAATGACTCTCACTGTCAAGTCATCAACAGAAGTCTAAAGAAGGATCAGTGCAGCCAAGATGGCGCTATTAATCATCCCTAGGATGGATCTCTCCAATCCGGTAGCTCTCATATCAACAGAATATGCCAACTGCCCATCTTTAGGATTATGGCCTGAGTAATCCTGGCAAGCAGGGAGGATGAGAAAGCACCTGGAGCCTGTGAGGAAGAGGAAGAAGGAGTAGGTATACCTGAGGGTTTAGAGGCTAGAGTAGGCGAAGGTGCCTCTGCTGGTAATGAGTCAACATTGACCTCTGGAGAAGTATCTACTCGAGCTGCTCCCTCCTGTCAACCTCCTCTTGTGTAAACTCAGCCTCTATACGACGGATATCGGTGGAGGAAGATGGGGTGACCTCTATATCGCTAGTAGGATCCCTGGGTACTCCGGCATGCCAGCATAACTCAGTGATCAGAATAGGAAAAGACAGAGACGTCTGCATTTGTTTGGCTCTCATAGCCATCTCCTGTGAAACTAGCAGTCCCAGGTCGATCCACCTCCTAGCCATGATAGAACCAAGGAAAGCTGCCTTAGGATGATACAGAATTGACTCATTCTAGGATGGCGTGATAGTGCTGCTGATGAAGCCAAACCAGTACCGGGAGGCAATGTTCATGTCTCTCTTCTCAATCAGAGCTTCTTCCTCCATCCATCTCGGGGTGGTGTTAGAGATCATCGGAGCTAACCAACCCTCCAAATCAAGATGGAACAATAGGCAAACCCTAGTAGGGTAGTATCGAGTGCAGCCGTCGACCCAATACAACATTAATATAATCGCTGTGACACTTTACCACCTTGCCTCTAATCATAACTGACTTCACCAATCAGAACTCACTAGCCTATTTTTTATTATTTGGGACCAACTCTCAATAGGCTAAGTAGAATTCCCGGACCCAGGAAGGAATGTAAGGGCCCCGTGGCCTAGTGAACTGCTCCAACCCATGATACTTGAGTGTGTCAAGCACCTCAGCGTGCTTACCTTCCAAACCCTCTACGGATAGTAATTTTTCTTCTAGAATGGTTCGTAAACCATCTCCTTTTAATTTGTTCAGCAATCTAGGTGAAGGTGGAGCTACGGGTAGTGCAGGTGCCACTACAGGTGGTGATGGAGCTAGCACTAATCCAGTTGTCGGAGGAGTGGCAGCTGAAGAAGTTCTAGTAGATGTGGGCTAAGTTCTTTCCCTAAGTTCATTCCTTCGATTCATCAAAGGTTACTCATCCTCCGGCTCAGAAAAAGTTGGTTCAACATTTATACCCTTCCTAGCTATGTGCTTTTTTCATTTTCCTTTATCTCCTGGTTAGACGTCATCCGTTTTTCTCTTTCAAGGATTTGAGCCTTTTTCATTGATTGTAATGTCTTTATTCTTTTTCTGTGGTTGCTCAGTTAATTTGGTGCATACCATATTTGCAAAAGATCGAGAAAAGATAAGAAAACAACTTAAATTTAGGCATAGTGACTCTCTCTACAGATTGACTCGTTGATCAAGTCGGTGTGTCGCCAAACCACTTCGGTGAACTAAATCGGGCTTACTGATGGGTTGGCTAAACTATTAAGGGAAGTTGGTGATAAGAGAGTCCTTTCGGTGAATCGGCGACTACTTTCGGTGAGCAAGGGTTTATCCGTCGAAAGTTACAGTGCATAAGGCTCTCAGGGGTACTATACAGAGGGCGATCAAAGTACTTTCGGCGAGTCGTCGAGTGAGTTCGATGACCCATGGCTTCTCGCCAAAAGTTACAGTCTCATCCAATTTGACACAATATTAAGGGCGAGATGGAGACATTAGGCGAACCGCCAAATGATTCGGTGAGCTCGACCCAACTCGCCAAATGGCCCAATGTGCCTGTTTTCAATCCATCTTCTTGATTTCAATCTCGCGAACCTTGAAAGCAAAATAAAAGCATGCACTAATGAAATTCAAACAAGACCTGTATTACCCATCACCCTGGGATACTCAAATATTTCCTGAATTTGCCGAATTTGGCCATTTGATGATATTTTCCTTAAGATTGGCGTCACTCACTCTATCATTGAGCAAAATATTCGATATTTAGCACAAATGTGGGCTACTCAAACTTCACCCAATCAATTTAACGACACACAATCATGACCCAACTTGTTAAAAAGCACAAAGTTTACGTGCATTTGACAGTCAAACCATATGGGCAAGATTTTTCAAATTAAAATAGGTAAATCAGCACTCTAACCCTAGCAGAGAGGCCTAACACACATCAATATGATATGATCTTTGCAAAAGAGTTCAAAATTTTCAACAATAAACTCGGGGCTTTAGGACTAACCTTTATTGCCAATTAAATTGCAATTGAAAAGCTAGGCAGCAAAGTATTCCAACTCTGAGCACAACTTAACAAACTAAAATGCTAGTAAAAAGCGAAAATAAAGAAAATACTACCTTGGTGTGATTTTGAGAAGTTTTAAAGCGAGGGAAAGTGAAGAATTTCAAATTCTAAGGCTTTTGGCCTTTATAAACCGTTCAGTTTGCATCCATTCGGCGACATTAGTTGCACTTGCCAATCATCTCAACGATTCGTCAAGTGCTTACTTACCCCACCGATTCTTACAGGATCTTTAATTTCTTAAGGGTCAAGACGGCAGTCTGGGTCGTTGTCACTGAGCTGGTGGGCAAGATATAGGACTATCTCTATTTAAATCTTAAAAAAAAAAATTATCATCTTCTGGATAGAGTATAAAATAAAGTGGTAAGAGATGAAAGCATTGTTATCCAGTGCATTTTGAAAACATGTTCTTTTCTCGATGCCTATACACCTTCTTGCAGGGATTCCAGTTTCAAAGGGAATTCTTGACCAGTTGGAAAAAATGTTACCTAACTTTTGGGGAGGCGGCGGCTTGGCTGGTACCAGGCTCTAAAAGAGTTTTCTTCGAGCGAGCAGTCTTTCTATCTTTCTGGGTTGCATGCCCAAGGCATACTTTATGGAGAAAGGCTTCCATCAGCAGGCAGGTATTTACTTTTCTGATACCTCCACTTCTTGTTGTCAAACCAACTACTCTAAGTATTATAAAATATCTCGCTTGCATATATAATTGGGTTCTTAAGCAACTGGAGGGTTGTAATGAGTTCATCACAGAAGAAAGGACTCATTATGTCGGGATCACTAACTAATACTAATCTAATATAATAGTCCTATCGGTAAACTTCCCTTTTAGTCGATCGCGATCCCACCCACCCTTCTAACCTAACGATTGTTTAGCCATCATCGCCACCTCCACCTCTTTTTATAATATTTGCTATCCGTTCCATCATCCTACTTTTAGGTATGTCAGAAACCCGTTCATTCACATATGTCAACCTCTCATTGTTTTCTTCATTACGGATAAAAAATGGAGAATCGACTGCAATAGCTTCTTTACAAAAAGCATTTGAAAGGGGAATGGATGTCTTATTGAGAGTGATTATGGAAGAACCTTTTCATATAGGAGAGCGATAGGCCAGTTTTCTTTCCCGTACTTTAGTAAGTAAGCATGTAAACGACCATCTCTCAACAGATAAAAGACTAGAGTAGGCCCCATAGAGATGTTGACATCTCAGTTCACTGATCTTGAAAACTAATGGAGATAAGGTTGATAGCTTGCTTTCTTGTGAAAGTACGGAAGAAGGTCACTGAGGTAGAGTCCATAGGCAAACTTCTTAGGATGTCTTTGCCCTATTCTCGGTTCCTTTTGAAGACCCATAATAACCGCAAAGCACCATTCTGCGCACTCAGAATAAAAGAGTGAATTTCCACAATGAGTTTCAAAGTGTCTATGAACATGAAAAATCTCCTTTCTACAGCTTACATATTTCATCGCCCTTATATTTAGCTATCTAGCTTGAGTTAGACAAGCAGAGAAGGATCTTATGCAACTAGTGACCGGCCTATCTATCTAGTATCTAGTACTAGGACTAGTAGAGTAGAGGCACTACTGGGCGTGGCTTCCTCGATCACAGCTTCTCGCTTAGCTAACAAGCCCCTACCTGCCAGCACGCAGATGGATAGGGCGGGCGAAGCGCGAAGGGGATGGATGTTTGAGCGGTTGAAAGGCCTATTTTGAGGCTATAATTGTAATGAAAATATCAGATGAGAGAAGGAGAACCGATTACCTTGGTTCCGTAACATGGTTCAAACCTGGCTTTTCATGAATATGGAACCCCATCCACTAGATTTAAGTGCGCTGAATAATTGTCCTTTCCTCGTACTCATTTGAGTACTCAATCCCTTTTCTTTTGGCGGGTATCGCCATATGGCTTAATCCCGGATCACTCCTTAAGGAATAGGACACAATAATATAGCGCACTTTTTTTTATTAAGATTAAGAAAAAAGTGATAAATATTTCTTTATGCTTGTTCCTGAAGTATAAAACGGTCCATTTGTTCCTAAATAGCGTCCTTCAAAAGGGCTTCTGCTTCATCGGTAAATGTCTTGGTAGAAGATATGATTTCTTGGAACTAGGTTTAGTAGTTTTCAAGCCACATCAAAAAATTGAGGCTTTCTCTACTGGGAGTCATCAAAGGAGGAATGGGCACACGCTGGTTCGATAAGCCAAGGTAAAACAACCATCGCTTGGCTTGGTTTTGACACTCAAGAGACCCGCCCTGCTAAAGAAGATCGATGCAAATGTTAGATTTCACCACCTCTATCTATCCAACTAGTACTATTTGATCTACAAAAATCCAACCTGGAAACTTTTTCTCCACTAGAAAACCCTCTATCCCCAAGCCCCTTTACTAGGTTGGGCAAGCTTTGATGCCCCTACTCCCAAGAAGTTGCTGCTTCCTTAATTCATCAATTCCTATCTATGAAAGGGATCCAATTCAGTATCTTGCATACGAATTCATGTTGTCAATGAGGATCTTAGCCCATTTCCTTGTTGTTTTCCCATAAAATGAACGAAAAACAGATTTCTTTTTTTCCGATTCATTTTTTCTTACAACATGATACTCAAATCTAGATTCACCCAAATATAGATTCTTGTAATTATGATTCAAGTGAAGAAAAAGTAAGCCTACTTCTTTCGGGCTTTAGAACCAGTAGTTTTAGCGGTCGACTCAGTTTGCCGAACCGATTCTCAGGCTCGCCTAGTTTTATAGGCTCTAAGTTAAACCTGTGTTGAGCCAAATTGCGGGTGAAATCGGGCACGCAGACCCCTTCTCTCCAATCTGCAGTTTCTAAACACTTCCCGTATTTAAACTTGCACAACTAACACACCATTATTTATAAAAGTAAAAATAAAACATTTAAGGGGTTTTGGGTTGCCTCCCAAACAACGCCTTAGTTAATGTCGTTGCACGACACAAGTCACTTTTCAAACTCTATTTTGGGGTTTGTCCTAGTGGTACCAGGTAACCTCAATTATTCATTTGAGTAAAGAGGAGGCACCGCATAATTCAGGAGTGTGCTGATTAGCTGGATCAATCTAGAGTGAGAGCCAACCATTTGATTCAACACTTCAATACTCTCCATCATCTCTTCCAACATTTGATCTTGTTTGGTGATCTATTAGAGGAGGAGTTAGAGTTTGTCCTCGAAACAATTGTTCTCCCTGCCTCTAGACTGCTTCCTCTCGTGTGGAGGTATGTACCTCTCTTAACTCTTGCACTGGGTTTGGACCTCTGTTATTTTGGTGGCCAATTCGTTCAGCTGAGTTACTAATGTGGGTAATGTGAAGTCCCTCTCGACTTCTTGCTTCATCTCAACCGAGTTGCCACCATTTCCCTCAGCCATGCTCAGGGAACCTACCTACACTAACTAATTTAAAGAAAAACAAAACTAGAAATAAGATTAGTAAACGATGATTATTGAACGCAGAATTCGACTTAAACCAAAAAATATTCATGTAACACCACTCCCCGGTAGCGGCACCATTTTGATGTTTGTGTAATCAATGACACAACTTCCGATGCAAGTGTCTACGATCATGCAATAGTATAATAACCCAACCAAGGGAATCCCAAGGGAGTAGGCATGAAAATTAGTGGTTAAGTGCAAATGTGCTAAAGCTAATCGTAGCTAAAGATTTTTATGAGTGAAAACATAGCAAATTAAAGGGATGACGGAAGCGTCAAATATCGAATGGGAGTTTGTAAGCAGGAAACAAATAAAATAATGAAAATAAGGAAATTTAAGCAATGAGAGGCGGATTCTTGGGATGTTTCCGAAATACGGGTTAATCTAAATTATTGGGTACATTCTTTTAATAGAAAATTTATAGAATAATAGTGACTAGGCTAAGCCTTACGTGGGAATAAATTCTCTCTCGAGCAACTTACCCCGTTTTAAATGGGTTTCTCTCGGACACCTACTCATGCATGAAGACCAGCCTACGCCTTACCCCACTCACTCTCTCAAGCTGAGTGTTAGGATATGGGACTAGGGTTCACTCTCTTGAGCTAAACCTCATGTCGACCCACTCCTTAGGCCATCAATGTAGTAGTCTAGGTTTCGCGACTTCTCTCTCGAGCAAGCCGAAAACACATAAATAAACTAGTATTTGCAAATACAAATTTGTTAAATTCATCAAAAACTACTAGACGAAATCACCATTAAACTACATCTAATCTATCAACAAGCAAGACCCAACAACAATCTTAACCCATATTCGCTAAATCACACCCCAAGAACTGGGGTTTTTAGCCACCCATCAAGAATTTAGAAATTTATACCTTCAATGATGTTGAAATCAAATGGATTTGAAGATTTAAGTCTCAATTTAGGCAAAGAGGGAAGAATCCAAGAGACCCACTTCCAAATTGAAAGAGATGAAACCTTCTTCTTCTTCAAGTTTTTAAAACCCTCTCAAACTCAGAGTGCAAAAATTTCCATATCTTTGTCTCAACTTTGATAATCTAAAATCTAGGTAAAATAATATAAAAATCGCTCTCGAGAATAAAAATTAAACTAGTATTTATAGTTTTCAGAAAATGTGATCTGAAGGATCTTTCGGCGACATTAGTGAAAATCGCCAATGCATTCGGCGATCCACCCTATGGTCTACTTCATCGCCTTTCATCAGTTTCTTTCAGCGTCTTTGTATCCTGGATAGTTGGGCGATGTAGCACTACTTCGTGGAATCATTCGGTGATACGTCGACTGCTCCTTTTCATCGCCGATTTTCTCCTTTTCTTCAAGGCTCAGCACACTGGATCAAAAGGCAAATATGCGATCTATTGGTGATTTGCCAAATGTGTTCAGTGATTTGCCGACCTTTGTTTCTTCGTTCTTTCGCCTTCTTTTTGCTCCTTTTTGCTAAGTAGTGTCCATGCTTTGCCTCAAACTTCAAATACCTAAAACTTAAAGGTTTTCATTAGATATCGAGATAAAACATGCATTTGAGGACACAAATTTCATCAAAATATAGCCCTAAATGATTCCAACTTATGGACTCATATGTCGGTAAGCCCAACTTGGACTGCCATTGGAACCACATAGCTTGCTAGTCACCCCCTTCTGACATTAGCTCATGATAGAAGAGAAAGTTTGTAGTATCTGGAGTCATATGAATCTACACGCCTCTAAACATGACATATGTCAAGTTTGGGTACTTCTACACCTGACCATTATGAATCATAGGTTTCTTCCTCGCTTAATAAGATGCCTAAAATTTAGTGATCAATTCCAAATAATCACCCCTTGAAACATCCGCAAGAAGCTAATGAATTATGTTAGGGAACTCACTTCCTAGGCCCGATAAATTGAATCCTTTTTCCTCTGTAATGTAAAGTGTGTCATTGAACAATATGTATGATATCCTTTCATCCCAACCACAAAAATTTGTAATTGTGTTTCATTAACTCAAGTTGTACGTGACATATTCCTGTTCTTTGGTGATGATGAAGGTTTCTTGTTTGGCCTATCGGGATGGTTCCTTCTTGCAGACATTATCTATATTAAATAATGTGAGGCAACCAATACAACCACACAGTTTTCAGATTTTTGATCTATTAGAAGAAAAATTAGACTAAAAGAAGTTACAAAAAAAATAAAATTCTAGGAGTGTAAAAAGAATTCGCCATTTAGGTTTACAGTGATACCGACATTTGATTGGCAGCTCCTAGATGTGAGATTCTAAACTGATAGTTCAAGTGCCCCCTCCAGATAGAAAACAGGCAAAAAACTAGGTAAATGGGCGGTTCACCAACGTTTTACCAATGGAGACCTGTGGTTCGCAAGTGAAACACTAGTCATGGGTTAAGGAATATTGAATTTACTTACCTGACCGGTGTTGCACATGCGAAGCGTAGGGAAACCATTGTGAGGCACATGTGCTTCACAATTGCTTCTGTGAACAAAAATAGTGCAACTTCAATTTATCACTTCATCAACCAATTTTAATGGGTACCTAGACTTCTCTGAAGTAATCACAAGACAATTTCAAACAACTTCTGATGATTTCCCTTAGGAAGGATGTCACCCCATCTTTCACTTGGAATCATTAAGCACATAAGCAGGAAATTTGAACACTTTATCAACTATCATCCACAATTTATCCTCATCATAAAATAGCAATCACTCAAAATATATCAACAACATTTAGAGATATTAACCCCTTAAAAATTTCATTCCAAAATACAAACATTCGCATAATGATGAATTTACCCTTAGAAATGATGTTGCCCAATCCATCATACGTCAATTTCATGCACTACGTAGACACAAATGAGTTACTCTGACGTCACCCTATCTAAAATTGTAAGCTATCTAAACTAGATTTCACATGCTATACATTATTATCAAGCACATTTGACTGAGATATAGCACTTTTAAGCAGAAAACCCCTTTTCCAAATCATCAATTTTGAGTTCAATTAAATAGGGTTTTTTCACAACCCAAAATCGAGCCATGATGTCGCATACTATAACCCCCAAGTAGGCAAGACAAAACCCAAACAAGATAAAGTGAATGAAAACCATTAAATAGAGAGAATAAGTGGAAACCAGAACAATAAAGATACATGATAGGGACGATATCATAGATATGTAAATATGATAAAAATAAAATAAACAGGCCTGAAATTGACTGAGAAAGACAAATTGTACAAAAGAAGAAATGCCCAAACTGGGTGTCTCCGATACAGAAGCATCTAAGTACAAACAAGATTGTATACAATAGAACAAGCTAATCAAAATACAAAAGTGGTAAAGTAGAATGTGTCAT
Source organism: Solanum pinnatisectum (assembly GCA_035578085.1). NCBI lineage: Eukaryota > Viridiplantae > Streptophyta > Magnoliopsida > Solanales > Solanaceae > Solanum > Solanum pinnatisectum. Next base: position 90,695 of record JAWPEI010000077.1, on the reverse strand, counting down.
GACGCCAGGAGCTTACCACGATCCAAGTCTGTGACAACCATGGGAAATACAACACTCAATGAGGATGGCTCATACTGGGAGCTGAATCTGAAAAAGATGCAGAAATGAAGTATGAGTACAAAAACACGGGGTACTTGGTAGGAATCATAGGCCGACCAAGCTCAGAAAGATCATATATATACATGAGCAAAATTTCTAACAAAGATATTTCGTGTCATGACCCAAGGTATCCCCTAGGCGTAACATGGCGTACAAGACCCCGAGAAGCCCCATACAAGCAATTTAGCTTTCATAATACAAGATAATAGAATAAAGAGATTTTAAAGGATAGTTTCAATGTATCAAAGTTTTATAAAGAAAGGCAGAAATCTAAACATCGTCTTATTAGCCATCTAGTACATAAGAATTAAATTGGGGCTAGCCCATACATCATGTCCAAAATTGAAAATAAGGAAAGAACTTAAAACAATGAAAGTTCGGTCCTCGAAGCATGAGGACTCACCAAAGCTTAGAAGCTCTCAAATCAACCTTTAGCCACAAAACTAAGAATCATGATTGTCGGACCCTACATTGGGGGAAATTTAGGCAATAGTATGCATTAGTACAAACATGTACCAAGTATGATAGACATGCATAAAAATATTGAAAACATGCTAAAACGGGATATTTTGATGAGTAAGCAATGATAAAACTAAAACATCAATCTTGTGAGGTAACCTTGGTTCATCATATCTTTCTTGTATGAAGTAGCCTTAACCGACATATAAGACCATGCGTGCTATCAACATGGAATCTGGTGTCTCCCACACTGATAAGAGTTGTCCTACAAGGACCGGGAACTTCTGGCTACTGTGGATCCTCTAGCTAATGTCTATCTAGACGATACTATATGACACATAGTTTATGGGACTTGGCTAATCGCCACTTGTCCTCTTGGTGCTAAGCTTAACTTCCACGGAATAGTTCTTAATCTTATTCATCTTTGCTCTTAAAGGAACATGGGTAATCTCATCTTTTCCTTACATCACATGACATGGGTAATCACCTTTTTTCATTCAATAAAGAGCATGGTTAATCACCTCTTACCTCAACATTAGCTTAACTATTTAATCTTTGTTCATTTTAGGTGAGAAATCCTTTCAACCTTAAGAACCCTTATTATGTGAGAAAACCTTTCATAGTCATGCTTTCATGTGTATATGAGAAATTCCTTCAAAAACACAACAACAACATCAATATTGATACTTCACTCTCAAAGCATCTTTAAAACATTTACATAAATTCCATAAGAACATGCTTAATTTCATAATCTCTTATTTCATAATCCAAAAGCCACATCATATGCTCATAACTTGGAAAACATGGGTTCATGGGGAATCATCATAAAACCATATAATTTCATCAATTCATACATAAGAGATAACAATTCAATCAATCAAATCAATAAACAAGAGAACCCATAACATAGAAAAAAAAGCCTAACTCAATTGGGGATTTCTAACATTGATAAAATAGGAGAAATTGGGAACTCCATGAATGGAAGGGAATGATGGATGAAAACTATCATACCTCAATGCCAATTCCATATCTTCAATGGAGGAATTGGAGACCTTTCTAGAAACCCTGATTGAACCCTTCTTTTCAAGCTTTCTAGAGAGAAAAATATTATTTTGAGAGGAAGACACTTGATCTTCTTTGTAAATTTGAGAGAATGATCTTAATTGGGGAATTTTGGGGTTAAAATCACTTATATGGGGGTTCTAGGTAAAGGGTAAAATAACATAGTACCAAGATGAAAAAAATTAGGAAAAGACCCAACTAACCTTGACTTACACCTGACGCGAACCTCTATATGGAGGCCCACACGAGCCGTCTCAGGGTCCAAGAGCTGTCTGGGCAATTGTGATCCTGGACTAGTGGCTAGGGGAAGTCTGCCTCCCCTCCGTGGCAACCACCACGAGCCGTGGTACACCACGAACCATCTAAGGGCTCGTGGGAGGGGAATCCTTCTTGGCCAGCTTCTAGAAGGCACCACGAGCCGTGGTGCCCTTCACGGCCTATGAAGGGTTCCATGAAGGGTGCCATGGCTCAGTGGAGGACTGGTGACCTCCCACTTGATTCCTTTTTCTAGTCTTCTTGATTTAGAGGTGTTACAATCCAATATAAGGCTAAGAGTAAGCAAGCACTACCGACAGGAAAAGACAACAATTGTTATAACTATACAAGCCAAACAGTCACAAGAAAACAGTCACACAATGAGATGCGATGCACATGTGTCCAATGCTTGTTTAAAGTAAAAAAGTTCCAAAATTATCTCGTTGGATGTCCCGTGGACCCCTGGAGACAACAATGGAATCCACCTCAACTGAACTACAATGGAATAAAAGTAAAACTCAGAATTCTATGTGGGGTATCAGAGCTTATCATAGAAAGGCGAAAAGAATACATTTACTTCCAAAAACCAAGTTTTAATCAATAAAATTAGTAATCCTGCTCCCTCTAGCTAAAAGCAGTAAAAAAATGTAATAAACTAGTCAGTGTCCCAAAACGGACTTTCCCTCTAAACTATAGTCATTCTCCAAGCAGTCATACCATACACAAAACTAGGTAAGTACCAATCTTCTCATAGTCCTACTAACCTAGACTCCAGCCAATTCAAGTCCATGACCTCTGGCCCAAAACTATACAACCAATAAAGTGATAAACTCAAAAAATGAAGAAGAAGCTCAAAAAATGAAGAAGAAGGTATACGAAACACCAAATCAACCCAAACTCATAAATTCTAAGATACATGCCAGGTAAGAGCATTGTAAGGATATATAGAGACAACCAACCTACGTATTAAACTAAACTAAGGCTTATCAACTAAAATACTATGCTAAATAAAGATGACCAATTTGTATTATTCTTCTGCTGTCCGTACTCATTTCCTACAGTCTTAACTTTCTTGTTTTAGAACTCTTCCCTATCTCTCAGCTTATCTTTCTCAACATGTTGCATATGGATCATTAACCTTGCTATGTCCATATCCCCTATTAACATAGATGCCTTGCCCTCCTTAGTTGAAAGACGAGACAACCCAGCAACAAACAGACTCATCTTGCTCTTCATATCAGCAACCATCTTCAGGGCATAATGAGATAGTTTGTTGAACTGAAGGCAATACTTATGTAAACTTATAGATTCCTTTTTAAGGGTGAGGAATGCTCTTACCTTAGCCTCTCTTAGCTCACGGGGAAAGAAATGCCCCATGAAGGAACTCTCGAACACAGTCTAGCTCACAATTGGTGCACCATCAGCTCTACCCTTCTTCCATTTGTCAAACCAGATTCTAGCAACATCCTTCAGTTGGTATGCATCTAGTTCCACTCGCACAACATCAACAACATGCATAACCTCTAAAACATTTTGCAACTCTTCCAAAAAGTTTTTTGGATCCTCAGTGACAATTGAACCAGTGAATCATGGAGGATTCATCCTTAAGAACTCGCGGATCGTATCAACCACTTCTATCAATTCTCTCTATGCTGTCCAACTTGGTTGGCCACAACTTGACTCAGCATCTGGATAGCTTCCTAGAACTCATCATTCGTGACCTCTCATTGGGGTTGCATTTCTAGTGCATTTGGTACCCCTTGATCCTCAATATTCATCCAGCAAGCAACCTCAAAAAACTCTTCGTAGAGGTATAAATTGAAAGATATGCACAAGCACGAGTTAGAAAAAGACATTATAGAGACGAACTCTATCGCACGAACATAGTACGAAAGAAGTGAGATTGTTCCTAAATATTGCAGCCTCCTAATTATAGATGTGGCACACTTCGCACTGATAACTAGGACTCTATAGACATGACTTCATAGAAATCATAGGAATCTTAAACTTTGTGCTCTGATGCAAAGTTTGTCACGCCCCAAGCCTATAACATGGATTGACACTCAAGAAACATTGTTGGCCCCAAGCGAACCCTTAGCCTGGCTTACCTCTTAGCAGAAGTCTTTATTCAATATAAAATGTATTGAAATAAAATATTAACTAAATTGTCTCAATAGATAAACTCAGAATGTTTTAGAAATATACATTCAACTATCCGAAATGGCACGTTAAGTCACAGACATCAATAAACGAAATGAACAAGACTCATGAACTATGTCTATCTATCTATGAAGCCTCTAAATACTATTAGGGATGTTGGGACAAGACCCCAGATCATCCTAACAAAACTGAATAACAAAACATAATAAAGGGGTCCTCCGGAAGCAATGAGGCTCACCAAATGATTCTGGAAATCAACTAGATCAACGAAGCACTTCATGCTAAACCTAGTTGCCTGTATATGCATCATAAAAGATGCAGGCCAAATGGCATCAGTACATGGAATGTACGAGCATATAAGGGGAAAACTAAAACAAGACATGTTCGAACTGGAATTAAAGAAACAACTTACCTCGTCTCAACTCAATTCAACTCATTTCGATATAAAGCTGTGATAAAGATGCAATATAAAGAAAAGCTTTTAAAATAGTAGACAGAAACTCAATGCGTTTCAAAATACAATAAAACTCAATTTGTATATATAAAGATACAAAATAAGTCGGTGGGAGATTCTCTAACCGACAACCATCACTATGAGCTATGTGATGATACAACGTCTAGCCCACGCTGCTAGAACTGTCTTATACTTTGCCGGGGTATAAAACCTACTACTAAGTGGATCTACTAGTCTATGCTAAAAAGCATTGAGAAATCATCTAAAATGTATGACCCTTTCTACCCACGTTAGCTATATGGTTTATGGGGGCTGTGAGTTGTATGAACTCTCCCCCATATCGGTGCTCAATACTACTCCCAAAATATACTAGCTCATATGTTTTTAAAAACATAAATCTTTTCGTGGTTTGAGATTATTACTCAAAAATTGTTCTGTTAAAAGAGATGGTACTCAGAACTACTTATGAAAATTCTTTTGGAATTCGGTGTTTCCTCTCATCTTAAACATAAAAACATTTGCACTTGGGAATACTTAGTTCCCATATATCATTTTAAAGAAAATGAACTCAACTTTACTCTTTCTCAAACTCTAATGCTCAAGTCTTAAAACAAGTTTAAAATATTTGTAAAAGACTTTGTAAACTGACTCGAAGAACTCTCAAAACTCCTACCTTGAATTTGAATTATGAATTCAAGGTTATGATTTGTGATAGGAAGTATATCGTGATGATTAAATGAGTTTTAGATAGTTAATAATGAGAAATGGTTGAAAAACACTTTCTGGCATTCAAGTTTGCTATACAGAGATGAATTATAAAATTTGGTCGCGAAATAATTTTTGAAACAGTGGAGTCCGCATTATCTCCATGACACAGAGAGGGATATTTCAATTTGGGGTATAGGTCTGCGTCGCGGACCTGGTACCTTATCTTCTGCTTGATCTTTTCTTGCTCATTTTTCGACCCTAATACACCTAGAATCGAATGATTTCTTTTCCAATCTCTTAGATTAGAATACTTAACTTATGTACACGATAATGTACTCAAAACAACCCTCAATTCACTAACTTTTAGCTCAAGAATTCATCAAACCCATCCTAATTCAAGAATGAAAACAACACTTTCAAGAAACAAATTAAGAACTCAAATTCTTCAACTTCAAGAACGAAACTTCATTGAAAGTAACATGATTGGCGTGTGGGAAAAAGAACCCAACACTATAAGAAACTCACATACCTCTTAGGGATCAAACCCCTGGTGAAACGACCTTCGATTTTGCAAGAAACTTGATGAACGCCTTGACTTTTCTCTTCTTTTCTCTTCTTGAATTCTTTTCTAAAACCCTAGTGTAAATTAGGATTGTTTAAACTGAAAAAAATCAATTTAGACCCTTAATTAATTATTGAAAAACAAGTTAAATCTGATAGGGTAAGGAAAAGACCAAAATACCCCTCTTATATCCAGGTAACTTTTCTTAAATAGATAGCGCGACTTTAAACAATAATATCTCCCTCATTCGAGCTCGAACATTAGCAAACTTGGTGGCGTGGATTCCAAGACCTTTCATTTGATATCTTATGGGCCACCTAAATTAGCCTGTACTATTCTAAAACCCAAAACTCATACTTAGCTAAGTTGCCAAAATTTCCAATTTTTACTCTTTCCAAAATACTTCTTTCTAATTCAAGTTCTTTCAAATAACCGAGGTGGTTAAACCATTTTTAGAGTCATTTTTGAGCATTAAAGGTCCAACTAACAAGAATTATATGTTTTAGAATTAGATGTTTTTTTTTCTATCTTTCTTATTTGTTAGCCCTTGAATATTTTGGTGATATAGCTTGAGGATGATTTCTGTGCGAAACATTTAAGGAACCCTCCGTAGGGAATTGGTAGAGCAGTATGTACAGTCTCACACTACATCAAAAATGATCTTTAGCGGTAATTAATTAACGGTAATGGGTCAATTGCCACTAAATATATTTTTAGCGGCAATTAACACTCTTTGTATATGTCTCTAAAGCCTCTAGCAATACTGGATCTAATGGCACTTAACTCATGCCGATAAATACTTTAACACTCTTTATTAATGTGTCTATTTATTGCCGCTAAAAGTTATTTTTGTTGTAGTGTCACCATTTTTAGAGTTATTTTTTGGATATTTATGGACAGTTTAAAGGAAAAAGACAATTTTTTCAGGTATTTTGTATGTCGCCAATGAATAGTTTGGTGATATGGCTTCTGGGTGATTTCTTTATGAAACCTTTACCGAACCCTTAGTAGGGAGTTGGGGGAGCAGTCTCACCATTTACAGTCAATTTTGGGCATTTAAGGATCAATTTACTAGAATTAGGTGATTTTTTAAAATCAATTTTTCACGTGTGTTAGACCATGATTATTTTGGTGATGTGACTTTAGGAAGATTTCTATGCGAAACACTTACAAAACTCTAGGGAGTTGGGGGAGCAATACGTAAAGCCTCAGCATTATTATAGGCATTAATATGGACGACTATTAAACTTCTTCATGATGTATAGTTAATCACTCATTACTCCACACACCATTATTGATATAACTCTCACATCCTTTAACCTTATTGATGATCTTATTGTTAATGCTATATCAAGACAACTTTTTGTATTCCTTTATGAAGACTATAAACAGAGGCATAAAAGCTCAGATTCAGTAAACTTAACAATTGAAATACTCCTGTAAAAATGAGAAAATATCTCAGCATTTTCTTCTTGACTCTCTTTGTTTGCTTCTTTTTTATGTTTTTATTTACTTTTGTACTAACTATTTTTAGGTTGACTTTATAACATAATTATGCCAAAGGAATTGCTACAAAGAGATTAAAAGGAAGGTAAGCTTAATATCACAAACCGCATAGAGTGTTAGTGTTATAGAATCAAATCTAGGGTTTGTGGATGAAATGATCCCTTATAAAAAAAGTATTTTATGATATGCACTAGCACCACTGATTTTTCTTCCTGATTAAGGATGTGTTAGGTATGGAGGATTTTTTTCCGGATTTTCTTATGTTCAATTGGCTTAAATATTTTGAAAAACATTTTTCAAATTAATTTATTTTCCTCCAATTTTAAGGAACATATTGACTTCTTAAATATTGTTTCAACTTCACCACCTAATCCACCTAAATACACTAACCTCTATCCCCTCAACCTACCACCTCGTAATGTGATCCATATCCCACTTTTGACTAATTTTGAACTCAATTTGAGATTGCCCGATTCGAGACTTGTCCAAAATTTTAGGACCTAACTCGAGATTCCACCCAGCATAATCGTACTTTGGGATCTAACGCCCGTTCTGAGACCTTCCCCGACATGGGACTTGAACTTGACCCATAATTCAACCCTGAACCATGATCCAATCCTCAACCCCCGACCTAAGATTCAATCCCAACTTATAGACTAGACCAAATAATAGGCCATTGTTGGGTCTCAATGTTAGGGTTAGTTGATAAGTCATTTGTAGGGACAGGGGTTGGGTACTTCATTGGGTTAGGCCCCAACCATTGCGACATGGACAGAGATATAGGGTTACAGTATTTGCATAGTTTAAATCTAAATAATTTTTGGATAATATTTTCTCCTTACTTACCAAACATAAAAAATAAGTAATGCAAAAAAATATTTTCTTTCACACCTAACACACTCTTAAGTCTTCTTCATATAGTTAATCTTCACCATCTCGTTCCTTCTACTTCTATAAGCAAAAAGGATAAATAATCAAGTACCTTCCATATCTTAAATGTCCAACTTCATTTAATTTGTCTTTACAATCTTGTTCCTTCTACTTCAATAAGCAAAAAAAGATAAATAATTAAGTTTCTTCCATATCTTTAATTTTCATGTTTTTTTATGGCAGACTTTTTAATTTTATAAGCAACAAATGATAAATAATTAAGTTCCTTCAATATCTTAACTTTCCATGTTTTTTATGGCAATTTTTTTTAACAAATCATATGAAATTAGGATCACAATCCTCTATAAATACCCAAGTTCTTAATATTTCATTTTCATCACATTTCACATAGAGTAGCATCACCCCACTGAAGGTCTAAACATTTTATTTTCATCACATTTTACATAGAGTAGCATCACCCCCACCTAGAAATATTTCCTTTTGCTTATTATATTTATTCACATTAATGTTTCTATATAGGTCAGTAAAATCTCTCTATATTTGCATTTTTTGTGTGCTCTTTTTTGGGGGCTATTATAGAAAACATAAAAAATCTGCTCCAAAAAATATTTGATTGTTATTGTGAATTTTTGTTATAAAAATGACTGTTACAGAGATATCTAACTGTATCAAAGAAAGAAAAATCTATTTTCTTGGTCCAGTTATTAAATAACAACGAAAATGGTACCATTTCTGATGATGATGTTGATAGGAGGCGAGAGATTTGTATGGAGTTGAAGAATGTGAGACACTAGTTGAGAGAAATTGATGCTCAAGTGCAAGATGCTAGATTAGAGGCAAGGATGTATAATATAGCATCTCGCATTTGTGCTTCAATTCCTCTTATATGGTATCGCACATTCTCCAGCTTCGTGTAGATATTTCGTTCTTGTAAATGTCATCATCAGACAACGGCACCATTTTTTGTGTTATCTAATCACTTGACCAAGATTTCTTTATTTAATATAATAAGACGTCCATATAACACTTATTATTCCAAATACTATAACCCCAAATCTAAATCCATGTCCCAATCTAATGAAGGACCCAACCCCGTCCCTTGCCATAACAACGACCTATTGCAATTCTTATAATCTTCTTATAGAGAAGAAAATAAAATCAAAGGTACTTATGATTAAAAGAAGTTGTATTAGTAAGGACAACTTCTTTTATCGTAGGTATCTTTGATTTTTATTTTCTTCCTGTATGAAGATAATAAAAATTGCTATGTTGGTTGATTGTTGGGAGTAAATGATCATAATATACACAGGAGAAAAACATTAATTTCGTGTTAAAGTCTTTTTAAGTTTAAATTATGTAATTTCTTTATTTATGGTCTTCACAAATAGGTGTATGATATGTGTATACAGCTCAATTTCGCTTGTGGAATAATATCAAGTGGGTATTTGGACATGAAAATATATATAAAAGAAATATTCACTTTATTTTAAATTTCAAAGTTGAAGTTGGAGTTGTGTTTGACCTTACTTTTTGCAAAGATCTTTTAGATTTTAAATGTATTTTTTCTGAATATGATTTATGTCTCCAATTTTAGAAACCTAAAAACTCAACAAACTTGAGTAATTTACCTCAGCCATACAATCAGATTTGATCTATAAGAGTAATATCTCAAAATAGATAATCACATAATGTCATAGATTAAATTACATATACGAGCTACTACAGATATGTTAGTGTGAGGAAAGTCTCTGAAGTTATCCCATGTAACAAAAATATTTTATAACATACAGCAACTCCAATGCTTTTTACTTCCTAATTAAGAATGTGTGTGATATGGAGAAATGTTTTTCAGTCTTTTCATGTTCAGGTGGCTAAATATTTTGGAAAATTAGTGATCGAGAATTGTTGTTGTAAAGAGGTTTGACTATAAAAATCAATCTTTCTCTTATATTTTTTGTTTGTTATCCAGTAATTAATTTATCGTGGATATGACATTGTCATCTAATGATGGCGGCAATAGGAGGCGCGAGATATGCATGAAGTTGGAGAATTTGAGACATCATTTGAGAGACAACGATGCTTTGATACAAGATGCTAGATTACGTGGCAGGACTAGATTGTTTGTTTTACTACTATTAACAAGACGTAATGCTTATTTGAGAAGAGAAGCTGAGCTGGAAAATGAACTAGAGACTTATTATAACACCTTTTATCGTAGATACCTTTGATAATTTAATTTCTTCCCTATGAGAATATTATAAGAATTTTTATGTTGTTGGCGGGGGAAAAAATTATAATATATGCAAGAGAATAAATTTTATTCTCTCTAGATTTGAAATCTTGTACCTATATGACATGTTTTAGCATATTTATGTTTTTCATTTTCTTTAATAATTATCTTTACAAGGTAAATGTAAGATTTGTGTACATACTATCGTACTCCCAAATTTCACTTTTTTTAAAAGTTGGGGGGTAAGAGAAGGGGAAATTGAGGAGGGAATTACAAGGTGAACATTTTACTATTTGAATAGAGAGTTGTACCTTAATTATTTGAGAAATATAAACAAGCTTACTTGTTCTAGAGGCACTTTATGTGGAGTTAGTAAATTGAAGATACTTTTAATTTAATATGATATTAATTTCTTTAGTTGAGTTCACACAATTTCCCTTAAAGAGGCCTTAGATTATTGAAAACTTTTAGATCTTATATGTATGTTTTTTTTGTTTACTTTTACCAATATTGAATGAATACGCTCGTACCTAACCATATCCCTTTCAAACTAATTAAGTTTTACATATACATGACTCATCACTTTATAAACTTATATAGAGATTAGTAAATTGTGTGTCATTCAAATCATATGAGTATTTGAGATTAACAAAAGAAAGCACACTACAAACTTGTTTTTTGTTATGCATCTCCAAAACTATTGGTAAAGATAATAAACTGATCTGTAGATGAGAAAAGGCACTAAGATGTTCCCTACACTATCACTCCACAATATTCGTAATCACCCTGTCAAACCGTTAAACGTGAAATCAATTATTGGGCTAAAACAATATAAAAATATATACTCTTAACAAGGATTATTATTATTATTATTATTATTATTATTATTATTATTATTATTAGAAGTCCGACTTGATAGTTTGGAAACTCGGAGAAATTTGAGAGGCCTGACCAATATAAGCAATTATATTTAGAATGGTTGGATATCTCCCCAAAGCTTATAAGCTTAGAACAAGTTAATATCTTTTTTGAGGGAATGTCAATTATATACTTTTTTATAGAATTCTCTATTCCATGGATTATGAAGTGGAATGTGGAATTTAATAGTACTCCTGAAGGATTTCCATGCTTACAACGAACTTTTTAAACAAAGTTTTGGAGTAAGTTAATAACTAAATATCTTGATGGAAATATTCATGGTCAAGAGATATTAGATTTAATAAATAAGACAATTGATAAATATCATAATCAGGTAATAGCACAACCACAAGATAATATTCTTAATCCTTTCAAGCAAATTGCCAGGAAACTTTAGATATAAGAGATCAAATCATTGATAAAATTAGTAATACAACATCTACCTCTAAGGATTATACTCCAGAAGAGATACCAACTAAAGAAGGTGCATATACCATGGTAGAAGTTAAGAATCTTCTGATGGAAAGAAGGAAACTTATAAGTTCTCCTACTACTATTAATGATTTGAAAGAACAAATTAATAATCTCAAAGATGATATTCGACAACTTAAAGAAAAGAATGTTGTCATAGAAGTCTGACTTGATAGTTTGGAAACTTGGAGAAATTTGAGTAATAACTCAACATCTTCTTCAGATGAAGGAGAAGCTAATAATCTTGATTTTCTTACAAATCTGAATTTGGGAAATACCAGAGGTGGTTTTTTACAAAATCTTAAAGCTTTTACTTCTCAAAAGTTTTATACAAAAATAACTCTTCTTATAGATTATAATTATAAAAAAGAATTTATTGCTTTAATTGATAGTGCTGCTGATTTAAATTGTATTCAAGAAGGATTAATTCCTTTGAGATATTTTCATAAAAATACTCATAGTTTAAAATCAGCAAATGGTAGTAAAATGAATATTGAATTTAAATTACCTAAAACTTTTATTTGCAAACGGAAAAATTGTGTTCCTCAAAGCTTTGTTTTAGTTAAAGATATTACTAACCAAATTATTTTGGGAGTTCCTTTTATAAATGATATTTTTCCCCTTACTTATTGGGATAATTAGAAAATTATACGAACTTGGAATAATAAACCTTTTATATTAGAATTTATCACTAAACCGTTTACAAGAATGCTAAATGAACTTACTTCAAAAATGATTTTGAAAAATAATCAGATGAGCTTCCTTAAAGGAGAAATTAATAGCATTGAAATTGATACTATTTTGTAAAATCCTAAATTACAGGAGAAGATTGCTATTTTAAAAACTCAGTTCTCTCTTGATATTTGTGGAGATCATCCAAATGCTTTTTGGAATAGAAAAAAACATGTTGTTAGTCTTCCATATGAAGATGATTTTGCTGTGGATCATATTCCTACTAAAGCTAGGTCATGCCAGATGAATTCTGAATATTTGGAATTGTGTAAAAAAGAGATTGCGTCTCTACTTCAGAAAGGCCTTATAAGGTATTCAAAATCACTTTGGTCTTGTATAGCTTTCTATGTTAATAAACATGCTGAGAAAAAAAGAGGTGCCCCTAGGTTGGTGATTAATTATAAGCCACTTAATAAAGCTTTGAGATGGATTAGATATCCGATCCCTAATAAAAAAGATTTATTAGATAGAGTTTATGACGCTATCATATTTTCTAAATTTGATTTAAAATCAGGTTATTGGCAAATTCAAATAAGTGAATCTGATAGATTTAAAACTGTTTTTAATGTCCCTATGGGTCAATTTGAATGGAATGTTATGCCTTTTGGTTTAAAAAACGCTCCGTCAGAATTTCAAAAATTCATGAATGATATTTTTATACCTTATAGTAATTTTATAATTGTATACATAGATGATATTCTAGTATTTTCAAGAAATATAGAAACCCATTTTAAACATCTTGAATTATTCAAGAAAATTATTATACAAAATAGTTTGGTTATATCTGCACCAAAAATGGCTTTATTTTAAACTAAGGTTATATTTTTGGGCCATAATATGGAGAAAGGTAATATTAGTCCTATTAATAGGAGTATTGAATTTGCTTCTAAATTTCCTGATGAAATTACTAATAAGACTCAATTGCAGAGATTTCTTGGTAGTCTCAACTATGTAGCACCTTTTATAAAGGACTTAGCCCTTGATACAGCTATCTTATATGATAGGCTTAAGAAAAATCCGAAAGCTTGGTCAACTGATCATACTGAAATTGTGAAAAGAATTAAGACAAAGGTTAAAAACCTTTCATGGCTTACTTTGGCAAACCCAAATTGGGAGAAGACGGTTGAGACAGATGCCTTAGAAATAGGCTTTGGTGGTGTTCTTACACAATACTATCCTGATGATAAACGACATTATATCATTCAATTTTACTCTCTAAAGTGGAATCCATCTCAGAAAAATTACGCCACGGTAGCTAAAGAAATCTTAGCTATTGTGAAACGTGTTTTGAAATTCCAAGGCGACCTTTATAATCAGAAGTTTGTGATAAAAACTGATTGCCAAGCATCTAAGTTTATGTCTAATAAAGATTGTAAACATGATGTTTCTAAACAAATGTTTGTTAGATGACAGGCTTTATTAGCACCTTTTGATTTTGATATAATTTATAAAAAGGGTGAAGATAATAGTCTTCCTGATTTTCTCACTAGAGAATATTTAAACTGATCATAAATGTCTTTGTTTTCAGACATGAGGCCATAATGGCCCCCTACAAGGGGAAGAGGACGAGGAAACAATAGAGGAAGAGGAGGTCATATCCTCTCTCAATGAGGAAACAAACAATTAGTCGCAGCTTCTAGCTCGTCAACAAATACAAAAGGTTTGAATATAAATCATCCCATGTACAAAGAGTTTATGGATTTCATGAAATCCAAGCAAAGTAAGGGTGATACTCCTCCTACTTATTCCACCATATTAGTGGATGAAGAAAACACAGAAGTCTTTGATATGAATAACAAAAAAGAAGTTATACTTATTTTAGAAAACAATGATTTGAAATGTAAAGAGTGTGGGCCATTGTAATTTTACAATTTTACCCTTTTAGACCTCTATATAAAGAGGTGTAAGTTTTAGTTTAGAGGCAGGCTTTCAGAACCCCCTCTCTCTCTCTCTCTCAAATAATACTCTCTTGTATTATTTTCTCTTTTGTAATATTTGCTAAGTTTAAATAAAAGTTTGCAATTTGGTTTGAAGAATTTTGAAGATCTTCCAAAGGTACTATTTTTCTTCTTCTTACTTATTTCTTCTTATACTTAGCCTAAATAATAGGCTAATTTGTTTGTGTTGAACTATATCAAACTAGATTATTATAATTAAATGGAATTGGAACTATAAAAGATGGTTTAAACTGCTGATACAAAATAGATCGCCCAGCTTACTATAAGGGTCCTTTATAAATTACAGTAATTTTTAGCATAATAGTAAAAACTTTCACCGTATCCGAGTCCGCCCTTAGGGTAATCCAGCGGTCTCTACCGGGTCCACCCACACAGGGTAATCCAACGGATACATCCGGGTCCATCCTTTACATGATAATCCAACGGATCAACGTAATAATCTTCTATTATTATGCCTTAAATTACTTCGATTAGACCTTAATTTCAGCTATTTAAACCATCTTTTATAGTTCTTCTTCATCCACTAATATGGTGGAATAAGTAGGAGGAGTATCACCCTTACTTTGCTTGGATTTCATGAAATCCATAAACTCTTTGTACATCGGATGATTTATATTCAAACCTTCTGTATTTGTTGACGAGCTAGAAGCTGCGACTAATTGTTTATTTCCTCATTGAGCGAGGACATGACCTCCTCTTCCTCTATTATTTCCTCGTCCTCTTACGCTTGTAGGGGGCCATGATGGCCTCCTGTCTGAAAACAAAGACATTTATGATCAGTTTAAATATTCTCTAGTGAGAAAATCAAGAAGACTATTATCTTCACCCTTTTTATAAATTATATCAAAATCAAAAGGTGCTAATAAAGCCTGCCATCTAGCAAACATTTGTTTAGAAACATCATGTTTACAATCTTCCATCAAGATCTTTAGTAATAGACTTACTCCAAAACTTTGTATAAAAAGTTCGTTGTAAGCATGGAAATCCTTCAGGAGTACTATTAACTTCCACATTCCACTTCATAATCCATGGAATAGAGAATTCTATAAAAAAAAGTACATAATTGACATTCCCTCAAAAAAGATATTATCTTGTTCTAAACTTATAAGCTTTGGGGAGATATCCAACCATTCTAAATATAATTGCTTATATTGGTTAGGCAAGATTTTAATGGAGGGACCGTATAACATCCACCATTTGCAAAATCAATTTGGAATATCCTCCATAAAAACATTAGCACAGATTTTTATAAACCATAAATGCTTTTTATTAGCATTCTCATATAACAAAGCTTTATTAAAGCCATAAACGTAGTCCCAGTAACTGTATTTTACTGCAATTTTTTGCTCTGGGTGGATATAATTCCTTTCTTTCAATGGGCTCATTCCCCATTCTTCTGAAGAAATAATTCTCTTTATAATAATTTTTGAAAAGTTATAAACTTTCTTTATATTAGCAGGGTAGAAATGTTGAAATTCTGCTGACCCTGTTGATGAGAGTATCATCTTATAATGCATCCTATATTTATATGCAGTCGTAGTATAACAGACTGTATCTAAATACCTTGTCATGAGCTACCAAGGATCATTCTTCCATTTCAAATCATTGTTTTCTAAAATAAGTATAACTTCGTTTTTGTCATTCATATCAAAGACTTCTGTGCTTTCTTCATCCACTAATATAGTGGAATAAGTAGGAGGAGTATCACCCTTACTTTGCTTGGATTTCATGAAATCCATGAACTCTTTGTAGATGGGATGATTTATATTTAAACCTTCTGTATTTGTTGACGGGCTAGAATCTGCGACTAATTGTTTATTTCCTCATTGAGCGAGGATATGACCTCCTCTTCCTCTATTGTTTCCTCATCCTCTTCCCCTTGTAGGGGGCCATGATGGCCTCATGTCAGAAAACAAAGACATTTATGATCAGTTTAAATATTCTCTAGTGAGAAAATCAGGAAGCCTATTGTCTTCACCTTTTTTATAAATTATATCAAAATCAAAAGATGCTAATAAAGCCTGTCATCTAGCAAACATTTGTTTAGAAACATCATGTTTATAATCTTTATTAAACATAAACTTAGTTTCTTGGCAATCAGTTTTTATCACAAACTTCTGATTATAAAGGTCACCTTGGAATTTCAAAATACTTTTCACAATAGCTAAGATTTCTTTAGCTACCGTGGCATAATTTTTCTGAGATGGATTCCATTTCCCAGAATAAAACTGAATGATATAATGTCGTTTATCATCAGGGCAGTATTGTGTAAGAACACCACCAAAGCTTATTTCTGAGGCATCTGTCTCAACTGTCTTCTCCCAATTCGGGTTTGCCAAAGTAAGACATAAAAGGTTTTTAACCTTCGTCTTAATTCTTTTCACTACTTTAGTATGATTAGTTAACCAAGCTTTTGGATTTTTCTTAAGCCTATCATATAAGATAGCTGTATCAAGGGCTAAGTCCTTTATAAAAGGTGCTACATAGTTGAGACTACCAAGAAATCTCTACAACTGAGTCTTATTAGTAATTTCATCAGGAAATTTAGAAGAAAATTCAATACTCCTATTAATAGGACTAATATTACCTTTCTCAATATTATGGCCCAAAAATCTAACCTTAGTTTGAAATAAAGCCATTTTTGGTACAGATATAACCAAACCATTTTGTATAATAATTTTCTTGAATAATTCAAGTTGTTTAAAATGGGTTTCTATATTTTTTGAAAATACTAGAATATCATCTATGTATACAATTATAAAATTACTATGAGGTATAAAAATATCATTCATGAATTTTTGAAATTCTGATGGAGCGTTTTTTAAACCAAAAGGCATAACATTCCATTCAAATTGACCCATAGGGACATTAAAAACAGTTTTAAATCTATCAGATTCACTTATTTGAATCTACCAATAACCTGATTTTAAATCAAATTTAGAAAATATAATAGCATCATAAACTTTATCTAATAAATCTTTTTTATTAGGGATCGGATATCTGATCAATCTCAAAGCTTTATTAAGTGGCTTATAATTAATCACCAACCTAGGGGCATCTCTTTCTTGCTCAGCATGTTTATTAACATAGAAAGTTGTACAAGACCAAGGTGATTTTGAATGCCTTATAAGGCCTTTCTGAAGTAGAGACTCAATCTCTTTTTTACACAATTCCAAATATTCAGAATTTATCTGGCATGGCCTAGCTTTAGTAGGAATATGATCCTCAGTAAAATCATCTTCATATGGAAGACTAACAACATGTTTTTTCCTGTTCCAACAAGCATTTGGATGATCTTCAAAAAAAATCAAGAGAGAATTGAATTTTTAAAATAGTAATCTTCTCCTGTAATTTAGGATTTTGCAAAATAGTATCAATTTCAATGCTATTAATTTCTCCTTTAAGGAAGCTCATCTGATTATTTTTCAAAATCATTTTTGAAGTAAGTTCATTTAGCATTTTTGTAAACGGTTTAGTGATAAATTCTAATATAAAAGGTTTATTATTCCAAGTTCCTATAATTTTCTCATTATCCCAATAAGTAAGGGGAAAAATATCATTTATAAAAGGAACTCCCAAAATAATTTGGTTGGTAATATCTTTAACTAAAACAAAGCTTTGAGGAACACAATTTTTCCGTTTGCAAATAAAAGCTTTAGGTAATTTAAATTCAATATTCATTTTACTACCATTTGCTGATTTTAAACTATGAGTAGTTTTATGAAAATATCTTGAAGGAATTAATCCTTTTTGAATACAATTTAAATCAGCAGCACTATCAAATAAAGCAATAAATTCTTTTTTATAATTATAATCTATAAGAAGAGTTATTTTTGTATAAAACTTTTGAGAAGTAAAAGCTTTAAGATTTTGTAAAAAAACCACCTCTGGTATTTCCCAAATTCAGATTTGTAAGAAAATCAAGATTATTAGCTTCTCCTTGAT
Organism: Solanum pinnatisectum; assembly: GCA_035578085.1. Classification (NCBI taxonomy): domain Eukaryota; kingdom Viridiplantae; phylum Streptophyta; class Magnoliopsida; order Solanales; family Solanaceae; genus Solanum; species Solanum pinnatisectum. The sequence goes on along the minus strand of JAWPEI010000077.1, from coordinate 72,285 downwards.
CTGAAGAAGACATTGAGTTATTACTCAAATTTCTCCGAGTTTCCAAACTATCAAGCCGGACTTCTATGACAGCATTCTTTTCTTTAAGCTGTCGAATATCATCTTTGAGATTATTAATCTCTTCTTTCAAATCATTAATAGTAGTAGGAGAACTTATAAGTTTCTTTCTTTCCATCAAAAGATTCTTAACTTCTGCCATGGTATATGCACCTTCTTTAGTTGGTATCTCTTCTGGAGTATAATCCTTAGAGGTAGATGTTGTATTACTAATTTTATCAATGATTTGCTCTTATATCTGGATCTTTAATTGTTTGTAAAAGTTCTAAAACTTTTCCATTATCAATGACATTAATACACAGTTCTTTAACTGAGAATAGATCTTATAAATATCATCTTCATCATTTTCCTTGTCACATTCCAAACCCTATTGACAAGGTAAACATTCTTCTTCTGAAGACATATAATCTTCTTGATGAAGAGCCTTCAAGTCTTCACTTGTGGACGATTCTCCTTGACTACTATATTCTGAATCTGATCCTTCTGAATCAGAGTAGCATGATCTTGTATAAAGAATCTTTTAGATTATCATCTATATCAAGACTTTTAATTTTTTCCTTGACTCTACAATCCTTCGCATAGTGTACATATCTTCCACTTTTAGGGCAAGTATCTGACTTGTCATACCTTCGTCTAGATTTATAAAATCTTTTGTCCCTTCTACCTTCCCTATGCCTTTGTTCTTTTCTTTCCATTCTATATAATCTTTTTTAGAAGATCTATTTTTCAAAGAATGCTTTTGTTTCTGCTTTTCCTTTCTATCCTTAGAAGCAGGTTTCAAAACACCTAGAGCAAACTGCTCACAGAATTCTCCCAATTGTTGTCTTTCATTAAGACGATGTCTTTTGATCTGTTGATTCATCTTAATTTCATTACATAAAGCCAAACCTTCCTGCACACAAGCACTAATTAGCTTTCCATAAGTATATTTCTCATAATTTATACTATGCCCATCTCCTCTGAGCACCTTTCTTACTCTTTCAGTAAAAAGAGCTGGTAAACAATCAATAAATTTAGATTTCCAATGAGTGCTATTACACTCCAGCAGTTCCATAACTCTACATAAGAAAACATCTTTGTAAAATCTAAAGGATGTCAAAGTTTTACACCTTAGATTTTGGAGTAAAGTTCTGATGGTCTCACTATTATCTGACCATCTTCCTGAAAAATGCTCTATAATATACAAAACCAGTGTATAAACTGCATTCTGAGTTGCTCCTTGATCCTCTTGTTTTACTGCTAAGAGGATTTTATCTCTTTGCTCTTGATTGAGATAATTATCACACCAACCTTTTAGTTGGCCCGTAAACCATGTTGTTATCATCTCAGCAATAGTCTTATCACTATTTTTATTTGTCTTATAGATAGTACTATACATAAGCATTCTATGCATAGTCGTATAGATCTACCTATTTGTATAACCGTCTATGTTCCATTCATAGATCTCCTTTCCATTATAACTATTAGTTATAATATGTTCATGTTCCTTCATAAGCACATCTTAGGGAGTAGGCCTGGAATAGTAATACATCCTCTGAACAGGTTTTTTGGCATACTTTTCTGAGATCTTATTAATTTCATCAGAGAATTCCATGTTCCTACTACTTTCCCTTTCTTCAAGATTATTAATCTTTAGGGGCATAAGGCTATTACCTTTGAAAGATTTTTCTAGGAAATTTTCCAAATCCGAGAAATCCTTTAACTTAAAGTCTTCAGTCTCTGGGGGAGGTTGGAGGCTAGGTTGAGCAACCTTATCCTTTCCCTTCTTATCAATACTCATTTGAGATAAAAGTTTATCAACTATATCATGCAAAGATACTATATGATCTCCTAGCATGCTCATTTAAATATTTGTATAATTATGCTACTTTATCATGATATTAATATGCTGAGTGGTGACTAAAGCAGTATTGTCTTCAAATAGTTTAGAGAAAGCATTAAAATGCACAATCTTTTCATCTTTATTAATTTGAAAAGATTGTAATAGAGGAAATACCGATTTAGTATTTTCTCCATTACTTAGAGTAAAATCTTTTTCGAGCATAGAAATATAGTTATAAACATACTTACTCATAAACCAAGGAACAAAAGCAATTAAAGCATTTTGTTTTGATTTAATAAGATCTTTATAAAATTCTTCTTGAAAACCCTTTTGCTCTTCTTTATTAAAGTTTTTGAAAAACCATTTTCTAAAAGGTTTCCATCTAGATTTCTGAAATTCTTTAGAAATCTTTTCTCCTGCCAGTGATCCTAGACTAAAATCAATAGAGTTGTTAGACATCATAAAAACATTTTATGTAGATAACCCATATGGAAAATTCATTTGAGATTCAGTTATATCTAAGTCTGATCCAGGTCTAGAAATATTATCTTTATCAATTTTTATATTATCACATCTATAACTTTTGCGAATTTGAGAAGTAGAAGATGTAGAAGGAACCAGTACAATATAATCCAGAGGAGAAATATATGAAGAATTAGATCTAGTTATTCTAGAAGACATACTAGTATTAATTAAATTATTTGAAGTATATTCAGAAAACTTTATTTTAACAGTTCCATCATTCAACTGTTCAATTTCTGAAATTTCTTCATTAATATTATTTTTCGGAAGAGTAGCTCCCTCAATAACCCATTCTTGTAGGAAATCAATTTCTTCCCATTTAATCAGTCTTCGAGTAACTACTTTAGATTTTCCAAAATTAGTTTCTATTAAGATAGTTTCATTTTTAAAATCAATAACTTTGCACATAGGATTTAAAGTATGCAATAATTTATAATAAATTCTACAACAAATACAAACAACGTCAGTGCCAAGCATATAATCATAACCATGAAGTTTAACATTTAGCATAAGAGAACTTAATGAATTCTCATCCTGCAAAGAAATTTGCAAATTAGGATAAACATTAAAATAGACTGGTCTATAAGCTATACTAGTTTGAATTGTCTCTATAAGGGATTTCTTCCAATTCTGATTTCTACCATCACGCAAAGCTGCTATAAAACTTTCAAGTAGACCACGAAGAGTAAGGGGCTTAAATGCCACATGTACTAAGCCAATATGCATAAATCTATAAATATTCCTATAAGAGGCAAGATCAGTTTCAGATACAAGTCTAAATGTCTGATGATCACTGTCAATAGCTGTTGTTGTTCTTATTATTATTATTATTATTATTATTATTATTATTATTATTATTATTATTATTATTATTATTATAATTATTGTTGTTGTTATTATTGTTGTTGTTATTATTATTATTATTATTATTATTATTATTATTATTATCATTATTATTATTATTATTATTATTATTATTATTATTATTATTATTATTATTATTTATTTTGGATCAAGCTACACACACAATATCTGTCGAAAGTCTTACATAATCTGTCACGCCCCGAGCCTACATCCTGGACGTGACCGGCACTCGAGAACCATTGTTGGCCCCACGCGGACCCTTGGCCTAGCTTAACTCTTAGCGGAAGACTTACTCAACATTAAAAGAACTCAAAAGATAAAGTCATGTAATAAACTTAGAATGTTGTAAAGGAACATTCAACAGGCCAAAGAGGCAACTCAAGTCTTTAAACATTTATAACTGAAAATAGAAAAGACTCATGAACTACTGTGTATCTATCTATGAAACCTCTACTAACTGAGATGGACATTAGGGCAAGACCCACGACATCCTAATAACAAAATGAAATAATTGAAAGTAAGTACAGAATCCTCCGGAAGCAAGGAGGCTCACCAAACAACTCTAGAACTCAACTGGATCAACGAAGCGCTGGTTGTTGATCCTGGTTACCTATATCTGGATCATAAAATGATGCAGGCCAAATGAGTCGGTACATTGAATGTATGAGTATGTGAGGGAAAATCAAAATCATGGCATCAGCTTGAACTAGAACTGAAGGAACAACTTACCGTCTCATCTCGTCTCAACTCAACCAACCTCAATGAAATTCAATATAAAGCAATAACAATAATACAATATAAAGAAAAGCTTTTAAAACAATAGATAACAAGTCAATCTATTAGAAAATATAATATAAACTCTGTTTGTATGCAAAAATAAAAAATGAACTCTGTTTGGGAGATTTTCTAACCGACAACCATCACGATGAGCTATGTGATGATACAACGCCTAGCCCACACTGCCAAAACTCTCCTTTACATTGCCGGGGTATAGAACTCCTCAACCAAGTTGATCCACTAGTCTATGCTAAAAAGCCATAAATGAATCATCTAAAAAGTATGACCCTTTTCTACCCACGTTGGCTACATGGTTTATGGGGCTGTGAGTACTCTCCCCCATATCGGTGCTCAATACAACTCCAAAAATATACTTAGCTCATTATGTTTTAAATAATACATTTCCTCTTCCTCAACTTTGAGATTATTACTTAAAAGGTTTTCTTTAAAAAGAGATAGTACTTTAAATTGCTCATGAACTCCTTTGGAAATTAGTGTTTCCACTTTTCTTAAATGTAAAAGCAGTTGATCTAGGGATACTTAGTTCCCATATATCATTTTAAAGAAAATAAACTCAGCTCTACTCTTCCTCAACTCAGTACTCAAGTCATTTAAAACAAGTTTTAAACAAATTTGTAAAAGACTTCTTAAAATGACTCGACGAACTCTCAATACTTGACTCTTAGCTCTACCTTGAATTTGAATTATGAATTCAAGGTTATGGTTCATGTTATGAATGATTTCTAGATATTTAGAAGTAGTTAGAATCAAAGGGGAGTAAAGTTACCCTTTGAAAGAACTCAAATGGGCTAAACGATGGAGAAGGGGTGGGGGCTAGCGACCCTGGCATGCTGAGTGGGGTGGGGCGCCAACCCCTAAACTATAAAGAACTATTCTTGGTGCACTTCTAGTGTGTTGTACCAGCCATGCATCATTGGAGCATCGCCCCAGGCATCGCCCAGAAAACCTGAAGAATTTTCATTTCAATTTCAGCCCTAATTTGCCTAAAATTGAATTGTTTTTCCCCCAATAACTTAGAATTGAATACTCCACAAAAGTACACAAGAATCTAATCAACAGCAAATCTTAAACTCTACACGATTATCTCAAGAACTTATCAAACCCATCCTAATTCAAGAACGAACACAATACTTTAAGAACACTAATCAAGAACTAAATTACTTCAATTTTGAGAATGAAATTTCTTTAAAAAAAAACATGAATGGTGTGTGGGTGAATGAACCCAACACTATGATAACTCAAATACCTCTTAGGGATCAAACTCTTGGCGGAATCCGCAATAAAACTCAAGAATCTTAATGAACGCCTTGAACTTTTCTCCATTTGTCCTCTTCTCGAACTCCTCTCAAAACCCTAAGCATATTTTGATCTATGAAAAATGAACCAAATCATATTTTAACCCAAAACATTACTAAAATTGAATTAATCTGATTGGATAAGGAAAAGATGAAAATATCCCTCATATTTTTGGGTAACTTTCCTTAACTGTACAGCCTGACTTCAAATGAGCATATCTCCCTCATACAAGGTTGAAAATTAGCAAACTCGGTGGTGTTGGAAAGAGGATTCCAAGACCTTTCAATTGATATCTTATGGCCCACCTAACACGTCCTGTACTGAAAGTTATGATCGTTTCAAGTTGACCCAAAACTCATAACTTATGCCTAACTTGCAAAATTTCAGATTTTGCTATTTCCAATTTAGTTCTTTCTATTTTTAGCTCCTTCAAATACCGAGGTGTTATAATATCTACCCCTTGGGAACATTCTTCCTTGAGTGAGATTACTCTAAGTACACTAATGGTGGTAAAATAAACACCAAGCCCAAACACTCAATATGTAAAGTAACACAACATTTCAACTAAAATAAATGCCAAGAAAAGGATTAGTACCTTAATTTGTAATTTCTCTAGACTCAAAGAGATGTGGCATCTCTTCTTAGTATCCTCCTCAGCCTCCCAAGTAGCTTCCTCAATAAATTGATTCCTCCATAAGACCGTGACTAATTCTACCTCCTTGGTTCTCAACTTGCGAATCTGATGATCCAAAATTTGAACGGGAATCTCCTCATAAGATAAGCTATCCTTAATACCAATGTTTTCAGTCGGTATAGTAAGTGAAGGATCCCCCATACACTTCTTCAACATTGAAATGTGGAATACTGGATGGACTGCTACTAATTATGATCATAGCTCCAACTCATAGGCTACATTACCAATCCTCTTGGATATACTGTAAGGGCCAATATACCAGGGACTAAGATTCCCCTTCTTGCCAAACCTCATAACACCCTTCATTCATAATACCTTCAAGTAAACCTAATCATCTACCTCAAACTCTAAGTCTCTTCTCCTAACATCAGTGTAGGATTTTTGACGACTCTGGCTATTTTCAACCATTCTTGAATAATCTTCACTGTCTCCATAACTTGATGAACCATGTCTGGTCTTATCAACCCAGCCTTACCAACTTCAAACCATCCAATAGCAGATCTGCAGCTTCTCCCATAAAGAGCCTCATAGGGAGCCATTTGGATGCTAGAGTGATCATCCCAATTACCCTTGAAATCTATCACACACGCCCTCAACATATCCTCTAAATTCTGAATTGTACGCTCTACTTGACCATCTATCTGTGGATGAAAAATAGTACTAAGGTTCACCTTCGAACCCAAACCGTTCTGGAAAGACTTCCAAAATTGTGCGGTGAATTGTGCACCTCTATATGAAATAATGGAGACCAGAACTCCATGAAGTTTGATTATCTCTTGAATATATAACTTGGCATAATCTTCTGCTAGAAATGTAGTCTTTACCAGTAAGAAATTGGCTGATTTAGTCATTCGATGTACAGTCACCCAAATCGAATCATGTTGCCTGCGAGTCTGTGGTAGACCAGTAAAAAAATCTATAGTGATCATCTCCCACTTCCATTCCAGAAGACCTACATTCTTAGCCATACCACCGGGCTTGTGGTGCTCTACCTTGACTTGTTGGCAATTAGGACACTTAGCAACTAACTCTACAATGCCCCTCTTAATATTACTCCACCAATAGACTTCTCTCAAGTCACGATGAAAATTTTTGGAACCTGAATGTATAGAGTATCTGGAGCTATGAGCTTCCTCCATGATCCTCTCTTAAAGTTCATCCATCGTTGGTACACACAATATACCTTGATACCTCAATACACCATCTTCCCTTTGTTGAAAAGCCATCACTTTTGGCTTATGAACATTTGCCTTTAATTCAAGCAAAATAAGGTCTTCGTCTTGTTTCTCTTACACTTCAAACACTAATGATGATTCAGCCCCATTCATCACCACCACCACTCCTCCTTCATTGGAATCCATTAATCGGACTCCCAATCATGCAAGTCTGTGCACATATTTTTCTAGCTCTTTCTTATCCTCCTCAATATGGGAGGTACTACTCATAGACAACCTGCTCAAGACATCAACAACTACATTAGCCTTACCTGGGTGATACAGAATACTCATGTCATAATCTTTGAGTAATTCCAACCACCTCCTCTATCTGAGATTAAGCTATTTCTGATTGAATACATACTGAAGACTCTTATGATACGTGAACACATCTACATGAACATCATAAATATGGTGACACCATATTTCCAAAGAAAACACTACAACAACCAACTCTAGATCACAGGTTGGGTAATTTCTCTTGTGAATCTTAAGTTGTCTGGAGGCATAAGCTATAACTTTGCCATTCTACCTGAACACATAACCTAGTCCAACTCTGTACTCATCACAATACACAACACAACCTTGCATACGCTCTGATAAGGTCAACATTGGGGCAGTAGTCAACCTGGTTTTCAATTGCTGAAAGCTTTTCTTAGAAGCTTCAGACCATTGAAACTTAACTGCTTTCTGAGTTAACTTGGTCAACGAGGATGAAATAGATGAAAACCCCTTGACAAATCTTTTATAATAACTAGTAAATCCCAAGAAACTCCCAATATCAATTGGAGATGTGGGTTAGGCCAATTCTGCACTGCCTCAATCTTTTGAGTGTCAACTCGAATTCTATCACCATAAACAATGTGGCCTAAGAATTCCATAGACTCAAGACAAAATTTGCACTTGAAAAATTTAGCATACAACTCTCTATCCTTGAGAGTTTGAAGAACTTCTCTGAGATGACTAGTGTGATCCTCCTCATTTCTCGAATAGATTAGAATGTATTCAATAAATACGATAGCAAACATATTTAGATAAGGCTTAAGCAATTTGTTCATAAGGTCCATGAATGCTGCAGGAGCATTAGTCTAACCAAATGACATGACTATAAACTCATAATGACCATAAAAAATCTTGAAAGTTGTCTTAGGGATGTCACTTTCTCTTACTCTCAACCGATGATAGCTTGATCTGAGGTCTATCCTAGAAAACATGTAGCACCCTTAATTTGATAAAAAAATATCATCAATTCTCAGAAGAGGATACTTATTCTTGATAGCAACCTTATTCAACTGATGGTAATCTATACACATTCTAAGAGAACCATCTTTCTTCCTCATAAATATGACCGGAGTGCCCCAAGGTGAGACACTTGGTTTGATGAAACCTTTCTCAAGAATATCTTTCAACTATTTTTTTAACTCTTTCAACTCAGCTGGAGCCATTCTATATGGTGAAATAGAGATAGGACGAGTATCGGGAAGAATATCTATATCGAATTCTATTTCTCTCTCAGGAGGGACTCCGAGAAGATCATCTTGAAAGACCTGTGGAAATTCACTTGCAAATGAAATTGACTGAATATATGGTGTCTCAACACTAGAGTCATTAACTCGGTCTAAGTGATAGATGCACCCCTTGGAAACTAACTTTTTCGATTTTAGGTACAAAATAAAATGACCCTTACGCACTGCTGAACTACTCCTCCACTCTAAAACTAGATCATTAGGAAACGGGGACTTAATTACTCGATTTCTACAATCAACTGAGGTATAACAAGCATGAAGCCACTCTATACCTAGAATAACATCAAAAACTACCATGTCTAACTCAACTAAGTCAGCCATGGTTTCCTTGTGATTGACAAAGATGGTACAACCATGATAAAATCTCTCAGCTGTAATAGACTCACCAACAGGTGTAGAAACACTAAAGGGCTCATGAAATTTCTTAGGAAGAATATCAAAATGCATGGCAATATAAGTAGTCACAAATGATAGACTCGCTCTTGGATCTAGAAAAGCATATATATCAAAAGTAAAGACTTTGATAATAACAGTGACAACATCTGGAGAATTCTCCTGCTCCTGGTGGTTGGTGATAGCATACAGGTGATTTTCTCCTCCGCCTATTCCTGAAGTAACTTCTCTAGGTGCAGACCTGTCTGGTGGAGCCACTGAAGAAAATTGGGCTATAGTGCCCCCAATGTCATTTCCCTGCCTGTTCTTAGGGCCATCTCTCATGAAGTGACCATTCTGACAACACTTGAAGCACCAATGGATCCATCACGACACAATCCTAAGTGGTTCCTACCACACTTAGCACATGGAGGAGTCCCATTACCTGCTTGTGCCACACTACCCTGAGACTGCGCAAGTCTAGCTCTGAAATTCTGTGAATTCTGATTCTTGAACTCACCTTTTTTCCTTGGTGCAGGTGCACTAGCAGATGATAGAGTAGGTCTATTTTGCTTTTGTTGGAAAGACGATTGGTTCGCATTACTCTTCTATTGTCCGGACTTGTTCATAGTTGTCTTAGCTTTCTTATTTCCGAACTCTTCTCTATCTCTTAGCTTATCTTCCTCAACCCGCTTCACATGGATCATAAGTCTTACTATGTCCATGTCTCCTATCAACATAGCTTCCTTACCCTCTTTGCTTGTCAGAAGAGACAACCTAGAAACAAATAAAGTCATCATGCTCCTTATATTAGCAACCATCTTCGGAGCATAGCAGGAAGGTTGGGTGAACTTGAGGCTGTACTCATGCACACTCATGGATTCCTACGTAAGAGTCAGGAATTCCCTTACTGTTTCCTCTCTTAGCTAACGAGGAAAGAAATACCCCATGAAGGCCTTTTCAAACGCAACCCAGCTCACAATTGGTGCACCCTCAGCTCTACCCTTCTTCCATTGATCAAACCATACTCTAACAACACTCTTCAGTTGGTATGCAACTAGTTCCACTCGCTCAGCATTAGCAACATGCATAACCTCAAAAACTTTCTTCAACTCTTCTAGAAAGTTTTTTGGATCCCAGTGACACTTGAACTGGTGAATTTTGGAGGATTCATCCTTAAGAATTCATGGACTCTGGATGTATCAGCCACATCCTGTATCCCGTCTCTCCTGACCAGTTTGGTTGGCCACCACTTGACTCAACATCTGAATAGCATCCCGGAACTCAGCATTAGTGACCTCTTCTTGGGGTTGCACTTCTTGTGCATTGGGTACCCCTTGATCCTTAATATTCTTTCTAGCAGGATGATCTTAAACAGCTCTTCGTGGAGGCATGATCTGAAAGATACGAGCAAGAATGAGTTAGAAAGAAACTTTTATAGAGATGAACTCAATCACATGAAAAGAGTATGAAAGAAGTGAGATAGTTCCTAAATGTAGCAGCCTCCTAATTATAGATGTGGTGCGCTTCACATTGATAACTAGGACTCTACAGACACGGCTTCATCGACACCCTCTAACTTTTGAACTATGTGCTCTAATACCAAGTTTGTCATGCCCCAAGCCTACACCCTGGAAGTGGCCAGCACTCAAGGACCATTGTTGGCCCTAAGCGAACCCTTGGCCTGGCTTAACTCTTAGTGGAAGTGTAACACCCCGACTTTTCAAAACGTCTAAATTAACTCGTACCTTCGTGGAAAGACAAAGAGGATGAGTAAAACATTAAGAATGATGTGGTATGTCATATTTTAAGTGTTCAAAGGTTTTATCTCAAGTTTTGAAGTAAGGTAAGTCGTAAAATAAAAGTTGTCAAAAGTTATTGTAAGTTTCTTTTCAAAGATTTCTCTGAAATTTGGGTCAAATGTCTCAGAAGTTTTCTCCCAATCTATAAATATTTATGGGGACCACGACCCATTAAATCAAAGGTCTACGAGTCTAGTTTCCCACACATCAAACGGTTTATTTATACGACTTCAAAATAGAGAGATATTCGCATTTTTGCGAGATTGCGTAAACAGGCACGTGAGGTGGGTCCCCTAAGTCGGTGGAAGCTTATAAGATAGCATCTTCTTCATTTTTGTTAAGTCAAACTCAAAAGAAACCCATGAAAATTAGAGAAATTCTCCTCAAATCACCCTTGGGTGTTCATAATCTCTTCTTGGCTCCCTATCAAAAATTGCCCTACTTCGCGAGCTCGTTGTTTTGGTATAGTTTTCATGGTGAATTGATCGGTGTAGCTCCGTGGAGGCTGTGGCAGCAGAGTTTTTTTTAGTGGTTTGATTTTATTTAAGTGTTCTGGGTGTGTAAAGAAAGATAGGAACCATCTTTTATTAGTTTATGGATACCTTAGGTCTTGGATAGTAATTTACGATAGGAATCCATATCAATTGTTGTAGTAATTCTTGTCCTTAATTACTGATTGATTTTACCTTTTTTTTTTTAGTGTTGTGGTGGTGCGAACAAAGGTATTTTCAGCATAAATTATAAAGGAAAAGGTATGTTAAGGCTATTCCCCTCGTTCGGCATATTACCTTAGAGCTTGGGAGTGATATAGTAGGGTAGTTAATGTTGGTGATCTTGTAGATGTAATTGTGAATGGTTGGCTGATTGAGTGGTTATAAATCCTCATTATAGGAACGCATAATCTATTAAGAATGACCCTGAGTTAGGAATGACTTGGAAAAAAAAAAAATATATATATATATATATATATTGTTTATAGTTAAATTGCTCACCTTTAGCTTATTCAATTGTTTGTTGTCGCCCTTGGGGCTATTGTGGTTAGTTGTTGAGCTATGAACTGGCTATGGGGGCTATGATGTTATCTAATACGATTATGTTATTGCCTCAGAGGGCTATGTGTTGCCCACGGGCCTATATTGATGCCAAAGAGTGTTATGTGTTGCCTACTAGGCTACTTTGACTCCAAAGAGGGCTATGTATTTCCTACAGGGCTATGTGATGCCTAAGAGGGCTATGTACTGCATACGAGACTATATCGTTTCCAAAAAGGGCTATATGACTTCTTACAATGACAAAGGGCTACCAATAGGGTTATGTAGATTGATTTGGCACCTTCTGGGCTTATGGGGGCCTAGGTGGTATGTTGTTTCTACTTATCGAGCTTATGGGGCCTTGGTTAGGTTGTTGTTTGATCATTATTGTATTTTTTTAGATTTAGTAGTCAGTTAGCATGCTTATCTAAATTTGATTTCCTTACCTGATTGCTTTTGGTATATTATGATACTTACTCATTTAGTCTATAGCCTTTCATACTCTGTACATTATTTTGTACTGACGCCCTATTGCATGGGGGTGCTACTTTCATGTATGCAGGACCCGACAGATGACCCAGTAGACCTCCTCAGCATCAAGATTGACTAGGGCTGGCAGGGGGATAGGGTCGTCCCGCCCCAGCCCGCGACCGATTCTAGAACCGTCTCACCGGACACGATCCCATCTTTTCATGCGAGTTGGGGGGGACTACAGGTTAGGGGCCGGTCCCTTTGGTCTCGGTCGACCAGGCCCGGTCCCCGCTCGGCTTAACCGGCCAATTTTCGCGAGATCCCTTTTTTTTAAAAAATTTTTTGAATTGTATCCATTGCCAACCATTGGGGCAATGGCTAGTGGGACCCCCAACGGATTTATTCCACTTTTTCACTTCCCCAACACCCCCTACCACCCCCCTACTTTTAATATTTTAACTTAAACCCTTAAATTATCATAAATACACTTTGGCCCATTTTTAATATTATAAACACCCCTCTATCCCTTATTATTTCTTACAAAATCATCTATTCTCTCATCTAATTTCTGTATCCTCTCAATCTCAAGTCATCATTTTTTATTCCATCTAAGTCTCATATTATATCATAATACATATATTTCAATTCTAAATTTTCATATTATATCAAAATATCTATAATTCTTATATTTGCTATCAAGTATTGGAGTTCCAAATTGCAAGTTACAATAAACTACAAGTTTCAAGAATCGGTTATAACGTCTGCTATTAACGAAGACGTTTGGTACATTCGTTTCATAATATTTATATTTTATTTTTCGTCATTAATTTTTGTATAATTATTATTTTTATATTACACTTTACATATAATTAAATATGAGTTCTAGCAAAAAAGATACCAGTAAAGGAAAAGAGAAAGAACCAAGTGGCATTAGTAAATTATTTAATTTGAATTAAAAAAGTAGTAAGGAAAAAAAATAAGAGTAAATATGGTGGTACTTCTTCTAAATCAATATCTTGAGTTAAATTTAATACAAATGATTCTACTTATGTTGATGATACTTCTTATGATATTTATTCAAATGTTCAATTCGATCATGAAAGTTTAGAACGACGTTATGGTAATATTAATCCTAATCTTGATGAATATTCAGGGGAAGAAGTAGAAGTTGATTCGGGAGAAGAAGATTTAGAAAATACACCTACTAGTCCGGTGACGAAGTTCCAACTGAAACTACAAATTCAACGGAGCAAAATTGTGGACGCCCACCCCTTATACCTCCTACAAGGGAGAAGGTGAAGTATCAACACCCTAAAACTTCTGTTGTGTGGCAATATATGACTTTAGATAAGGAAAACTCTATTGTGATTTGTAATAAGTGTAAGAAACCTTTTAAACATGGACAAGGTGGGGGTCAAGGTGGGACGGGGGGCTTAAATAGACATTTGTTATCTTGTCTACTGATTGAATATAAAGAAGCTAAAGCATTAGCCGATAGGAAAAAGGAATTCCAGTTAATGATTTTGATATTAATGTTAATGAATCGGTAGAGGCTTCTAACATGGTTCAAGGAACATTAGATCCTTCTAACCCTAGTGGTCCACTAACACAACGTAAATATAATAAGGAAAGAGATCCCAAAAATTTAGCTAAAATGGTTTTTGTTTGTGGTTTGCCTTATAGTTTTCCTTCACATCCCGGTTTTATTGAATATATTCAACAAACTTATAATCCTTCTTTTAGAGGTTTTTCAAGAAATACTGTTAAAGTTGATGTTTTTGTATAGTAAGGTAAATATTGTCAATATCTTCGTTGTTTCTTTAGCATATTAGATTGTAGAGTGTCTATAACTTCGGACATGGCTCGTAGTGTTAATGGACATGATTCTTTAACTATTACAACACATTGGATTGATCATAATTGGAATTTGCAAAAAGAATCTTAAGTTATAAAGAATGTGTTGAGAAAAAACTGATGCATATTTAGCTTCAAATATTTTGAGTGTTTTAGATTATTACATGCTTATAGATAAAGTAATGTCTGACACATTAGATAATGCATCTAATAATACAAACGCTGCTAGTATGTTAAAAGTTAGATTATGTCCAATTAATGTTAATGCTTTTCACGTTAGATGTGTTGCACATGTATTAAATTTAGTTATACAAGATGGTATTTCATTATTTGATTGTGGTTGTATGAAAGTTGGATATGTTGTTGCCTGGATTTTTTATGCTCATAGAGATGCTAGAATTAGGGAATTTAATGAGTGTTGTGTACTATGTGATTTGCCACCAAGAAATATTCCAAGACATATTAAAACAAGGTGGAATTCTTTTTACGAAATGCTTTCAGTTGCTTACGAATATAAAGGACCCGTACAAATGGTGTTTAATGCTCATAATGCTAACCCATTAGATAGAATTTGTGAAAAAGATTGGGAAGAAACTAATGAACTATTAGAATTTTTAAGACATTTTTATAATGCTACAACCATGTTTTCTGGAATTTATTATCCTACTATTTCGTCAGTATTAATAAATATTTGTGCTATTTCAATTCAATTTTCTAAATACAAAAACATTGAAAAATTTAGAGTTGCAATTGAAGGTATGATTGAAAAATTTTTAAAATTATTTTTTTTCTATTCCTCAAATTTATTTAAATGCTACTTTACTTCATCCTGACTATAAATTATGAGGTGTGCAGGGACTTGTTGACACTTTTTATGATACTTTAGAAATTTTATCGGAAGAAATTCCAACTTGTGAAATGTGTAAGTCTAGCATAAAAGTAGAAGCAAAAATTTTGTATGAAAAATATAGAACTACAGGAAATACTCAAGGAGAAGTTGGTCAAACTTCTAATCCTCAGAGTAAAGCTAGAATTTCAAGTTACATGCGAGGTTTTCTTGGTCGTAATTCTACTAACCGTGATGATTTTGAAGAATATCTTAATCAATCTTTAGAAACAGTGGAAGGCAAAGATGGAAATGAAGATTTATTAGCATGGTGGAGGAGGTGGAGCATTGCATTTTCAATTTTGAGCAAAATGGTTCGTGATGTTCTAGCTATTCAAGCTTCATCAGTTGCATCGGAGGCTACTTTTAGTGCGGTAAGGTTTCAAATTGGCGATCATAGACATTCATTGACAGAACAAAGTTTGGAAACATCAATTTTATTTTGAGACTGGGTCAACGCCGAGTGGAGGAATTATAATTTGCCAAAGTTAAGTTCCAGACAAGAAGCTTGGGTTAAAGCGGTAATTGAATCTAGTGATAATAAATTAGAGTCACAAGAGTTTCTAGCAAGTTTGCCAACACCATAGGATCTCACCATCGATATGATTCAATAATTAGAATTGAATTTTAAAGGAGAATACTGATATTAGATTACATCCGAGAACTAATTGAAACAAAACCCTTCCTAGAAGGTGGCTGCGTAAATTAGTTACTTATCTAATATTTGTAACAAATATTAGTTTTACATATGAGAAGTTATTGAAACAGAACCCTTCCTAGAAGGTGGCTGCGTAGATTAGTTACTCCACTAATATTTGTAAATTGTAACTTCTAAGTTCTAAGTTGCAATTAGATTTTATTGAATAAATTTGAAAGCTTTATTCAAGTCTTTTTTTATATAACTATTGTCTTTCATTTTAATTTTAATATATACATACATATTTACATATATACTAAACTAACTTTAAAAATACTTAATTTAAAATTTGAAATTTAATATTTGAAATTTAAATTACTTTAAAATATTTAAAATACAACTTTGAACTTCTCAAAATTGAATTTGAAATTTGAAAACTTAAGCATTATTTATTAGCTAAAAATGTATAGAAAACCAAATAAACTAAAAATGTTATTCATTAACATATAATTTCAATACAAATAAATAAGTACATAAAAAATAAAAAATCCCACGTCCCGTCCCGTCAAACCCCGTCCCATCCCGTATATATAGTGGGATGGGACGGGACATATTTTTGTCCTCCCAATCCCGATCCCGGCCAAATCCCGCCGGCACCGTCCCTAGTCCCTGTCCCTATCCCCTTGCCAGCCCTAGGATTGACTTCTATCTGGTTGGCTAGCCCCTTTCCTCCGGAGCTGCCAGAGTTTGGAGGTGTGTTAGCTTTTATTGTATATATTTTTATGGTTAGGCTGGGGCCCTGTCCCGCCAATCTTTACTACTCATAGGCTTGCAGACTAGTGTGTGGAGTGTACAGTTACATTATGGTCATGCTGGCCTAGTTTGTTGGTTTGTTGATGCTTATTAGCTGTTTGATGTATTGTATTGATATATATCTGCTTTCAGTTTTGCTATAGAGATCATGGTGGCCTTGATGGCCCAATCAGGACTTCTGTACTAGTTGGCTATTTCTTTATATGAACTTTGGGGAGTAGCTGTTTCTTTTATAGATCTATTGATAGGGGCCTTGCCGGCCGAGGGCTAAAGTTTAAGCCAAGATAAACTTGTTTATTTTCTTGATTGTGTGTGGCTGCCATGGGCTAGTAGCAAATGGTTCAGTAGGGTTGGCTCAGGCCTGAGTTTTGGCATTAGGAGCCAGTTGCGCCCCCTGAGTTTGGGACGTGACAAACATGGTATCAGAGCAACATCGTATCCTAGGGAGTCTGCAGGCCATGTCTAGATGAGTCTTGTTTATAAATGTGTTGTGCACCACATTCGATAAGCAAGAAGCTATTGGGCATATTAGAATTACTATCCTTATTTTGCTTACCTCGTGCTATAGAGCGGTGTCTTAAGGGTTGAGGTTTCTGGCTTATAATTGATATTTGTATGCAGATAGATATGGCTGACACTAGACAGACCACAGCTAGCCAGGGGCTAGATACAGCTGTAGACGAGGAGACTGGTAAGGTACCATGGGTGGAGGTAGCCCATTGTGAGACCCAGGGGGAGACATCTTCTCAGCCCTATAGCTTCTCCACCACTTCAAGAGCCTCTAAGAGCTACAAGACTTTCGGCTCCACCAACAGTACCACCTCTAGTTCCTCCTATTCTATCTGATGAGGATTTCAAGAGTGCAGCATGTATGTTAGAACAATTAGTAGCTGCACATCGCCAGGCAGTTGCACGAGATATTGCCGGACCTTCTGAAAGGCCTGAAAGTTCGAGAGTTCATGAATTTCTTGAGTTGAATTCGCCACAGTTTATAGGGATAGATCGCAAAGAAGACCCTCAACACTTTGCTGATCAACTTCATAGGATCTTTAGAGTCATGCATACCTCAGCGACTGAGTCAGTTGAGTTAGCAGCATTTCGATTGTGTGATGTTGCAGTATTTTGGAGAAGCTTTGCAGAAGCTTTCATAGATCACTATTTTCCTTGAGAGATTAGGGATGGCTGGGTGGACCAGTTTCTGAACCTCCGACAAGGCAACATGAGTTTCCAAGAGTACGGGCTGAGATTTGATTCATTGGCTAGATATGCACCAGCATTTGTTGATATGATGCATGATAGGGTGCGTAGATTTGTGGGAGGGCTTAACTCAGACTATATCAATGCTTGCTCTACCACTGCACTAAATAATAATATGGACATCTCACCAATTTAGGCCTTTGCACAAGGCATAAAGGATCACTGACATCTACAGTGTATGACTAAGAGGGTCGATAGAGAGAGATAGAAGAGGGATAGGCCCGCTGGTTGACATGGAGATTCTCAGGGTGGTCCGAGACCTTGATATTAGGCCACCTAAACCTCCACCACAACAGTTCTAGGGTAGTAGATTTGATCGTCATGGACAGTCAGGCCCAGGTGAGGGTTCACGAGCATCAGGCTCTCAGAAGCAGAGAGGCTCAGGCTAGGCTAGGACAGCACTGCCGTGTTGCGCTACTTGCAGTAGGATTTATTTTAGGAGGTGTAGATAAGGTTCTACAGGTTGTTATTCTTGTGGATAGGAGGGGCATAGTTGGAGAAACTGCGACCATAGGTCAGGGTAGTATAGGTCAGTCGACCAGGTCAGTAGTAGGTTCCTCCTTATCAGCGTAGTCTATAGGGCGTAGACCCTAAACTTCAGCACGTAGAGGTAGAGGCGGAGGCAGAGAAGGAGCATCTAATTTTGGTGGTGGACAGAACCATACATATTCACTAACCAGCCGACAGGACTTAGATTAATCACCAGATGTTATGACAGGAACATTGATTGTTTGCTCCCATTGTGTTTATGCTATGATATATCTTGGATCTACTCTGTCTTATATTATGCCATTTATTGTGCGGAAGTTATGTATAGTAGCAGAGTCATTAGATCAATCCTTTATTGTATCTACACCAGTTGGTGAGTCTATTGTTTCCAGGTAAGTCTATCGAGGTTGCATAATTGGAATTATTGATCGTCAGACCTCTGTCGATCTCGTAGAGTTAGAGATGGTCGATTTTAACGTCATCATGGGTATGGACTAGTTAGCGTCTTGTTATGCTAATGTTGAGTGCCAGACAAAGATTGTTAGATTCCACTTTCCAGGAGAGGCAGTTCGGGACTAGAAAGGAGATACAGCAACGCCGAAAGGTAGGTTTATTTCCTATCTTATGGAGAGGAGGATGATTACTAGGGGTTGTATTTATCATCTTGTTCATGTTCATGATATAGATGCAGAACCACCGATTTTTCAGTCTATTCCAGTAGTTAATGAGTTTTAAGATGTATTTCCAGACGAGTTCCCTGGTATCCGTCCAGAATAGAAAATTGATTTTGCTATCGATATACTACCAGGTACACAACCCATATCTATCCCTCCTTATAGAATGGCTCCTGCTGAGCTAAAGGAGTTGAAGGATCAGTTGAAAGACTTGTTGGATAAAGGCTTTATCAGACCTAGTGCTTTACCATGGGGTGCGCAAGTGTTATTTGTGAGGAAGAAAGATGGCTCCCTAAGAATATGTATCGATTATCTACAGCTGAATAAGGTGACTATAAAGAATAAGTATCCCCTTCCGAGGATCAATGACTTCTTTGATCAGTTACAAGTTGCTGAGTGCTTCTCAAAGATTGATTTCAGATTAGGGCACCACTAGATACGAGATCGGGAGAAAGACGTTCCAAAAAAAGCTTTTAGAACCAGATATCAACACTTTGAGTTCTTGGTAAAGTATTTTGGATTAACTAATGCTCTAGCAGTGTTCATGGACCTAATGAATAGTATATTCATGACGTATCTAGACTTCTTAGTGATTGTATTTATTGATGATATTTTGGTGTATTCATGTTCAAAAGCTGAGCATACAAATCATCTGCGAGCAGTCTTTCAAACTCTTCGAGATCGAGAAAGTTTTCTAAGTGTGAGTTCTGGTTGAACTCTGTAGCTTTCTTAGGCCATATTATATCAGATGCAGGCATTGCAGTTGATACACAAAAGATTGAGGCCGTAAAAACTTGACCCAGACCTATGACTCAGGCTAAGGTTCGTAGTTTCATAGAGTTAGCTGGGCACTACAGAAGGTTTGTAGAGGGGTTTTCTTCACCTTCAGCACCATTAATGAAGCTGACTCAAAAAACAGCTAAGTTCCAGTGGTTGCGAGCATAGTTTCCAGGAGCTGAAGGACAGGTTGACATCACCACCAGTTCTAGCATTACCAAAGGGTTTAGAAGGCTATGCAGTGTAGTGTGATGCTTCTGGTGTTGGGTTGGGATGTGTTCTAATGCAACATGGTAAGGTTATCGCATATGCTTTAAGGCAGTTGAGAAAGCATGAGAAGAACTATCTGACCCACGATTTAGAGTTGGCTGCAGTTGTGTATGCGTTAAAGATCTGGATACATAATTTGTATAGCGTTCTTGTTGACATCTTCACATATCATAAAAGCCTTCAATATATCTTTAGACTGAAGGAGTTAAATTTACAACAGCGTCGATGGCTTGAGTTACTCAAAAACTACGACGTGGATATTTTGTATCATCCAGGAAAGGTGAATGTGGTAGTCGATGCCCTCAGTCGAAGATCTATGGGTAGTTTATCCTATTTAAGTGTTGAGAAGCACAAGCTAGCACGAGAGCTTCATCAGTTAGCTAGCTTGGGAGTCAGATTGCTAGAGGAAGACGATAGTGGGGTCACAATTCAGGACACAACTGTATCATCTCCAGTTATGGAGGTAAAAGCACGGCAACAAGAGGATCCTAGCTTAGAGCAACTCAGAGCCAAGGCTCAGGATCATCAGTCTATAGCATTTGATATAGCAGGAGATAGAGCCCTTAGATATAGTGGTCGATTATGTGTTTTGAATGTTGCAGGGCTTCGACATCAGATTATGGAAGAGGCATATCATTCTTGTTATTCTATTCACCCTGGTTCAATGAAGATGTACCATGATATTAAGGAGATCTATTGGTGGCACGGGATGAAGAAGGACGTTACTGGGTTTGTGGCATATTATCCTAATTGCTAACAGGTGAAGGTTGAGCACCAAAAGCCCGCTGGGCTAGTCCTGGAGAACTATTCCTTTGTGGAAGTGGGAAGCAATTAATATGCATTTTGTTATAGGGTTACCTCGATCGCGTCGTATGTTTGATTCTATTTGGGTAATTGTTGATAGACTAACAAAATTAGCCCATTTTTTACCAGTCAAGACTACTTTCACAACTGAAGATTATGCAGGGCCTTAGATCCAAGAGATTATTAGGTTGCATAGTGTCCTAATATCTATTATCTCAGATTGAGGAGCACAATTTACTGCCAACTTCTGGAAGTCCTTCCAGAAAGGACTGGGGACATAAATTAATCATAGTACAACCTTTCACCCTTAGAAAGATGGCCAGGCTGAGCACACAATTTTAACACTAGAGGATATGATACGGGCGTACACGCTAGACTTCAAGGGAAGTTGGGATGACCACTTACCTCTTATTGAGTTCGCATACAATAATTGTTTTCATTCCAGCATCGGGATAGCACCTTATGAGGCTTTTTATGGGAGAAAATATAGGTCCCCCATTAGATGGTTTGAGGTAGCTGAGTCAGGGTTGGTTGGACCCGACTTAGTATAGCATACAATGGAGCAGGTTAAGCTCATTCGGGAGAGGTTGCTAATAGCTCAAAGCCGACATACGTCATACTTAGATGTCTGACGAAGGGACTTAGAGTTTTGTGTCGATGATTGGGTATTCTTAAAAGTCTCGCCTATGAAGGGTGCTATGATTTGGCAAAAAAGGCTAGCTTAGTCCAAGATTCATTGGGCCATAGCAGATCCTTCGTTGGGTAGGACAGGTGCCTTATGAGTTAGAATTTCCTTCGGGGCTCTGTTTATCCAGTTTTCCATGTATCGATGTTATGGAAGTGCATAGGAGACCCTTCTCGGGTTGTCCCAGCTGAGGATGTTCAGATCACAGAGGATTTTTCCTACGAGGAAACTCCAATTGCCATATTAGATCGACAGGTTCGTAAATTGAGGACCAAGGAGGTGTCTTCGGTTAAAGTATTGTGGAGAAACAAGAATAGAGAAGAGGTGACCTGGAAAGCTGAGGATGGCATGAGGTCCAAATATCCTCACTCATTTCATACCCTAGGGTGATAACATATCAATTTATATTAGTGAAGTAAGGTAAGATACCTATCTAATTTTTTATATTATTGCTTATTATTTTGGTTGTTGTCATTGTATTTTTGCTCGCACTGTTATTGCGGAGCTATAGTGCTTAGCTATTTATGTCGTCCTGTGACACGCCTAAGTTAGAATTTCTACATTTAACATTCTGGATAGTCACATTCAGAAAGGATACTTTGCCTATTCTTTGTCAACTCCTAGGGACATAATCGTGTGACTCAGATTTTTCATTCGAGGATGAATGTTTTAAAGGGGGGAGGGATGTAACACCCCAACTTTTCAAAATGTCTAAATTAACTCATACCTTCGTGGAAAGACAAAGAGGGTGAGTAAAACATTAAGAGTGATGTGGTATGTCATATTTTAAGTGTTCAAGGGTTGCATCTCAAGTTTTGAAGTAAGGTAAGTCGCAAAATAAAAGTTGGTGAAAGTTATCGTAAGTTTCTTTTTAAAGATTTCTCTGAAATTTGGGTCAAATATCTCAGAAGTTTTCTCCCAATATATAAAAATTTATGGTGCCCATGACCCATTAAATCAAATGTCTATGATTCTAGTTTCCAATGCATCAAACAGTTTGTTCATAAGACTTCAGAATAGAAAGATATTCATGTTTTCATGAGACTGCATAAGCAGGCACGTGAGGTGGTCCCATAAGTTGGTGGAAGCTTATAAGATAGCATCTTCTTCATTTTTCTTCATTCAAACTTGAAAGAAACCCACAAAAATCAGAGAAATTTTCCTCAAATCATCCTTGGGTGTTCATAATCTCTTCTTGGCTCCTTATCGAAAATTGCCCTACTTCGCGAGCTCGTCGTTTTTATATAGTTTTCATGGTGAATTGATCGGTGTAGCTCTGTGGAGGCTGTGGAAGAAGAATTTTTTCAGTGGTTTGATTTAAGTGTTCTAGGCGTGTAAAGAAAGGTAGGGACCATCTTTTATTAGTTTATGGATACCTTAGGTCTTTGATAGTAATTTACGATAGGAATCCATATCGATTGTCGTAGTAATTCTTGTCCTTAATTACTGATTGATTTTACCTTTTTTTTTTAGTGTTGTAGTGGTGCAGACAAAGGTATTTTCAGCATAAATTATAAAGGAAAAGGTATGTTAAGGCTATTCCCTTCATTCGTGTTATTTCGTTAGAGCTTGAGAGTGATATAGTAGGGTAGTTAATGTTGGTGATCTTGGAGATGTAATTGTGAATAGATGGCTGATTGAGTGGTTATAAACCCTCATTATAGGGACTCATAATATGTTAAGAACGACCCTGAGTTAGGAACGACATGGAAACTATATATATATATATATATATATATATATATATATATATATATATATAGCTAAATTGCTCGCCTTTAGCTTATTCAATTGTTTATTGTCGCCCTTGGGGCTATTGTGGTTAGTTTTTTAGCTATGAACTGCCTATAGGGGCAATGATGTTGTCTAATAGGACTATGTTATTGCCTAAGAGGGCTATGTGTTGCCCACAGGGCTATATTGATGCCAAAGAGTGTTATGTGTTGCCTATGGGGCTATTTTGATGCCATACAGGGCTATGTGATGCAAAAGAGGGCTATGTGCAGCCCACAAAGCTATGATGTTGTCTAAGTGGGATATGCGCTGCCTACGGGGCTATATCGTTGCCAAAAAGGGCTATGTAAATTCTTACAAAGACAAAGGGCTACCGATTGGGTTATGTAGATTGATTTGGAACCTTCTGGGCTGATGGGGGCCTAGGTAGGTGGTATGTTGTTTCTACCTACCGAGCTTATGGGGGCTTGGTTAGGTTACTGTTTGATCATTATTGTATTTTTTTTAGATATAGTAGTGGGTTAGCATGCTTATCTAAATTTGATTTCCTTACTTGATTGCTTTTGGTATATTATGATACTTACTCATTTGGTCTATAGCCTATCATACTCTGTACATTATATTGTACTAACGCCCCATTGCTTGGGGGTGCTGCATTCATGTATGCAGGACCTGACAGATGACCCAATAGACCTCCTCAGCAGCAGGATTGACTTCTGTCAGGTTGGCTAGCCCCTTTCCTTCAGAGCTGCTAGAGCTGGGAGGTTTATTAGCTTTTGTTGTATATATTTTTATGGGTAGGCTGGGGCCCTTTCCCTCGAATCTTTACTACTCTTAAAGGCTTGTAGACTAGTGTGTAGGGTGTACAGCTACGTTATGGCCATGCTAGCCTAGTTTGTTGGATTGTTGATGCTTGTTAGCTGTTTGGTGTATTGTATTGATATATACCTGCTTTCAGTTTCGCTATAGAGATCATGGTGGCCTCGACGGCCCAATCAGCACTTCTATTCTAGTTGGCTATTTCTTTATATGAACTCTTGGGAGTAGCTATTTCTTTTATTGATCTGTTGACAGGGGCCTTGCTAGCCGACGGATTAATTTTAAGTCAAGATATACTTGTTTGTTTTCTTGATTGCATGTGGCTGCCATGCTCTAGTAGCAAATGGTTCAGTAGGGTTGGCTCGAGCCTGAGTTGTGGCATTAGGAGCCAGTTGTGCCCCTTGAGTTTGGGGCGTGATAGGAAGACTTACTCAACACTAAAAGAAATCAAAAGATAAAGTCATGTAATAAACACAAAATGTTGTAAAGGAGCATTCAACTAAAGGGGCAACTGAATCTTTAAGCATTTATAACTGAAATTGGAAAAGACTCATGAACTATTGTCTATCTAGCTATGAAGCCTTTATTAACTGAGATGGACGTCGGGACAAGATCCACGACTTAAAGTAAATAGGGAATCCTCCGGAAGCAAGAAGGCTCTCCAAACAACTCTGGAACTCACTGGATCAACGAAGCATTGCTTGTTGATCCTGGTTACCTGTATCTGGATTATAAAGCGATGCAGGCCAAATGGCGTCAATACATTGAATGTATGAGCATGAGAAAGGAAATCTAAAACATGACATAAGTTTGAACTAGAACTGAAGGAACAACTTACCTCATCTCAACTCAACTCAACCTCAAAGCAATTCAATATAAAGCAATAACAGTAATGCAATATAAAGAAAATCTTTTAAAACAATAGATAACAACTCAATGTATTAGCAAATACAAGATAAACTCTTTTTGTATGCAAAAATAAAAAGTGAACTCTGTTTGGGAGATTTTCTAACCGACAACCATCACTATGAGCTATGTGATGATACAATGTCTAGCCCATGCTTTCAGAACTCTCCTATACTTTGCCGGGGTATATAACTCCTCAACCAAGAGGATCCACTAGTCTATGCTAAAAAGCCATAAAAGAATCATCTAAAAAGTATGACCCTTTTCTACCCACGTTGGCTACATGATTTATGGGGGCTGTGAGTTATTAGAACTCTCCCCCATATCGGTGCTCAATACTACTCCCAAAATATACTTAGCTCATTATGTTTTAAATAATACATTTCCTCTTCCTGAACTTTAAGATTATTACTCAAAAGGTTTTCTCTAAAAAGAGATAGTACTTTAAACTGCTCATGAACTACTTTGGAAATCAGTGTTTCCACTTTTCTTAAATGTAAAAACATTTGCTCTGGGGAATACTTAGTTCCCATATATCATTTTAAAGAAAATGAACTCAGCTCTACTCTTCCTCAACTCAGTACTCAAGTCGTTTAAAACAAGTTTTAAAATAATTTATAAAAGACTTCTTAAAATGACTCGAAGAAGTCTCAAGGCTAATCAAGAACTCAATTCCTTCAATTTTGAGAACGAAATTGCTTAAAAAAACATGATTGGCGTGTGGGTTAACGAACCCAACACTATGAGAACTCACATACCTCTTAGGGATAAAACCCTTGGTGAAATCCGCCACAAAACTCAAGAATCTTAATGAATGCATTGAACTTTTCTCCTTTTCTCCTTTTCTCCTCTTCTGGAACTCCTCTCAAAACCCTATATATTTTGATTTATGAAAACTGACCCAAATCAAATTTGACCCCAAAATATTAATAAAATCAAATTAATCTGATTAGGTAAGGAAAAGACCAAAATACCCCTCATATTTTTGGGTAACTTTCTTTAATTGGATAGCCCGACTTCAAATGGGCATATCTCCCTCATACGAGGTCGAAAATTAGGAAACTCTGTGGCGTTGGAAAGAGGATTCCAAGACCTTTCATTTAATATCTTATGGTCCACCTAACTCATCCTGTACTAAAATTTATGGTGGTTTGAACTTGACCCAAAACTCATAACTTATGCCTAACTTGCAAAATATCAGATTTTGCTATTTCCAATTTATTTCTTTCTATTTTTGGCTCCTTCAAATACCAAGGTGTTACACCATCGGCCGGTTCAGTTCAGTTTTATATATTATTAATTCTGTTTATCATTTCCAATTTTTTAAATATTCTAAACCAATAACTAACCCATAAGATATTCTTTATCAAAATTTGATTTATTAGTTTTTGGTCATTAACAGTTTAATTTTCGAACTACCCAATAAGAAAATGCTTGATAACGCTCAAACTACTCTTCAAAACAAATTAAAAGAGTAAGCAATCGTCGTGAATAAAAATACCCAACTAAGAGTCAGGGTGGAATCCCACAGAGAATTATATAGGCTGAGAATTCTATCAAGAAATTTGGAATTCATGAACGACTAACAACAAAATAGAGCATAACACAATACCAACTACATTAAATCAACACCAACCCTATAAAAAAACAAAATAGAGTCAGCCTTTCACATTTGGTGTATCGTCGAGTACCACATTTGTTCGTCTTTCAAGCCTTCAATCTCTCTCCAAGTACTGTCACATTCGACGATGGTCACCTTGTTCACCCTTTGCCTTCGGCAAGTCACCATTCATCTTTTAGTCCACTGACATGTCTCAATTAATTCAATTGTTGTGCACTGCTAGCTTGGGCGAGGTCATCAACGCCCATTAAATAAATATATGACTACTCACTTCTCTAAAAATTTGGCGTGATACAATGAAACAAACAGATAAACTGTGACATATAATGGAAATTACATTAATAAGAGTAGATATAGTACGAAGACTACAATTACATGTTACATCTAAAACATATATAACATGAAATTTTTTATGTGATGTGTGAAATGTGTAGACTGTAGTATAGAGTGCTGATATATTGTATACTTATATTAAATTATTAATATTTAATTTTTATAAAGGGTAAAGTAGTATACTGCCATCGTCTTAATTGATTATCGGCTTACACAATAAGACAATACTAAAAATTGATAAGGAACGGTAACCCAATATTTTCTTTTATAAAAACCATTAGAAATTAGCTAACCTAATAACCTAATAGAAATAACCCAATAATATTTTTTTGGTTTGATTTATTAGCCAGTTCAATTTTTGCACACCCCTACTTTATATGTAGCACTTCTTTCTTTTGTTTCAATTATAAATATAAGACTTTAACTTATTTGCATGCCTAATACTTACGTCAAATAAATATATACTCAGATCTATAATATTTATAAAGTACAATTACTTCCATATCAATTAATGCTATACTTTTCTCTTTTCAATATTCAAACTATATGATCTTTTGATCAACATTTTTTTAAAAAAAGTAGTCTCATTGATGAGAAAATTGCAAGCTTGCAACTTACTTTAATTTTTTATGATTTTTTTAATATGTAAATTTTAATCTGTATAACAAAATTAAGTTGATTTCAAATTAAAATTTGAGAAACGATAATTGGTACATAATTTATTTGAAACAAGCAAATTAAAGAACATAAATAGAATGAAAATAGAAATGGAAATAAAGACAACAACTTATTTCTTCTTCTAATTAACATCAAAGACAACCATTTGATAGGAGGCACTCTACCAACTGAGCTAATAGCCCGTCGTGTAAGCCTCCCACATGTCTTAAGAAACAATAGTGCAATAGCACTCCCCACTGACATGAGCGCCTTCATAGTAACCACAAACATCGTTGCAAAAATCTGGACACAGGTCTACATGTTGACTAGGAACTTGGCACCAATATTTTGCCTTCATGGCCATCTCTGCTCATTATTATAAGTATAATTTTTTTTTATACAAATTAAAATAATATATAACAAATAATTAACCTCTTTTTAGATGAAGAGGATCGTGTAATATATATTAATGAATGGAATGAATCCTAGGTCAGTGAAAGACGAGAATTATATATGGAGGATAATTTATCTTCACTATCTCATTCCTTCTAATTCTAAAAGCAAAAAAACAAAAATTGAAGTACTTTTCATATCTTAAATAATGTCCAACTTCATATAATTTTTCTTCACAATCTTGTTCCTTTCTATAAGCAAAAAAGATAAATAATTAAGTACCTTCCATATAGTAAATTTCCAAGTTTTTTAATGGCAAACTTTTTAATTCTATAAGCAAAAAAGGATAAATAATTAAGTTCATTCCATATCTTAACTTTCCATGTTTTTTATGGAAAAAATTTTAATGAATCATATTAAATTAGGACCACAATCCTATATAAAAACCTAAGGTCTTAACATTTTATTTTTATCACATTTTACATAGAGTAGCATCACCCCACTCAAGGTTTTAACATTTTGGTTTTCATAACATTTTATATAGAGTAGCATCACCCCCATTGAGGTAATTAGTTTAATTATTTCCTTTTACTTATTATATTTATTCTCATTAATGTTCCTATATAGGTCAATAAAATCTCTCTATAATTTCATTGTTTATCGATTATTATTTTTTTTTGGGCTATTATAGAAAACATAAATAATTTATTCCAAAAAATAAGTGATTGTTATAGTGAATTGTTGTTATAGAAGTGAGGATATCTAACTATATTAAATAAAGAAAACTCTATTTTCTTGGTCCAGTTATTAAATAGCAGCAAAAATGGTGCCATTTTCTGATGATGATGATGCTGATAGGAGGCGAGAGATTTGCATGGAGCTGAAGAATGTGAGACAACATTTGAGAGAATTTGATGCTCAAGTGCCAGGTGCTATATTACGAGGCAAGGATGTATAATCTAGCATCTCACATTTAATTTGAGCATCAAATCCTCTTATGTGGTGCCTCACATTCTCCAGCTTCGTGCAGATCTCTCGCTCTTGTCAATGTCATCACTAGACAACGGCGCCATTTTCCCTATTATCTAATTACTTGACCAAAAAAAAATAAGCTTTCTTTAGTTAATATAGTAATATAGTAAGACCTCTATATAACACTCATTAATTATTCCAAAAAAATTTTAGACATAAATTTTGCAAATATTATAACCCCATATCTAAATCCATGTCCAAATCTAATGAAGGACCCAACCCTGGCCCTAGATTAAACAATGACCTATAACAATTCATAGATTCTTCCTACAGGGAAGAAAATAAAATCAAAGATACTTATGATAAAAGAAGTTGTATCATTAAAGGCAACTTATTTTATGGTATGTACCTTTGATTTTATTTTCTTCCCCGTAGGAAGATTATAAAAAAAAACTATGTTGGTTGATTGTTGGGACGAAATGATCATAATATACACAAGAGAATAAAATTTAATTTTGTGATAAATTATTTGTAAGTTTAATTTCTGTAATTTCTTTGTTTATGGTCTTCACAAATATGTATATGATCAGCATATAAAACTCAATTTCACTTGCAGGATAATATCAAGGACGTATATATATATATATATATATATATATATATATATATATATATAGAAAATAATTAGTCACAATCAGTTAAAAAATTAGTCAAGAACAAATTTTACAAAGTTAGAAAAAAATTATATATATATATATATATATATATATATATATATAAAAAAATAATTAGTCACAATCAGTTAAAAAATTAGTCAAGAACAAATTTTACAAAGTTAGAAAAAACTTCACAATTAGTTCAATAATAATTTGTTCATCAACAACCTCTATGATTCTCTTTCTTATCAAGCTTTGCAAATTTGATGGATTGATAAGAAACAACCCTAAAATAATTTCACCTACCCGTCGATAAAAAATTCAATTACATGTGCATAAGTTCAAACTTTCATTTATTAAATAAAAGAAATTCATTGAACTTAACTTTTCTTTAAACTTGATGAAAATTTTTCAATTTGGGTTCCATTAATTTAAAAATAAAGGACTTTGAATAATCATTAGGACAAGTGTTTATTGTTGTTGTCCATTTCCACGTGAAAGTGAAAAACTGTCACCAACACATTTTGCCCTCTTGATCATCTCACAATTTAAGAGCATATGTATTTTAGCCAATGAATCAAAAACCTTCAAGTTTCATCTGATTCATTCTTTTCTCAATAAAAATATATTTACCAACCATGAATCATACATACAATTGCACATACATATATTTTATGTTATCTATAAAGATGTAAGTATGGATAATTGTTGGAAAATATATGCACAACGGAAGCATACCAGAATCATACAACTTACATGAATAATAGACAACACATTGTTTATGCTAGAACAAGTACAATCATGTTAGAGCATATAAACTTTTCTTAAATTTAATTCAAGAATTACCTTTTGAAGCATGAGCAGATACCTTCAAGTATATCCACAAGCTAGTCGACAACCTAGAACCTTCAAGAGAATCCATGTAACGACTTGTTCCAGTCGTTATAGAAATGCCAACGGGGGAAAATTTAGGGCCGAAAAACTTTTTCGTAGTATTTGGATTTTCCAAACCTAGTCCAGATTTGGACAAAATTGGAGTCATTAAGGTGTAGGAAAATCTGGTAACAATCGGGTGATTTATTTATAATTCTAGTTATATGAGTGGTTAGATAATTTGTTAAGGAATCCGTATGACTTTACGGAATTGAATTCGGGCGAGTACAACTCCCGAAATTGATCTTAGCGTGAAGGGTATTTTCTAAGCATCATGGGTTAGAGGTGATGGTTGTGATTCTATGATTGTGTGATGTATGTTTGCTCTTGCTTCATTATGATACTTGTACGTATTTGAATGTTGCATTGTTGATCACACTTGATGTAAATGAGATAGATGAATGATGATTGCCATGAAATCATGACTTAAATGTATGATCTTGAGAATGTACTTGTGATTGTGATTGTGGTGTGCTGAATGGATCATTTTCCACGTTCTGGCATAACTAACTTGGATTGGTTTCCACATTCTGGTATAACTATGGGATCGGTTGCCATATTTCGGCATAATTATTGGATCGGGTACCACGTTTCGGTATGCTAACTGTTTGGGTTAGGTTCCATGAGAGGACCAATAATTTGATATAATTGTGTATATTGAGAAATGTGAAGTTGCTCATTGTTCGATATGTGCATGTGATTATATTGTTGTATTGACTAGTGTATGTTGCACTTAGTGGGATAGCCGCGTGATCCTACCAGTACACTGTGGTTGTGTACTGATACTACACTTGCTCTTATTTTTGTTGAGTACAGGGCATCTTCAAGCAGCTTCTAACAGACCTCGCTTAGGAGATCAGTGATCGTTTGAATTCAAGGGTTAGCCAATTCCTCCGAGCTGCAACGGGTTCTCTTTTGTCTATGTCCACCATTTCTGGACTTAGGCTATGTTCTAGTTAGTTGATTAGTTCATTAGATTAGGGTTGCATCCCTTCTTGTTTAGACTTGTTGAACTTTAGATGTTTTGGTACATTAACTTTCGGGTTCTAGGATATTTCTTCCTTATTGTTTAGTTCGTTGTTAGACTTTTATTGGAGTTTATGGGAACTCCCTATTTATTTTCTTAGTATTTAACTTGCTTCCGTAACTTAAATGCCTTAGTTTTGGTTTAGTTGCTTGGGTTTGGTTGTTGTAGTGGTTCTCCCACCGGAGAGTTAGTGTGGGTGTCAATCACGATAGTCGGGGTTGTGACAAAGTTGGTATCATATCCTAGGTTTGTTGATCTCGATGTACCAAAGTGAGTCTAGTAGAGTCTCGTGGAACAGTACAAGGACGCCTTTACTTTTCTTCGAGAGGCTATAGGACTTTAGGAAATCTCTCTGTTTTCTCTTGTCTCCTTTCGTGCTATGACTTGATTCCAATTGGTATTTGGCGATTCAAATTGGTATCTAACCTCCTTCACTCTTCTATCCACAGATGGTTAACACTAGATTCAACAGCGTCTGGCCCGTAGCTCCCATCAATGCTCCAACGGAGGAATCTATAACGAGTGGTCGCAGTCGAGGCAAGGGTAGAGGAAGGGATAGGGGTAGAGGCCATGGAAGATTAGCACCTGCTGGAAATAGAGCTCCTATTGAGAATGCTCATATGAATAGGAACCCTTCTGTGCATCATAAAGAGATTGAAGAGGAGAATGTTGAGAATGTGGGACAAGAGGAAGAGGTGCAGGCTGAGACTATCAATGTTCTCCGCACAGACCAAGTGTTAGCTCGATAGATCATGCCATTATTGCAAGGGTTGGTTGGTCCTAGAGTGCTTCTTTCTGCTCAAGCAACTCAAGCTCCTACTAACCCTCTTGTTGCTAGCACTGCGCCCAAGTTGGGTGAGACTGGAGGTAATGATGTTTTCTTCCGTCCTTTGTTGGGTTCTGTTATGACTGGTAATGAGCATGAAATGTTGACTAAGTTTATGAAGCTAAAGCCTTCTGTGTTTCTTGGTTCTGAGAATGAGGATGCTTATGAGTTCATCTTAGATTGGTACGAGAGGCTTCATAAGTTAGGAATTGTCCATCAGCATGGGGTTGAGTTTGTGTCCTTTCAACTTCAAGATAAGGCTAAGCAGTGGTGGAGAGCTTATATGGAATGTAGATCTTCAACTATACCTCCACTTACTTGGACCTAGTTTCATGCTCTATTTTTGGAGAAATATGTACCTAGGACTTTGAAGGATCACAAGAAGGATGAGTTCATGGCTTTGGAGCAAGGTGGTATGAATGTGACTACTTATGAGGCAAAGTTCCATGTTTTGTCTAGATATGCTACTCAATTGATGACTACTAAGGAAGAGAGAATTCGGTTATTTATTAGGGGATTAAATTTTGAGTTTCAAGTATTATCTGTTCATATGACTTCTGTAGGGATGAGCTTCAATGAGGTAACAGACTTTGTTAAGAAAGTGGAGGGGTTGAGGCGAGATGGTCAAGCTAAGGCATGGGCAAAAAGGGCCAAGAACTCGGGTAACTTTCAAGGTTCTTATTCCAAGGGTTACGGAAGGCCAACGTTTGCAGCCAAGACAATTCAGTCTATTATGCCCACCTCTGCAGATAGTTACTCAGAAACTCCATCTCATAATTTTTAGGATAGCTAGGGAGTCGCACCTTCGACTGGCGACAGACCATCTTTTGATCATATGTGTTACAACTTTGGTGAACCTGGGCATATGAGGAGAGATTGTCCCCACCCATGTGTGTTAGATTCTACGCAACAGTAGTCTAGAGTAGTGGTACCCACGGGGAATGGTAATAATGGTAGAGGGCATCCATGAGGTGGGCGAGGAGGTAATCAGTGAGGCCGTGGAGGTAGAGGAAATGGTAATGCAAGTAGGGGTAATGCGCAACCAGGTCAGGAAATGGCTCGTCAAGATGATAGGGCTCAGTGTTATGCATTTCCAGTCAAGAATGAGGCCGAGGCTTCTGATGCGGTGATCATATGTACTATTCTTGTCTGTGACCGAATGACTAATGTGTTATTTGATCTGGGTTCTACTTATTCTTATGTTTCTGTGTGATTTGCCTCAGAGTTTGATATTATTTGTGATATACTTGATGCCCCTATCCATGTTTCTACCCCAGTTGGAGAGTCAGTCATAGTTACCCATGTCTATCGTGCTTGCCCTATTTTGTTTAGGGGTTTTCAGACTTGGGCTGATTTGATAATTTTGGATATGACTGACTTTGGCATAATCTTAGGCATGACTTGGTTGTCCCCCTATTATCTTGTGCTTAATTGTAATACTAAGTTTGTAACTCTAGAAATTCTGGGAAGGGAAAAATTAGAGTGGGAAGGGGTGTACAAGCCTAAGCAAGCTAAGATCATATCCTCCATTCGAGCTAGGAAATTGGTAGAGCAGGGTTGTTTGACTTATTTGGCTCATATTAGGGATGTTGAGATTGATGCTCCATCCATTGGGTCTACTCCTGTGGTGTCAAAATTTAGAGAAGTGTTTTCTCATGACTTGCCTAGTATGCCTCCGGATAGATATATAGATTTCTACATTGATTTAGAGCCTGGTACGCGCCCCATTTCTATCCCTCCATATCACATGGCTCCGTCAGAATTAAGAGAGCTTAAGGCTCAAATCTACGAACTTCTTAATAAATGATTTATTCATCCTATTGCTTCCCCATTGGGTGCTCCAGTTTTGTTTGTTAAGAAAAATGATGGTAGTATGAGAATGTGTATATATTAGCAGCAATTGAATAGGGTCACTATTTGAAACAAGTATCCTTTGCCTCGAATAGACGATCTTTTTGACCAATTGCAAGGTGCATCAATTTTCTCTAAGATTGATCTAAGGTTTAGTTACCATCAATTAAAAATTAGGCTTGAGGATGTGCCTTAGACGACGTTTAGGACTCGCCTATGAATTTCTAGTTATGTCCTTTGGTATGACTAATACGCCTGCAGCTTTTATGAGTTTAATGAATGGGGTGTTCAAGCCATTTCTTGAATCTTTCTTCATAGTCTTTATTGATGATATTTTGGTCTATTCAAAAAGTGAGGAAGAGCATGCCAACCATCATCATATTGTCTTGAGCGTTCTTGGGAAACAAAGGTTGTATGCTAAATTTTCTAAGTGTGAATTTTGGTTGAATTTGGTAGCATTTTTGGAACATGTAGTTTCGAAAGAAGGGGTAATGGTAGATCCTCAAAAGATTGAGGTGGCTAAGAATTGGGTTCGACTAAGTTCTGTGACTGAAGTTAGGAGTTTTGTGGGGCTCGCTAGCTATTATCATCAATTTGTGAAGAGCTTTGCTTCTATTGCCACTCACTTGACTAATTTGACGAAAAAGGAGATACCATTTGAATGGACTGAAAAAATGTGAGGAGAGCTTACAAAAGCTCAAGTCTCTTTTGACCACCACACCTATCCTACCGTTACTAGTAAAAGGTAAAGATTTTATTGTTTATTGTGATGCTTCACATTCTTGTTTAGTTGTTGTGTTGATGTAGGATAATAATGTTATAGCTTATGTCTCGCATCAATTGAAGGTGCATGAGAGGAATTATCCAACCTATGATTTGGAGTTGGCAGTGGTAGTATTTTCTCTTAAGATCTGGCGACATTACCTCTATGGTGTTTAGTGTGAGGTGTTTACTAATCATCGTAGTTTGCAGCATGTGTTCACTCAAAAAGATCTGAATTTGAGACAACGAAGGTGGATGGAGTTACTTAAGGATTATGATGTGACCATTCAATACCATCCGGGCAAGGCTAATGTGGTGGCAGACACTTTGAGTCGAAAAGCGGTGAGTATGGGTAGTTTAGTTTGCTTAAATGTAACCAAGCGACCTTTGGCTAAAGAAATTCAGGCCCTGGAGTCTAAATTCATGCAATTGGGCATCTCAGAAAGAGGTGGGGTGTTAGGTATTATTGAAGTGAGGATCACGTTCATTGAAGAGATCAAGGCCAAACAATTTGAGGATGAGAATTTGGAGGGGCTTAGGAAGAAGATTGTGTATTGTAAGGCACAAGATACCACTCTTGATATGGACGGTGTGCTCAATTTTAAAGGGAGAATATGTGTTCCTAGAGTAGATGACTTGATTGAGAAATTGTTGGCAGAGTGCTATGGTTCGCGATATTCTATTCATCCGGGTGTGACCAAGATGTATTAAAATTTGAAACAAATTTATTAGTGATCGGGCATGAAGAAGGATATAGCGGAGTTTGTAGGGAAGTGTCCGCATTGTCACAAGTGAAGTATGAACATCAAAGGCCTGCAGGTTTGCTTCAAAGAATGCCAATTCCGAAATGGAAGTGGGAAAGGATAGCCATGGATTTTGTGGTTGGTCTTCCCAAGACTTTGGGGAAGTTTGATTCTATTTGGGTAGTGGTTGATAGATTGACCAAGTCAGGCCATTTTATTCCGATAAGAATATATTATAATGCTGAACAATTGGCCAAAGTTTATGTGAAAGATGTAGTAAGGTTCCATCGGGTGCCCATCTCTATCATCTCAGACTGAGGTACTCAATTCACATCCAAGTTTTGGAGAAAATTGCATGATAAATTGGGCACAAAACTCACTTTTAGTACAACCTTCCATCCACAGATAGACGGGCAGTCAGAGAGGACTATTCAAGTATTAGAAGACATGTTGAGGGTATGTGTGCTTGATTTTGGAGGGCATTGGGATAAATTCATACCTTTGTGTGAGTTCTCCTATAATAATAGTTATCACTCCAGCATTGATATGGCACCATTTGAGGCACTCCATGGGAGGGGATGTGGATTACCAATAGGATGGTTTGAGGCTAGCGATGTGAAACCTTTAGGGATTGATTTTGTGAAGGATGCTCAATATAAGGTTAGGAGTATTCAAGCTAAACTTTTAGCAGCCTAGAGTAGACAAAAGAAATATGCAGATCATAAGGTAAAAGATATGGCATTTCAAACCGGCAAAAATCTTCTTCTTAAGGTATCACCCATGAAAGGGGTGATGAGATTTGGCAATAAGGGCAAACTAAATTCATGATACGTTGGTCCATTTGAGATTCTTAAATGTGTGGGACCGATAGTGTATATATTGGCTTTACCTCCTAATTTATCGAGAGTTCATCCGGTATTTCATGTGTCCATGCTGAAGAGATATCATAGTGACGGGGATTATATCATAAAGTGGGACTCAATTATGTTAGACAAGGACCTCCAATATGAGGAGGAACCGATTGCAATTCTTGATCGTGATTTGCTTAAGTTGAGGACCAAGAGGGACATGCAAGACAAGTATCCCCAATTGTTCGTCGATTCAGGTACTACTTCATTCTTTCCTTAGCCTATTTTCCTTGAGTTTTGTCACTTAGGGACAAATGATTGGTAAATTGGTATCTATTGTAATGACTTGTTCCCATAGTTATAAAAATGCCAATGGGGGAAAATTTGGGGCCGAAAAACTTTTTCGTAGTATTTTGATTTTCCCAACCTAGTCCAGATTTGGATGAAATTGGAGTCTTTAAGGTGTAGGAAAATATGGTAAGAATCAGGTGATTTATTTATAATTCTGGTTATATGAGTGGTTAGATAACTTGTTAAGAAATCCGTACGACTTTACAGAATTGAATTCGGGCAAGTAGAACTCCCGAAATTGATCTTAGTGTTAAGGGTATTTTCTGAGCGTCATGGGTTAGAGATGATGGTTGTGATTCTATGATTGTGTGATGTATGTTTGTTCTTGCTTCATTATGATACTTTCATTTATTTAAATGTTGCATTATGGTTCACACTTGATATAAATGAGATAGATAAATGATAATTGCCATGAAATTATGACTTAAATGTATGATCTTGAGGATGTACTTCTGATTGTGATTGTTTTGTGTTGAGTGGATCGATTTCCACGTTCCGGCATAATTATTGGATCGGGTACCACGTTTCGGTATGCTAACTATTTGGGTTTGGGTTCCATGAGAGGACCAATGATGTGATATAATTGTGTATCTTGAGAAATGTGAAGTTGTTCATTGTTCGATATGTGCATGTGATTATATTGTTGTATTGACTAATGTATGTTGCACTCAGTGGGATAGTTATATGATCCTACCAATACACTCTAGTTGGGTACTGATACTGCACTTGCTCTTATTTTTGTTGAGTACAGGGCATCTTCAAGCGGCTACTAACAGACCACGCTTACGAGATCAGTGATCGTTCAAATTCAAGGGTGAGCCAATTCTTTCGAGCTACCATGGGTTCTGTTTTGTCTATGTCCACCATTTCTAGACTTAGACTATGTTCTAGTTAGTTGATTAGTTCATTAGATTGGGGTTGCATCCCTTCTTGTTTAGACTTGTTGAACTTTAGATGTTTTGGTACATTGACTTTCAGGTTCTAGGTTATTTATTCCGCATTGTTTAGTTCGTTCTTAGACTTTTTTTGGAATTTATGGGAACTCCCTATTTATTTCCTTAGTATTTAATTTGCTTCCATAACTTAAATGTCTTAGTTTTGGTTTAGTTGGTTGGGTTTGGTTGTAGTAGTTGTTCTCCCATCGGAGAGTTAGTGTGGGTGCCAATCACGACGGTCGGGGTCGTGACAATCCACAAGCTAGTCCACAAACTGGACCACAGTTCTGCAGTCTTCTACAGTGATCCCAAGTTCACTTATGAACTCTATCAATACTTGGATGGGCAAGTATTATATAGAAAACTTATTCATTTCAAGGGTTAGAAGAATCCCTATTTATAGAGATTTTTTCCTAGCCCAAGGATAAGGAATATCATGTCTTTCCTTAGAATAGAAAAAGACATGTACATCTCCCTTTCCTTAGAATAGAAAAGTCTATTCCTTCTCTCTTAGAAAAAGTGATATACCTCTCTCTTGCCTTAGAATAAAGAAAGACACATGCTTCTCCCTTAACATAGAATAGAGAAAGACACATACTTCTCCATTTTCCCTTTAGAATAGATTCTGAGTTCTAGTTAAATATGGGGACGGTAGGGACCACAGAATTAATTACTGAGGGTTCCTATTATGGAAATAATTTTAAATAATTAAATTTAATGATTGTTACCACGATAAATTATAAATCATTCTACTAGAAATTCATAATTACACCCCTCTATTTATATTTCGAAATTCTCCATTAACCACATATGTAATTCCCCATGTTAAGATTAAAGATACTAATCAATAAATTGAATTACTGACGAATTCAATTCAATGATCAATTCTTTTAGAGCACTACTTTACTTATTTCACGTGTCGAATTCATAAATCCACTTGCAAGGTTTGACACGATGAAAACTTATAAGCTTCTCAAAAATACATATCATCAATCTCTTTATTGAGACATGGATTCCATCAACTAACTCACTATTTCACCAATATACATTATTATCATCCAATCTACCAGACATATTGACCCATCTTAAAATATCACCTTTTAATAAATCAAAACAAAAATTAACATATACAGATCATAATAGTTATATCAGGAATAAGAATAGAAGTACATTTAATAGTTTAGAGAATATGTTTTTTTCTGTCAGTGTAAAGCAACTATCTCTACTTGGTCTCGTTCAATACATACAAAATGCACTAGCACAAGAAGTATGAACTATACCATTCCCATAATCAAGATAAACTACATATAATCTTGTGCTACAATTGTACCGATGGCATGTCCAATTTCCATCTTAGATTGTGAGAAAAAAAAAACTTTTACTTATAAGAACCAATGATTTAATCCTCTGTGTATAAACTTAAACTCTATACACTAAATCATCTACTATATAAATAAACAAACACCATAAATGAATATATGATCTATTAAAAATGAATAAATAATTATTCTATAATAAATACTATATCTAAACAGATGGTAATAGTATATATCCCAACATATATATATATCTAAATGTATTAAATAAAGAAAACTCTATTTTCTTTGTCCGGTTATTAAATAACAACGAAAATGATGCCATTGTCTGATGATGATGTTGATAGGAGGCAAGAGACTTGCATTGAGTTGAAGAATGTAGACACTATCGGAGAGAAATTGTGCTCAAGTGCAAGATGCTAGATTACAAGGCAATGATGTATAATATAGCATCTCGCATTTGTGCTTCAATTCCTCTTATATGATGTCTCACATTCTCCAGCTTCATGCTGATCTTTCGCTCTTGTCAATGTCATCATCAAACAACTGTACCATTTTCCCTATTATCTAATCACTTGACCAAGCTTTCTTTAGTTAATATAATAAGACCTCTCTATGACACTTATTATTCCAAAAACATTTAGACAAAAATTATGCAAATACTTTAACCCCAAATCTGAATCCATGTCCCAATCTAATGAAGGACCCAACCCCGACCCTAATCTTAACAATGACCAATAGAAATTCTTATAATCTTCCTAATGGAAAGAAAATCAAATCAAAGATCCTTATGATAAAAGAAGTTGTATCATTAAAGGAACCTTCTTTTATCGTAGGTATATTCGATTTTTATTTTCTTCCTTGTAGGAAGATAATAAAAATTGCTCTGTTGGTTGATTGTTGGGAGGAAATGAACATAATATGCACAAGAGAATAAAATTTAATTTCGTGTTAAAGTCTTTTTAAGTTTAATTTCTGTAAATTCTTTATTTATAGTCTTCACAAATAGGTGAAAGATCTGTGTATACATCTCAATTTCACTTATGGGATAATATCAAGCGGGTATTTTGACATGAAAATATATACAAAAAAATATTCACTTTATTTTAAATTTCAAAGTTGGAGTTGGAGTTGGAGTTGGAGTTGTGCTTGACCATAGTTTTTGCAAATATCTTTTAGAATTTGAATGTATTTTTTCTAAATATGATTTATAATTCCAATTTTCAAAAACCTAGAAAATTACCAAACTTGGCTTATCTACCTCAATCATACCATCAAATTTGATCTATAAGAGTAATATCTCAAAATAGATAATCACATAATATCGGAGATTAAATCACATATACGAGCTACTACAAATAATGTTAGTGTGAGGAATGTAACACCACATATCCAAAAACAGACCATACCAGTAGATTTCCTAAAGTTACAGGTGCAACCCATGATTGCCACACATGAACCGTAGGGTGACCCACGGTCCGTCCTGGTGGTTCGTGGTTCACCTCATGCAACCCCTCCCAAAACCTATTATCTGAAGTCTATCGATAGACAGACAGGACGGATCGTGGATCAGTCTAAGTACCATTGATTAGTCTGTAGGTCGAGACCCTCAGGACCTCCTAGAACACATCCTCTGAAGTCGATCGATGGATTGACAATACGAATCGTGGATCAGTCCACGAACCATCGATAAGTCCATAGGTCGAGACCCTCAGGACCTCCCAAAACCCATCCTCTGAAGTCGATCAATGGATTGACAGGACGGACCATGGATCAGTCCATAGACCATCGATCAGTCCGTAGGTCGATACTCACAAGACCTCCCAGAACCCATCGTCTGAAGTCAATCGACATACTGACAGGACGGATCGTGGATCGGTCCACGGACCATCGATCAGTCCATAGGTGGAGACCCCTGAAACCATCCTCTGAAGTCGATCGACGGACTGACAGGATGGATCCATGGATCGTCGATTTGTTCCGCTGGCGACTTGAGAAGATTTTATGTCAGGGGTCGTTTGATCTTTTCCTTATGCGTTGGACCCCTAAACTACGTGGTTTTGGTCAGTTTTAGCCTAGTAA
Organism: Solanum pinnatisectum; assembly: GCA_035578085.1. Taxonomy (NCBI): domain Eukaryota; kingdom Viridiplantae; phylum Streptophyta; class Magnoliopsida; order Solanales; family Solanaceae; genus Solanum; species Solanum pinnatisectum. Next base: position 30,905 of record JAWPEI010000077.1, on the reverse strand, counting down.
ACTAATTAGAACTTACCCTAATAAATTATTCACCAAAAATTCATCAAACTTAGAGCAAAACCGCAGAGAAAGTCAACCAAGCCCTAGTTCAAGAATGCACCGAGTTTTCATCACTTCTAGCCCTGAAATTGAAAGATTTCTCCATGAATTTCATCACCAGGTATGTGGGATTTCACTAGTGGGTTCCTTTTACCCATTAGGTTCTTAGATTTCAGTCAGAATCTTGATTCCTTTAATATTATCTAGACCTAGGGTTTCTTGAATGCTAGAAATTGTTGGGTTTTAGCTGTTAGAATGATCCAATTTAGATTGTCATGATTTTAGTATCATTTTGTGTAGATTCTTTCATAAATTCAGAACCCTAGCTATGTAGTTCTTTTAGTTCATGAATTACACATGCTAGGTCAGTTATTTCAGATATACATGCCTCAGATTTGAATGTTTCATTATTAGTACCTTAATGTTGCATTTTTAGTTAGTATGTCAGTATTTTGAGCTATCTACTATTACAAAAATTTAGTCATAAATTGTTAATTAAATAATCAATTGACATTAGCTTAATATCGAGTGGAATAGGGTCAATAACCCTCAGTCCCAGAACAACGTGCCGCCGTAGGTTTATAAGTCCTCTCTGTGGGCATTACATTTTAGTGATCACGCCAGTCCTGCCTCTATACATCTGGCAAGGTATATTGGGTCCTCTCGATGGGGCATATAAATCAGACTCCACATTTAGCTCATATGGTTTTATGTCAGTTATTAGTAGCTCCTTTACAGTTAGATTTTATTATATTGACCACGTTATCAGTCATAGTTCAGTATTCAGTCTTAGCATGTCATAAACTTTGTCATTGCATTCAGTTATTTCATGTTCAATATTCTCAGCTTAGTATCATGCTTATCTCTTATCATTGCTTAGATATATGCTTCGGTTCAGTTATGATTATTGTTCAGCTTTACTCTATCCTGCATGCTCAGTACCTTTCAAGTACTGACGTATACTTTGCGCTACATCTTCTCGTGACGTAGGTTCTAGTTCTCAGCTTCCAGATCATGCATAGATCAGTTTCCGATCTTCAATTCAACAACATTAGTGGTGGGTCCTCATTATTCGAGGGCGATTGACATGATTATCTTCCTTTGCTTTTAGTCTTTAGTTTTTAGTATTTGCTAGACCTAGTTAGAGCATGTCCTAGCAATTCTAGGCAGTAGAGGCTTTATTTCAGACATAGTTAGAATCAGCTTTAGTATTTGAGTTTGACTTTTTAGTTGTTGTTAAACTCTCAGTATTTATATATTCAGATTTAGTATGAGTATTCCCCATCATTTTAGAATATCATATGATTTAGCTTCCGCATAGTATGTATTGATTAAGTATGCTTATGATATGCCAGTAGGGTTAGCTTGGGGTCACTCGTGATCTTAGATCCCTTGTCCACGTCCTAGGAGTAGCTTCGGGGGGCGACAAACTTGGTATCAAAGCCTTAGGTTTAAGAGTCCTATGATGTCTTAAAAGCCGCACTAAGTACAATCCTTTTCATGGGTGTGAAGTGCACCACATCTAATGAGAGGGAGGCTACGAAGTGTTTTAGGAAAACTTCATTTTCTTGTTACTCTTATCGTGCGTGAAGTATGATCCAACTTCCTCGTTCTAATCCTTCGTTATGAATTTTAGATCATGCCTCCTCGTATAGCTTATGGAAGGAATGTGAATGCATGCAATGCTAACGCAACTCCTCCAGTCCGAGATTAGAAAGTAACGAGTGTACAGTTTTGAAATGCCATCCAGCTTTTGGCTAAGAGTGTGACTAACCAGAATAACCAGAACGTTCTAGTTCTTACAAATTCTCATGGTGGATCAGTGGCAACCAAGGTTCATGACTCGTTAGGATGAATCCGCCTGAGTTCTTAGGATCGCAGATTGGTAAGGATCCCCAAAACATGGTCAAGAAGATCTTTGGACTGATGCAAGTGACATGTAATGATAGGGTAGAGTTGGCATCTTATTTGCTTAAGGATGTAGCTCATATCTAGTATACTCAACGAAAAGAGAACAGGGGTATAGATGCAACTCCTATAGCTTGGGAATGCTTTAGTGAGACCTTTCTGGATAGGTTCTTCCCAAGAGAGTTGAGGGAGGCAAAAGCTCAGGATTTCATGAATTTGAGGCAAGGTAACATGACAGTCCAAGAGTACAGACTCAAGTGCACCCAACTCTCAATGTATGATGCTTACATGGTTGCCAATTCCATGGCTCAAATGAACAAGTTTCTATATGGAGTATCCGACTTAGTGAAGACAGAGTGCAGGAATGCTATTTTTCGGGAAAAATATAAACATCTCTAGGCTCTGACTCATGCTCAGCAGGTAGAAGGAGATAAGCTTAGGAAACATGCTAAGGATAATAAGAAGGCTAGAATAGGCAACTATGAGTATTCTCAATAGAAATCGGGTGGTGGAAATTGCTCGCAATTTTAGCATAAGTCTTTAGCTCCAGCACCTTCATCAGCTAGTGTTCAACCCTCCAGGTTTCGACATGATCAGAATGGTAGGGCATCAGGCTCTAAGTCTCAGGGGAGTGTTTTAGGCACTAGAACCTACCCAACTTGTCCAAAGTATGGTAAGAACCATCCCGGCAAGTGTCTTGCAGGAAAGGAAGGATGTTTTGGGTGTGGTTAGTCTAGTCACAAGTTGAGAGATTGTCCTTTTGCTAAACAGGGTCAAGTGGGCAATAATAGTAGAGCTCAGTCTACAACTTTAGCAGCACCAGCAGGTCACCCGACTCAGCAGGATAACTCATTTGGTACAGGTGGCGGATAGCACCAAAATCGGTTGTATGCTCTTCAGGCTCGCTGGGATCAGGAAGATTCTCCTTCTGTAGTCACTAGCACGTTACAAGTTATTAACTTAGATTTTTATGCTTTGTTAGATCAAGGGGCTACCCTTTTCTTATTAACTCCCTATATAGCAGTCAACTTTGGTGTCAGTCTAGAAACTCTCTCAGAACCCTTCTTAGTCTCTACTCCAGTCGGTGACCCACTTATAGCTAGACGTGTATATATAAATTGCCTAGTCACAGTCTTCTTGAAAGTCACCTCAGCAGATTTTGTAGAGTTAGAAATGGTAGATTTAGATATTATTCTAGGCATGGATTGGTTATATTTATGTTATGCCTCAGTCGATTGTAGAACTTGGTTTGTTTGTTTTTAGTTTCCAGATGAACCAATCTTACAATGGAAAGGTCGTAGTTTAGCGCCTATGGGTTGATTCATTTCTTACCTTAAGGCGAGAAAGATGATCTCTAAGGGTTATCTCTATCATCTAGTTTGGGTTAAAGATTAAAGCTCTGTAACCCCAACTCTTGAGTCAGTTCCAGTAGTGAATGAGTTCCCAGAAGTGTTTTCAGAAGATCTTCCTGGAGTTCCTCCCGAAAGGGAAATCAACTTCGGAATTAATCTCCTTCTAGATACCTAGCCTATCTTTATTCCTCCTTACAGAATGGCTCCAGCTGAGCTTAAGGAATTAATAGAGCAATTGAAAGACCTTCCAGATAAGGGCTTCACCAGACCTAGTATTTCCCCTTTGGCTGCACCAGTGTTGTTCGTGAAAAAGAAAGATGTTTCTCTTAGAATATGCATTGACTATAGGCAGTTGAACAAGGTTAGAATCAAGAATAAATATCCTATCCCTAAGATTGATGACTTGTTTGACCAACTTCAAGGTGCTAGACATTTCTCAAAGATAGACCTCTGAGTCGGTTATCATCAACTCAGAGTCAGAGATAGTGACATCTCGAAAACAGCATTTAGAACCTGATATGGTCATTATGAATTTGTAGTTATGTCATTTGGACTAACCAATGCTCCTGTAGTTTTCATGGATTTGATGAACAGAGTGTTCAAGCAGTATTTGGACTTGTTTGTTATCGTCTTTATTGAAGATATCCTTATTTACTCTAGAAATGCGGAAGAGCATATGAATCATTGGAGGTTATCCTGCAAACTCTCAAAGATCGTCAGGTTTTTGCTAAGTTTAGAAAATGTGTGTTTTGGTTATAATTTGTTGCTTTCCTTGGGCATATTGTGTCTAGCGAAGGGATCCAAGTGGATTCCCAGAAAATAAAAGCAGTGAAACAATGGTCCAGACCTACATCTCCTACAGATATTAGAAGTTTCATGGGTCTAGTAGGTTATTATAGAAGGTTCATGGAAGGATTTTCATCTATAGCCTCTCCATTGACTAAGTTGACGTAGAAAAAGGTTAAGTTTCAGTGGTCAGATAACTGTGAGAAAAGCTTCGCAGAACTGAAAACTAAGTTGACAACAACTCCTATTTTAACTCTACCAGAGGGTTCAGACAGTTATGTGATCTATTGTGATGCATCCAGAGTCAGCTTAGGTTGTGTGTTGATGTTGCGAGGTAAGGTTATTGCTTATGCTTCTAGACAGCTTAAGGTGTATGCGAAGAATTATCCGACTCATGACCTCGAGCTTGCAACAGTGGGATTTGCCCTTAAGATTTGGAGACATTACTTGTATGGTGTTCACGTAGATATGTTCACAAACCATAAAAGCCTTCAATATGTGTTCACCCAGAAAGAGTTGAATCTTCGCCAGAGGAGATGGCTTGAGTTCCTCAAGGATTATGTTATGAATGTGCATCACCATCCTAGTAAGGCCAATGTAGTAGTAAATGCTCTTAGTAGACTATTTATGGGTAGTTTAGCACATGTTTAGGAAGAAAGAAAAGAGCTAGCAAAGGACGTTCACAGGCTTGCTCGCTTGGGAGTTCGCCTTATGAGCATATTGGTGTGACATTTCAGAATGGGTCAGAATATTTATTGGTAGTGGAGGTTAAGGAAAAGTAAGACAGTGATCCAATATTACTTCAACTAAAGGGTGCAGTCCATCAATAGAGAGTTGAGGTTTTCTCCCAAGGGGGAGATGGTGTGCTTCGCTATCAGGGTAGATTATGTGTTCCTACGGTAGGTGAGTGGAGACAGCAGATTCTTGCAGAAGCCTATAAATCTAGGTATTCTATATATCCAGGCGCCATTAAGATGTACCATGATCTGCAGGTAATCTTTTAGTGGAATGGTATGAAATGGGATATAGCGGATTTTGTGGCTAAGTGCCCTAATTGCCAGCAAGTGAAGGTAGAACATTAGAAACTAGGAGGTATGATTCAAGAGATCAACATTCCTGCTTGGAAATGAGAAGTGATCAACATGGACTTCATTACAGGTTTACCTCGTACTCGTAGACAGCATGACTCCATTTGAGTGACAGTTGATAGGGTTACTAAGTCTACGTGCTTTTTGGCTGTTAAGACTACGAATTCGACAGAGGACTACGCTAAGCTTTACATTAATGAAATAGTCAGGTTGCATGGGGTTCCTTTGTCTATCATCTCAGATAGAGGTCCTCAGTTTACCTCTCATTTTTTGAAGTCATTTCAGAAAGGTCTTGGTACTCATGTTAACCTTAGCACATCATTTCATCCACAAACGGATGGTCAAGCAGAGCATACCATTTAGACCTTAGAAGACATATTGAGAGCTTGCGTGATCAATTTCAAAGGTTGTTGGGATGATTACCTTCCTCTTATTGAGTTCTCTTATAATAATAGCTACCATTCTAACATTCAGATGGCCCCTTATGAGGCCTTGTATGGGTGTAGATGTAGATCTTTATTTGGTTGGTTTGAAGTAGCTGAAGCAGCCTTGATAGGGCCAGATTCAGTTCATGATGCTATGGAGAAAGTGCAACTTATTAGAGATAGACTTAAATCAGCCCAGAGTTGCCAGAAGCCCTATGCAGATGTAAGGAGAAGTGAATTAGAGTTCCATGCTGATGATTGGGTTTTCCTGAAAGTGTCACCTATGAAGGGGGTGATGAGATTTGTCAAGAAAGGAAAGCTCAGTCCTAGATATGTAGGCCCTTATAAGATCTTGAAAAGAGTTGGTAAAGTGGCTTATGAGTTAGAGTTGCTAACAGAACTAGCAGCAGTGCATTCGGTTTTTTGTATTTCGTTGTTGAAGAAGTGTATGGGTGATTCAGCATATATTGTACCTTTAGAAAGTGTGGTTATGAAGGATAGTCTCACTTATGAAGAGGTACTAATTGAAATCCTTGATCATCATGTTCGAAGGTTGAGAAACAAAGAAGTCACTTCAGTTAAGGTTTTGTGAAGGAGTTAGTCTATAGAGGGAGCTACTTGGGAAGTAAAAGCAGCCATGAAGGCCAAGTATCCTCATCTCTTTCCTTCCGATTCCATTCCAACTTGAGGTAATTGTTCCTCTTCAGCATTTCAGTCATTCATGCGCATATTCATTCTTAGTATCATGTTTCTTCAGTTTGTACTTGCATTTTCAGCGTATTTGCATGTTCTAGGAACATAGTTCAGTCAGAAATCAGTTTCCAGTGTTTAATGGTAGGGTTTGCAGCTCTTTCCCTCTATCTCCAACTAGTTTTGACTTTATTCGAGGACGAATGTTTCCAAGGGGAAGATAATATAACACCTCGTATCTGAAAACAAACCGAACCAGCAGATTTCTAGAAGTTACCTTAGAGGACATGTTGAGAGCTTGTGTGATCAATTTCAAGGGTGGTTGGGATGGTCACCTTCCTCTTATAGAGTTTGCCTACAATAATAGGAACCATTCCAGCATTCAAATTGCCCCATAAAAGGCCTTCTATGGGCGTAGATGTAGATCTCCAGTTGGTTGGTTTGAAGTAGGTGAAGCAACCTTGATAGGGCCAGATTCAGTTCATGATGCTATGGAGAAAGTGCTACTCATAAGAGATAGAGTTAAGACAGCCCAGTCGCTAGAGGTCGTATGCAGATGTAAGGATAAGGGAATTAGAATTCCAAGTTGATGATTGGGTTTTCCTGAAAGTGTCACCTATGAAGGGGGTGATGAGATTTGGCAATAAAGGGAAGCTCAGTCCAAGATATGTAGGCCCTTACAAGATCTTGGAAAGAGTTGGTAAAGTGGCATATAAGTTAGAGTTGCCAACAGAACTAGCAGTGCATCCGATTTTTCACATTTTGTTGTTGAAAAAGTGTGTAGGTGATACAGGATCTATTATACCTTTAGAAAGTGTGGCTGTGAAGGATAGTCTCACTTATGAAAAGGTACCAGTTCAAATACTTGATCGTCAAGTTCGAAGGCTAAGAAACAAAGAAATCATTTCAATTAAGGTTTTGTGGAGGAGTCAATTCGTAGTGGGAGTTATTTAGAAAGCAGAAGCAGAAGCAGCAATGAAGGCTAAGTATCCTCATCTCTTTCTTTCCGATTCCATTCCAGCTTGAGGTAATAGTTCCTCTTCAGCATTTCAGTCATTCATGCACAGATTCATTCTTAGTATCATGTTCCTTCAGTTTGTACTTGCATTTTCAGTGTATTTGCATGCTCTTGGAACATAGTTCAGTCAGAAATCAGTTTCCAGTGTTTAGTGGTAGGGTTTGTAGCTCTTTCCCTCTATTTCCAGCTAGTTTAGACTTCATTCGAGGATAAATGTTTCCATGGGGGAGATAATGTAACACCTCTTATCCAAAAACAGACCGAACCATCAGATTTCAAAAAGTTGTGCAACCCACGGTTGCCACCCACGGACCATAGGGTGACCCATGGTCCATCCTAGTGGTCTGTGGTTCACCACCTGTAACCCCCTCCCAGAACCCCTCCTTTGAAGTCGATCGATGGAGTGACAGAATAGATCGTGGATAAGTCCACGGACCGTCGATCTGTTTGTAGGTCGAGACCCTCGGGACCCCCCAGACCCATCATCTGAAGCTGACAGGATGGATTGTGGATCAGTCCACGAACCATCAATCAGTCCGTAGGTCGAGACCCTCAGGACTTCCCAAAACCCATCCTCTTAAGTCGATCGACGGACTGACAGGATGGATCATGGATCAGTCCATGGACCGTCGATCAGTCTGTAGGTCGAGACCCTCAAGATCTCCAAGAACTCATCCTCTGAATACAATAGATGATCAGACAGGACGGATCGTGGATCCAACGATGGATTGTCAATAAGTCCCATCAACGACTTCAGCAGATTTTAAGGCAATGGTCGTTTGGTCTTTTCCTTATGTGTTGGGCCCCTAAACTATGTGGTTTTGGTCAGTTTTAGCCTAGTAAACTAATTAGAACTTACCCTAATCAATTATTCACCAAAAAATCATCAAACTTAGAGCAAAATAGAGGAGAAAGTTGATTAAGCCCTAATTCAAGAACGCATCGAGTTTTCATTAGTTCCAGCCCCAGAATCAAAAGATTTTGTCTGCGAATTTCATCACCATGTAGGTGGGATTTCACTAGTCTGTTCCTTTCACCTTTTAGATCCCTAGATTTCAGTCAGAATCTTGATTCCCTTAATACTATCTAGACCTAGGGTTTCTTAAATGTTAGAAATTTTTGGGTTTTAGCTGTTAGAATGATCCAATTTAGATTGTCATGATTTTAGTATCATTTTGTGTAGATTCTTTCATAAATTCAGAACCCTAGCTATGTAGTTCTTCTTGTTCATGAATTACACAAGCTAGGTCAGTTATTTCAGATATATATGCCTCAGATTTGAAAGTTTCATTATTAGTACCTTAATGTTGCATTTTCAGTTAGCATGTTAGTATTTTGAGCTATCTAGTATTATAGAAATTCAGTCATAAATTGTTAATTACATAATCAATTGGGAGTAGCTTAATATCGAGTGGACTAGGGTCTGTCACCCTCAAGTCCCAAAGTACGTGCCCCCGTAGGTTTATAAGTCCCCTCTGTGGGCATTATATTTTAGTGATCACGCCAGTCATGCCTCTATACCTCTGGCATTGTATATTGGGTCCTCCCGATGAGGCGTATACATCGGACTCCACATTTAGCTCATTTAGTTTATGTCAGTTATTAGTAGCTCCCTTACAGTCATATTCTATTGCATTGACCACGTTATCACTCATAGTTCAGTAATCAATCTCAGGATGTTATAAACTTAGCCATTGCATTCAGTTATTCATGTTTAGTATTCTCAGTTTAGTATCATTCTTATCTCTTATCATTGCTCAGATATATGCTTTGGATCAGTTATGATTATTGTTCAGCTTTACTTTATCATGCATGCTCAGTACCTTTCAAGTACTGATGCATACTTTGCGCTACATCTTCTCGTGATGTTGGTTCAAGTTCTCAGCTTCCATATCATGCATGGATCGGTTCTCGATCTTCAGTTCAGCACCATCAGTGGTGAGTTCTCATTCTTCAAGGACGATTGACATAATTATCTTCCATTGCTTTTAGTCTTTAGTTTTCAATATTTTCTAGACCTAGCTGGGGCATGTCCCAGCATTTCTAGTCAATAGAGGCTTTATTTCAGATATGGTTAGAATCGGTTTTAGTATTTGAGTTTGATTTTTTAGTTGTTGTTTAACTCTCAGTATTTATATATTCAGATTTAGTATGGGTATTCCCTATCATTTCAGATAATCATATGATTTAGCTTCCACACAGTATGTATTGATTAAGTATGCTTATGATATGCCAGCAGGGTTAGCTTGGGGTCACTCGTGATCCTAGGTCCCGTGTCCGCATCCAGGGGTTAGCTTCGAGGGGTGACAAGGAAAGTCTCTTAAGTTAGTGAAGTTATCCCATGTAACAAAAATACTTTATAATATGCAGTAACACCACTGTTTTTTCCTTCCTTAATAAGGGCGTGTTCAATATGGAGAAATATTTTTCAGTCTTTTCAGGTTCAATTGGCTAAATGTTTTGGAAAATTAGTGATCAATAATCAAATATTTATGCATGCAAATGTCCTTGTTGATTGTATCTCCCTAGAGATGTACTCCTTAGAGTTTGTTGTGTTTGCCTTATAAGTCATATATATCCTATATAGTTTGAATATTTCTTTATATTTGATAGTAATGTAATATATTTGGATTAAGTGTCGATATAAAGGTAGTAAGTGTAGTGATTTTCAATTATTATCAGAATTGATGGTCCTAATTAATTATTGTTTTAGAGAGATTTGACAGTAAAAATTAATCTTTTTCTTTTTTTTTAATCCAGTAATTAATTTATCGTGGAAATGAAGTTGTCAAATGATGATGACAATAGAAGGCGAGAGATTTTCACGGAGTTTGAGAATTTGAGACATCATTTAAGAAACATCAATGCTATGATACAAGATGCTAGATTACGTGGTAAGATTGGAGTGGTGGATTTACTGATAACAAGACGTAATTCTTATTTGAGGAGAGAAACTGAGCTGGAAAATGAATTGGAGACTTATATTATAACATCTTTTATCGTAGATACCTTTGATAATTTATTTTCTTCCCTATGGGAAGATTATAAGAATTGTTATGTTGTTGGTTGATTGTTGTTGGGAGAAAGAAATTATAATATATGCAAGAGAATAAAATTATTTTCTCTAGATTTTAAATCCTATACCTATATGATGTGTTGAAACATGTGTATGTTTTTCGTTTTCTCTAATAATTGTCTTCACAAGATAGATGTAAGATTTGTGTACACTATCATACTCCCAAATTTGACTTTTTTTTTTTAAAGTTAGGCGTAAGAGAAGGGGAAATTGAGGAGGGAATTACAAGGTGAACATTTTGCTATTTTATTATTTGAGTATAGATTTGTAACTTAATTATTTGAAAAATATAAATAGGTTTACTTGTTTGGGAGGCACTTTATGTGGGGTTACTAAATTGAAAATATTTTCAACATAATATGGTATTAATTTCTTTATCAGAGTTCACACGATTTTTCTTAAAGAGACCTTAGATTATTGAAAATATTTTTACATCTTATAATATGTATGTTTTTTTTATATTCTTTTACCAATATAGAATTAATAAGATGTTTCTACCTAACCATCTCCTTTTCGAACTAATTAAGTTCTACATATATATGACTCATCACTTTATAGACTTATTTATAGATTAATAAATTATGTGCCATCCAAGTCATATGAGTATTTAAGATTACCAAAGCACACTGCAAAATACTTTTTTTGTTTATGCATCTCCAAAACTGATAATAAACCGATCTGTAAATGAGAAAAGGTACTAAGATGGGCCCAACATTGTCACTCCACAATCTTCATATTCACTTTGTCAAATCGTTAGTCGTGATTTCAATTATTGGAATAAAACAATATAAAAATACTCTTAACAAGGTATAATATTATTATTTATTTTGGGTTTAGCTACCTACACAATTTCTCTAAAAAGTTTCACACCGTCGATTGGTTTTGTTCAGTTTTGTGTATTATCAATTTGATTTATCAAAATAAAGAACATATATGGAATGTAAATAGAAATTAAATAAATCTAACAACTTGTTTCTGCTTCTAATTAACATGACAACCATTTGATAGGGGAAGATCTACCAACTGATCTAATAGGCCGTCGTGTAAGCCTCCTATATGTCGTAAGAAGCAATTATGCAATAACACTTGTCACGACCCAAGCCTACACCCTGGACATGGCCGGTACTCGAGAACCATTGCTAGTCCCCAAGCAAACCATCATCCTAGCTGACTATAAGCGAAAGACAAACTTAAGCATAGAAAAGCTTAAAAACTGGATTTTGTTCAATAACTCAAACACTCAATCTTTAAAAAGATCTGAAAACTACTCAATAGATAAACTCAGAGTTTGTATAAACAACTTAAAGAAGATACATATTGAAAACTACTCATCGTTGTCTATCTATGAAGCGTCTACTATTACAGAAGGATATCGGGACAAGACCCACGACATCTTGAAACTACTAACTGTAAGATAAAGGTGAAGTCCTCCGAAATATGAAAAGGCTCACCAAAGCTGACTGGAATATCACATGACCTCAATGAAGCGCCTGTTGATGATCCTTAATGCCAGTATCTACATCATGAAATGATGTAGGCCAAATGGCTCGGTACATGGAATGTACGAGCATGTAAGGGGAATTCTAAAGCATAAGCATAAACTTAAACTTGATTAAAAGGAAACATACTTACCTTTTCTCAACTCACTCAACTAAATTCAACTAAAGAATAAGATACTCAACTCAAAGATTAGATACTCAACTCAAAGATATGATACTCAACTCAAAGATTAGATACTCAACTCAAAGATATGATACTCAACTCAAAGGTACTCAACTCAAGACACTCAACTCTGGATACTCAACTCAAGATAAAAGCAACAATAAAAGATGCAATATCTAGCGACTCAATGTATTGAAGAATACAATAACAAATAAATTTGTATATAAAAAATACAATATAACTCTGTGGGAGATTCTCTAACCGACAACCATCACCATGAGCTATGTGATGATACAGCGTCTCGCCCATGCTACCAAAACTGTCATATACCTTACTGGGGTATAGAACTCCTCAACTAAGTGGATCCACTAGTCTATGCTAAAAAGCATTAAGGAATCATCTAAAAAGTATAACCCTTTCTACCCACGTTGACTATATGGCGTATGGAGACTTTGAGTTATCTGAACTTGTCCCCATATTGGTGCTCAATACTACTCCCAAAATGTAACTAGCTCATATGTTTAAAAACATAACTCTTTCTATGGTTTGAGATTATTACTCAAAATCTTTCTCTTAAAAGAGATGGTACTAAAATTGCTCATGAAAACTCTTTTGGAAATCGGTATTTCCTCTCATCTTAAATGTGAAAACATTTACTCTTGCGAATACTTATTTCCCATATATCATTTAAAGAAAATGAACTCATCTCTAACCTTCCTCAAACTCATATGCTCAAGTCTTAAAAAAAGTTATAAAACAATTTGTAAAAGACTTCTTAAAATAGGGTTCATGCTGAATTATAGACGTCAACGACTCAATTCAAGGTTTTCAATAACCATGCATAAAACTCAATACTTAGAACTCAATAACTCCAGAACTCAAGGAGTCGATGATACTACTCATCTAAAGAATGCTCGAATTGGAGGGTTCGTGCAGAATTATGGGCATGAACTACTCAAATCAAGGGCTCAATGATACTTCTCATCTCAAGATTGATCGACTCATAGGGTTCATACGAAATTATAGGCATGAATACTCAACTCAAAAACCTTCATGGGTAACATGTAGTAGTCCCATGGTTAGGAATATAATTCAAAAATGATTAGGAACTCAATACTCAAGACTTACAACTTGAAGAAACTACTCATCTCAAAGATACTCAATTGATGGAGTTCATGCAGAATTTATGGGCATGAACGGCATGCAAGACTCGACTCAAGGGTCTAAATAACAATATGGAACTCAATTATACGACTCTTTTCATTCTCATACTTACTTCCTCAAAACTTAGCTCAAATCGATAGTTGATCTCAAAGGATTCACAATTGAACTCAAAGACTTTCTTGAACTCTACTCTTAAATCTTTCTTGAATTTGAATCATGAATTCAAGAGTTATGATTCGTGATATAAAGGATATCAATATCAATATAGCAATTAGATAATTAGGAATAGAACTTTTAAAAGAAACATGAACTCAAGAACTCAAAATCAACTTATCTCAAGAATACTCAAATCTAGGGAAAGTATCCTAGATTACACTTTTACTGATCTGAAAGTAGATGTATGGCATGAGGATGAACTAGTCCAATACTATGATAGCCTCACATACCTGGAAGAACAAGTTTCTTGAAGAAGAACTTGATTAGAAGCCTTGAAACCCTAGCTTGAAGGTAAACAATCAAGAAAACCTTTCTTGAGATTCTTGAATTAGTTTCTTTAAATATCCATGGCCAAGAATTATGATTTTCATTAGTGATTCATAATTGTATGGAGGAATTTGAGTTGAGAAGAATGAAATTCTTGGAGAAAGACTTACCTTGAAGAAGAATCTTGGAAAAGATTGAAAGAATCTTGAATTGAGTCTTCTACTTTGATTTTTCCTTAGGTTTTTTCCCTAGGGTTTGAGAGAGAAGAGAATTATGTATTAAAAGATAAAAAATATTATAGTTTTGATCCTTTTATTAGTCAAGAAATTAGTTTAGGATTTTCTTGGAGGTAAAAAGACAAAAATGACCCTTTTTAATGTTTTCCCATCTGCTAATTCTTAACAACACTGTATTAGGTTACTAAAATAGTCATAACTATTTACTCAGAAATTGGATTAACGCGAAATTTATGGCGTTGGAAAGTAGATTCAAATACCTTTAATTTGATAGGTCATGGACCACGTAACTCTTTATATTCTAAGATATATGGTCATTTGAAGTTGACCCAAGTAGAATGTTACATCAAAACTTAATCGATACGGAAACTTCAAGAACACTTATAAGGAACTCATCAAGAAATTAAATTGCTCAATATTTATGGATAGATTTGCAAAAGAAACTCATGATTGGCGTGTGGGTGAACAAAACCAACACTATGGAAGCTTACATACCTCAAAGAACTATGTTCTTGGCGAAATCTTGAATTTCATGAACGAACGCTTGAAACTTTGAACCTTTTTCTCCGTTTGAATCTTCTCTCTAAAACCCTAAATTCTTTTAGGGATGAATGAAATTGATTCTAATCAGTTTAGACCCTTAATTGGGTGTAATTCACGTTTAGAATAAGTGGGGCTAAGGAAATGACTAAAATACCCTCCTATTTTCGGGTAACTTTCCTTAAATGGACAAACAAACTTCAAAAGGACATATCTTCCTCATACAAGCTTGAAAATTAGCAAACTCAATGGTGTTGGAAAGAGGATTCAGAGATCTTTCATTTGATATCTTATGGGTCTCCTAACTCATCCTGTACTAAAAATTATGGTCGTTTGAAGTTGATCTAAGACTTAAAAGAACTAAGGAATGACTTGAATGAATTCTCTTTAAGTCTTTTTGGAACTCAAGGTGCTATATCTAGTGATCTTAATACTTGAGAAATTTTAAATTCCTTGGTCAAAATCCAACTCACAATGAAGAATGGTTCGAGTCTTAGTTCAAAAAATTTATAGGGTGTTACAACACTGATAGCCAAAGCATTCCCCACTGTAACGACAAACATCGTTGCAAAAATCTCGACATAGGGCTACATATTGGCTAGGAACTTGGCACCAATTTATTGCCTTAATGCACATCTTTTGTCATTATCATTAGTTTTAAAAAAAAATTGGCAAAAATTAAAATAATATATAACAAATAATTAACCTCTTTTTAGATGAAGTGGTTCATGTAATATGTATTGATGAATGGAATGAATTTCGCACCACTAAAAGATGAGAACTATTGATTTCTAATAAGATTTGGATAATTCCTCTCCCTTTTAACCATCTTTTCAGGTGTGAACTAAGGTCAGATCTTAATTCAACATGATATTAAAGTCAAGTCCGATTTGACGTAAAACATAATATATATGTGAAAAATTATTAATACTATATCATGTATTCATAATTTCAAAAGGGTAGTACCTTTGTTGGTTGCAACCATGAGAAGTATGAAAATCGCCAGAAATAAATGGTTGTAGAAGAACCCCATCATATTTTGTAGAGAGAGAAACTAATTCAAGTGTGATTTTGTGTGCTATGGATGTAAATATTTATAGAATTATTTCTTCATAAGATTCAAAACCCTACTACATTTTCTATTCTAGGGTGCATGTGATACGCTCAGTAGCGGAGCTAAGATTTTTATTAAGGAGATTTAAAATTTGAAGCAGTAACTGCGCGATCCTGTCAAAGGAAGTTCAACGTCTACTATACAATATGTCTATATATACTTTAAACAATAATTTTATCTATATATAAATAATATAATTTTTCGTTCGAATGGGGTTCATCGTGACCCTTACTCCGCCCCTAGATACACTATTATTTCATTACCAAATAAAGGAATTAATGATCAAAAACATATTTGAAGTATCATTATTTTTGTGAATTTTATACCTGAATTATCAGGTGTCTGTCTATATTTCTTATTTTAACTATCTCACCAATTATTTATCAAAATACATGTTGAATTCAAATCTGATTAGACCAAATATTTTAATACAATCAGCAAAAAATGTGTGACAACTTAATTTACTCATAAAATCTATCCACATGGCCACATCTGACTCATTAGTTTCGAGATGTGTTTTTGATGTTCGACATAATCAATTGACACTATTTCGGTTCAAGTGCCAAATGATCGCGTGTAGTGATATAACCCAACAGGGTTGGGATCGTTCCCATAGTAAGTGGTTTTGAGAATTAGTAGAAAAATAAAATGTTGTATTTGAAAATTGCTTGCTGAAATAAAATTTAAACAACTATTTATAGGTTTCAAAAAGTGTGTTATGAAGGGTCACTTGGCACAGTTAGTCGGGATCGCCGATGCACTCGGCGATCTACCCTTTGGTCTGCTTCATCACCTTTCAGCTCTTACCTTCAGCATCTTCGTATTTTGGATCATTGGGCGGTATAGTACTGCATTGTGGAACCGTTCAACGACACGCCAATTGCTCCTTTTCATCATCGACTTGATCTTTTCCTTCAGGGCTCAGCACACTGGAACATTTGGTGGGATTTAGGACCTTTCGACGACTCGCCTAATAGTTTAGATGATCCTTATGAAGTCTTTTCTCTGTTCTTTCAGCCGCTTTGTTCCTTTTTGCTTGATAGCATCCAAGCTTTGTCTCTCAATCCAAATACCTGAAACTTAAGGGTTTACATCAGTTATTGAGACAAAATATGCATTTGAGGACACTAATTCTATTAAAATATAGCCCTAAATGTGTCCAAATTGTGGACTCATCAGTTTTCATAAATATAATTGATGATAGATTAAATAGAAAACGCATTATGTAATAGTTCAAGTAAAAAGCACAAAAGAAAATAA
The DNA here is from genome assembly GCA_035578085.1 of Solanum pinnatisectum. Classification (NCBI taxonomy): domain Eukaryota; kingdom Viridiplantae; phylum Streptophyta; class Magnoliopsida; order Solanales; family Solanaceae; genus Solanum; species Solanum pinnatisectum. The sequence continues at coordinate 14,064 of JAWPEI010000077.1, read as the reverse complement.
TACATCTGGCATTATTATTTTTACCATTATCTCTTACTTCATAATTAGTCAACTCTTGATCCTTATATTTTAATTTCATCTAGTTGTATTTTTAAATCGGCAGAAAAAAAGATGGATTAAAAAAGATCTGAGTATTTGACCCTCGAAATTATTACTCATAAGTCCTATTTAGTAATTCAAGTGGATAATCAATACAACTAATTAATTTTATTTAGTAATACAAATTGGTCACAATATGGGTGACAAATAGATTTAAATTATGGTAAATAACACCATTTATTTAACATTAACAAAGACTCGTATTTTATCCCAATTCATGTAACCCACTTGAATTAAATTTATGTAATTCACAATATATATTCCAAAATAATAATAATAATAATAATAATAATAATAATAATAATAATAATAATAATAATAATAATAATAATAATGATGATGATGATAATAATGATAATAATGATAATAATGATAATAATGATAATAATGATAATAATGATAATAATGATAATAATAATGATAATAATAATAATGATAATAATAATAATAATAATAACAATAATAATAATAATAATAATAATAATAATAATAATAATAATAATAATAATAATAATAATAATAATAATATAGAGTGAAAATAGGTTGAGATATTAGATAGAGTAGGTGTGTAAATTTAGAGATGTCAATGATTTTTAAAAAAAAAAAAAACAATTTGCTGAGCAATTGAATTTTACCGAATCTATTTTATATTTTTTATTATAAAAATAAAAAGCAAAGACTTAAATAAATTTATAAAAGTGCTCAAATAACTAGGTAAGATTTAAATTTTATAAAAATAAATCAAAAAAGGATTAAACCATACCGAATATATATTTTATATCAAATTTTAAATAATTATTTCATGTAGGCACATATAATTCACACCTAAATCTCAACTACAAATTAAAACTTATTATGCTACTCTTATATTGAAACTCAATCAATTAGTTCATATAACATATTGAATAACTAGCTAGTTTGTTGTGTTTGTTTCAAGTCATATATAAACTATATAGTTTGAATATTTCTTTAGATTCGATATTAAGATAAAATATTCAAATTGATTGTTGATATAAAGATAGCAAATATAGGAATTTTCAGCTTTCTTTTGACTTAAAATCCTGATCTAGTACTAAAAAAAGGTTAAATTGTGGGGGTTAAACTTATAATTTGCGCCGGTTAAAATTCTAGTGTATTTTCTATTTGAAATTAATGTATGAATATATTGTCACAACTAGCTAGATACTTTTCCAAGTTACAAATATTTCATGTTTGTGTTTTTAGTCATGATAAAATGTTGATGATAGTTTTAAGTATTAAACTCACACACAAGACAATTTAGGCATAAAACTCCAAAAATCAGAACACTTTAAGTTAAGTGTAGTTTTGACTGTTAATTTTTCATATTATGTTTCTTCAACACAAAGTTAATAAAAGTAATGATAGATAACGTTTGTTGAATAATTGGTGCAAAAATTTAAATGTGATAATATCTAAATTGGCGGTTTTCATGTATTTGACTGAAGAAATTTGAATTTTTAATCATTCTCTTCGTAAATAAGGGTAATTTAGAGTTTTTTCCCTAGATTTAACATTGTAATGCTAACCTATTTTGTGACTTACAATATCAAGACCACAATTCCTTATAAATACCCAGAGGCTCAACATAAAAATCAATTTTTTTTTTAAAAAAAAAAAAAAACTAATCTTTTTCTTTTTCTTTTTTTTTTTTTTTGTTTGTTGTCCAATGACTAATTTACTGTGAAACTGGCATTGTCATCTGATGATAACGGTGACAGGAAGCGCGAGATTTGCATGGAGTTGAAGAATTTGAGACATCATTTGAGGGACATTGATACTCAAATACATGAGGCTAGATTAATAGGCAGGGCTGGAATGTTGGCTTCATTGATAACAAGACGCAAGATTCTTTATTTGAAGAGAGAAGCTGAACTTGAAAATGAACTTGAGACCAAGTATAGCATCTTTTATCGTAGGTACCTTTGATTGATAATTTATGTTCTTCCTTATAGGAATATTATTAGAATTATCATGTTGTTAGTTGATTGTTGTTGAGAAAATAAGATCATAATATATGCAAGAGGATAAATTTTATTCTCTCTAAATGTGAAATCCTACACCTAAATGTTGTGTTTATGTTAAAACATATGTATTATTTCGATTTTTTTTTTAATAATTGTCTTCACAATATAAAGATAAAATTTGTGTACACACTATCGTGCTTTGAGGTTCTAGTTTTTTTTTTATTACTATATGTTAGTTTTCTTGAAGAGAATATCTAGCAAGTGCTCTGTCTTTCTCAATTATGTTACATAGTTCAAATTTTGAGAGTAAAATAATTTAATTTTAAATTTGAATGCAGGCATGAACTTTTTTTAAAAAAATAAAATGTATATATTGAAAACTACGTCAAAAATACAATAATTACAATACTTGATAATTTAATGTCTTTGAAAGACTTAGAAAATAAATTGCGGTAAAAAAAAAACTTAATTGAATCTCAAAAATTAAAAAAATGACACATAAATTAAGACAAAATTAAGTAGTATATAAACATTAATTTATTCAGGACTACATAATTAATGAGTTTGTTAATGTAATGTATTGTAGTTAATGATATGTATTAATCTCTCTTTGACATCTTGGTTATAATGGTTATATATATATATATATAAATTTTAAATGAGTGCTTTCTAAATTAATTTATTTTAAGGTAAATACTTTCAACCTTTCAGAACTTTGGCTAAACAAATTATTAGTCAAACCATAATAGTGTCTGCAATCACATTAATTAATTAAGTGATGGTGCTAATTTACAAAAATTACACGATTTTATGAATTTTTCGTGTGTGTTAGCCCATGAATATTTTGATGATATGGCTTTTGGAAGATACTTTTTGTGAAACCTTTACGTAAACCATTGTAGGGAGTTGGAGCAATAGTGTACATTGTCACCATTGTCACGCCCCGAGCCTACACCCTGGACGCGACTGGCACTTGAGAACCATTTTTGGCCCCAACCGAACCCTTGGTCTGGCTTAACTCTCAGCGGAAGACTTTACTCAACATAAAATGTACTGAAATACAATCTTAACTGAACTGTCTCAATACATAAACTCAGAATGTTTTAGAAATAAACATTCAACTAGTCAAAATGGCAACTCAAGTCTCAGACATAAATAAATTAAATGAACAAGACTCATGAACTATGTCTATCTATCCATGAAGCCTATAAATACTATGAGGCATGTCAGGACAAGACCCCCGATTATCCTAACAAATATGAATAACAAAACATAATAAAGGGGTCTTCCGCAAGCAAGAAGGCTCACCAAATGACTTTGGAACTCGACTAGATAAATGAAGCGCTGGATACTCATCCTGGTTACCTGTATCTGCATTAAAAAAAGATGTAGGCCAAATGACGTCAGTACATGGAATGTACGAGCATGGAAGGGGAAACCTTAAACAAGACATAAGCTTGAACTGGAATTAAAGAAACAACTTACCTCGTCTCATCTCAACTCAACTCAACTCATTTCAATATAAAGTAGTGATAAAGATGCAATATAAAGAAAAAATTTTAAATAGTAGGCAGAAACTCAATGCATTTCAAAATACAATATAACTCAGTTTGTATATATAAAGATACAAAATAAGACTGTGGGAGATTCTCTAACCGACAACCATCAATATGAGCTATGTGATGATACAATATCTAGCCCATGCTACCAGAACTGTCCTATACTTTGCCAGGGTATAGAACCTACTACTAAGTGGATCCACTAGTCTATGCTAAAAAAATTAAGGAATCATCTAAAAAGTTTGACTTGTTCTACCCACATTAGCTACATGGTTTATGGAAGCTGTGAGTTGTATGAACTCTCCCCCATATCAGTGCTCAATACTACTCCCAAAATATACTAGCTCATATGTTTTTAAAAAAATAACTCTTTCTATGGTTTGAGATTATTACTCAAAAATATTTCTCTTAAAAGAGATGGTACTTAGAACTGCTCATGAAAACTCTTTTGGAAATCGGTGTTTCCTCTCATCTTAAATGTAAAAACATTTGCTCTGGGGAATACTTAGTTCCCATATATCATTTTAAAGAAAATGAAATCAACTTTACTCTTCCTCAAACTCGAATGCTCAAGTCTCAAAACAAGTTTAAAAGATTTGTAAAAGACTTCTTAAATAGACTAGAAGAACTCTCAAAATCTTACTCTTAACTCTACCTTGAATTTAAATTATGAATTCAAGGTTATGATCTATGACGGAAAGGATATCATGATGATTAAATGAGTTTTAGATAGTTAATAATGAGAAACGGTTGAAAAACACTATCAGGGAGCAAGTCCGCGAAGCGGAGATGAATTATAATATTTGGTCGCGAAATAATTTTTGAAACAATGGAGTCCACATTCACTCCACAACGCGGAGAGGGAAATTTCACTCTGGGAATAGGTTTGCGTCGCGGACCTGGTACCTTTTTTTCTGCCTGATCTTTTCTTACTCGTTTTTCGACCCTAGCTAATTCGCCTACAGTCGAATAGTTTCTTTCCCAATCACTTAGATTGAATACTAAACTTATGTACATGATAATCTACTCCGAACCACCCTCTATACCCTAACTTTTATATGAAGAATTCATCAAATCCATCCTAATTCAAGAACGGAAATAACACTTTCAAGAAACAAATCAAGAACTCAAATTCTTCAACTTCAAGAACGAAACATCACTGAAAATAACATGATTGGCATGTAAGTGAACGAACCCAACACTATGAGAAACTTACATACCTCTTAGGGATCAAACACTTGGTGAAACGACCTTCAATTTCGCAAGAAACTTGATGAACCCCTTGACTTTTCTCCTCTTTTCTCTTCTTGAATTCTTTTCTAAAACCCTGGCGTAAATTAGGATTGTGTAAACTGAACCAAATCAGTTTATACCCCTAATTAATTATTAAAAATGAGTTAAATATGATTGGTTAAGGAAAAGACCAAAATACCCCTCTTAAATCCGGGTAACTTTCTTAAATAGACAGTACGACTTTAAATAGTCATATCTACCTCATACAAGCTTGAAAATTAGCAAACTTGGTGGCATTGGAAAGAGGATTCCAAGACCTTTCATTTGATATCTTATGGGCCACCTAAATCATCCTGTACTGAAAGTTATGGTTGTGTGACATCGACCCAAAACTCATACTTAGCATAACTTGCCAAAATATCAAATTTTTACTCTTTGCAAAATAGTTCTTTCTAATTCTAGTTCCTTCAAATACCGAGATGTTACAACCATTTTTAGAGTCATTTTTGAGCATTAAAAGTCCAATTTACATGAATTAGACAATTTTTTCAGTTTTTCGTGTTTGTTAGCTCATTAATATTTTGGTGATATGGCTTCAGGATGATTTCTCTGTGGAACATTTAGGGAACCATCCGTACAGAATTGGTAGAGAAGTATGTACAGTCTCACCAGTTTTAGAGTTATTATTGGACATTTATGGGCAATTTAAAGAAAAAAGACATTTTCTAAAGTTTTTTTGTATGTAGCCAATGAATAGTTTGGTGATATGGCTTCTGAGTGATTTCTTTATGAAACCTTTACAGAACCCTTAGTAGGGGGTTGGGGGAGCAGTATCACCATTTATAGAGTCATTTTTGGGCATTTAAGGGTCAATTTACTAGAATTATATGATTTTTTTGAATCAATTTTTCACGTGTGTTAGTCCATGAATATTTTGGTGATGTGACTTTAGGAAGATTTCTATGCAAAACATTGACAAAACTCTCCATAGGGAGTTGGGGGAGAAATACGTAAAGTCTCACCATTTTTATAGGCATTAATATGGACGACTATTAATCTTCTTCATGATGTATAGTTAATCCTTCACTACTCCACACACCATTATTGATATAACTCTCACATCCTTTAACCTTATTGATGATCTTATTGGTAATGCTATATGATGACAACTTTTTGTATGTCTTTATGAACACTATAAACAGAGGCATAAAAGCTCATATTTGGTAAACTTAACAATTGAAATACTCCTGAAAAAATGAGAAAATTTCTAAGCATTTTCTTCTTGACTCTCTTTGTTTGCTTTGTTTATGTTTCTTATTTAGTTTTGTACTAACTATTTTTAGGTTGATTTTATAACATAATTATGCTAAAAGAATTGTTTCAAAAAGATTAAAAGGAAGGTAAGCTTAATATCACAAACAGCATAGAGTGTTAGTGTTATAGAATCAAATTTAGGGTTTGTGGATGAAATGATCCCTTATAAAAAAAAAGTATTTTATGATATGCACTAGCACCACTGATTTTTCTTCCTGAATAAGGATGTGTTAGGTACGAAAGATTCTTTTTCGGATTTTCTTATGTTTAATTGGCTTAAATATTTTGAAAAATAATTGTCAAATTGATTTATTTTCCTCCAATTTTAAGGAAAATATTGTTTCAACTTCACCACCTCCACCACCTAATCCACCTAAACACATTGACCTCTATCCCCTCAACCTACCACCTCGTAACGTGATCCATATCCCGCCCTTGACCAATTTGGAACTTAATCTGAGATTGGTCGATTCAAGACTTGTCTGACAATTCAGGACTTGACTCGAGATTCCACCCAGCATAATCCTAATTCAGGATCTAACGCCCGATCTGAGACCTTCCCTGACATGGGATCTGAACTTGACCCATAATTCAACCCTGAACCATGATCCAATCCTCAACCCCCGACCTGAGATTCAATCCCAACTTAGAGACTCGACCAAATAATGGGCAATTGTTGGGTCTCAAGGTTAGGGTTAGTTCTTAAATCATTTTTAGGGACAGGGGTTGGGTACTTTATTGGGTTGGGCCCCAACCGTTGGACATGGATACAGATCTAGGGTTATAGTATTTACATAGTTTAAATCTAAATAATTTTGGGATAATATTTTCTCCTTACTTACCAAACATAAAAAATAAGTAATGTAGAAAAATATTTTCCTTCATACCTAACACACTCTTAAGTCTTCTTCATATAATTTATCATCACCATCTCGTTCCTTCTACTTCTATAAGAAAAAAAAGGATAAATAATTAAGTACCTTCCATATGTTAAATGTCCAACTTCATATAATTTGTCTTTACAATCTTGTTCCTTCTACTTCAATAAGCAAAAAAAGATAAATAATTAAGTTCCTTCCATATCTTAAATTTCCAAGTTTTTTTATGGCGAACTTATTAATTTTATAAGAAAAAAAGGAAAAATAATAAAGTGCCTTCCATATCTTAACTTTCCATGTTTTTTTATGGCAATTTTTTTAACAAATCATATGAAATTAGGATCACAATCCTCTATAAATACCCAAGTTCTTAACATTTCATTTTCATCACATTTCACATAGAGTAGCATCACCCCACTCAAAGTCTTATCATTTTGTTTTCATCACATTTTACATAGAATAGCATCACTCCCATTGAGGTAATTAGTTTAATTATTTCCTTTTGCTTATTATATTTATTCACATTAATGTTTCTACATAGGTCGGTAAAATCTCTCTATATTTGCATTGTTTGTGTGCTCTTTTTGGGGGGCTATTATAGAAAACATAAAAAACTACTCCAAAAAAAATTGATTGTTATTGTGAATTGTTATTATAAAAATGACTGTGAGATATCTATCTATATTAAATAAAGAAAAATCTATTTTTCTTGGTCCAGTTATTACATAACAACAAAAATGGTACCATTTTCTGATGATGATGTTGATAGGAGGCGAGGGATTTGTATGTAGTTGAAGAATGTGAGACACTATCTGAGAGAAATTGATGCTCAAGTGCAAGATGCTAGATTACAAGGCAAGGATGTATAATATAGCATCTCGCATTTGTGATTCAATTCCTTTTATATTGTGTCGCACCTTCTCCAACTGCATGCAGATCTTTCGCTCTTGTCAATGTCATCATCAGACAACAACGCCATTTTCCTTGTTATCTAATCACTTGACCAAGCTTTATTTAGTTAATATAGTAAGACCTTTCTATGACACTTATTATTCCAACAACATTAGACATAAATTTTACAAATATTATAACCCCAAATATGAATCCATGTCCCAATCTAATGAAGGACCCAATCCCGGCCTAGCCCTAACAACGACCTATAGAAATTCTTATAATCTTCCTAATGGGAAGAAAATAAAACAAAAGATACTTATGATAAAAAGAAGTTGTATCATTAAAGGCAACTTCTTTTATCGTAGGTATCTTCGATTTTTATTTTCTTCCTTGTAGGAAGATAATAAAAATTGCTATGTTGGTTGATTGTTGGGAGGAAATGAACATAATATGCACAAGATAATAAAATTTAATTTCATGTTAAAATCTTTTTAAGTTTAATTTCTGTAATTTCTTTATTTATGGTCTTCACAAAAGATATGTGTATACATCTCAATTTCACTTATGGGATAATATCAAGTGGGTATTTTGACATGAAAATATATACAAAAGAATATTCACTTTATTTTAAATTTCAAAGTTGGAGTTGGAGTTGGAGTTGTGTTTGACCATAGTTCTTGCAAAGATCCAATTTTTAAAAACCTGGAAAATCACCAAACTTGACTAATTTACCTCAAGCATACAATCAAATTTGATCTATAAGAGTAATATCTCAAAATAGATAATCACATAATATCGTAGATTAAATCACATATACGAGCTACTACAAATAATGTTAGTGTAAGGAAAGTCTCAGAAGTAAGTGAAGTTATCCCATGTAACAAAAATACTTTATAACATGCAGTAACACCACTGTTTTTTCCTTCCTAAATAAGGATGTGTTCAATATGGAGAAATATTTTTCAGTCTCTTCAGGTTAAATTGGCTAAATGTTTTGAAAAATTAGTGATCAATAATATGAGTAAGCATAGTCAAATATTTACGCACGCAAATGTCATTGTTGATTGTATCCTAGAGATGTACTCCTTAGAGTTTGTTTTGTTTGCCTATCGAACCATATATATACTATATTTGAATATTTCTTTATATTTGATACTAACATAATATATTTGAATTAAGTGTCGATATAAAGGTAGTAAGTGTAGTGATTTTCAATTATTATCAAAATTGCTGGTCCTAATTAATTGTTGTTTTAGAGAGATTTGACTATAAAAATTAATCTTTTTCTTATTTTACTTTTTTGTTTTTATCCAATAATTAATTTATCATGGAAATGACGTTGTCAAATGATGACAGTGATAGAAGGCGGGAGATTTGCACGTAGTTGGAGAATTTGAGACATCATTTAAGAAACATCAATGTTATGATACAAGATGCTAGATTACGCGGCAAGACTGGAGTGGTGGATTTACTGATAACAAGACGTAATTCTTATTTGAGGAGAGAAACTGAGCTGGAAAATGAACTGGAGACTTATTATAACACCTTTTATTATAGATACCTTTGATAATTTATTTTCTTCCTCATGGGAAGATTATAAGAATTGTTATGTTGTTGGTTGATTGTTCCCGTGAGAAAGAAATTATAATATATGCAAGAGAATAAATTTATTCTCTCTAGATTTTAAATCCTATACCTATATGATGTGATGAAGCATGGGTATGTTTTTCATTTTCTCTAATAATTGTATTCACAAGATAGATGTAAGATTTGTGTACACACTATCGTACTCCCAGATTCCATTTTTTTTAAGTTAGGAGTACGAGAAGGGGATTGAGGAGGGAATTACAAGGCGAACATTTTCTATTTTATTATTTGAGTATAGATTTGTAACTTAATTATTTGAAAAATATAAATTGGTTTATTTGTTTGGGAGGCACTTTATGTGGGGTTAGTAAATTGAAAATACTTTTAATATAATATGGTATTAATTGCTTTAGTTGAGTTCTTATGATTTTTCTTAAAGAGGCCTTAGATTATTGAAAATCTTTTTACATCTTATAATATGTATGTTTTTTTTATACTTTTACCAATATAGAATTAATAATATTCTCCTACCTAATCATCTCCCTTTCGAACTAATTAAGTTCTACATATACATGACTCGTCACTTTATAGACTTATATATAGATTAATAAATTGTGTGAAATCCAAATCAAATGAGTATTTAAATTACCAAACCACACTGCAGACTACTTTTTTGTTTATTCGTCTCCAAAACTGACAATAAACCGATCTGTAAATGAGAAAAGGCACTAAGAGTGACCCCACATTGTCACTCCATAATCTTCGTATTCACTTTGTAAAATCGTTAGTCGTGACATCAATTATTGAAATAAAACAATATATAAATACTCTTAACAAGGTATAATATTATTATTTATTTTGGGTCATGCTAGCTGCACAATTTCTCTAAAAAGTTTCACACCATCGATCAGTTTTGTTCGATTTATGTATTATCGGTTTGACTTATCAAACTAAAGAACATATATGGAATGTATATAGAAATTAAATAAAGCTAACAACTTGTTTCTGCTTCTTATTAGCATGAAAACCATTTGATAAGGGACGACGCTCTACCAACTGATCTAATAGCCCATTGTGTAAGCCTCCTACATGTCTTAACAAGCAATGGTGCAATATCACTAATAGACAAAGCATTCCCCACTGACACCGCCTTCATAGTAATGCCAAACATCGTTGCAAAAATCTGGACATAGGGCTACATGTTGGCTAGGAACTTGACACCAATTTATTGCTTTAACGCACGTCTCTGCTCATTATCATAAGTTTAAAAAAAATTGACACAAATTAAAATAATATATAACAAATAATTAACCTCTTTTTAGATGAAGAGGTTCATGTAATATATATTGATGAATGGAATGAATTTCTCATCGCTGAAAGATGAGAACTTTGGATTTCTAATAAATTTTGGATAATTCTTCTCCTTTTTAACCATCTTTTAAGGTGTGACTAAGGCCAGATCTTAATTCGACATGATATTAAAGTCAAATCTGATTTGACATAGAACATAATATATATGTGAAAAAATATTAATATTAAATTATGTATTCATAATTCCAAAAGGGTACATACCTTTGTTGGTTGCAACCATGAGAAGTATGAAAATGGCTAGAAATAAATGGTTGTAGAAGAACCCCATCATATTTTGTAGAGGGAGAAACTAATTCAAGTGTGATTTTGTGTGCTATGGATGTGAGTATTTATAGAATTATTTCTTCATAAGATTCAAAACCCTACTGCATTTTCTATTCTAGCTAGGGTGCATGTGATACGCTCAGTAGCGGAGCTAAGATTTTTATTAAGGAGATTTAAAATCTGAAGCAATAACTACGCGATCTAGTCGAAGGAAGTTCAAGCCTACGATACTATATGTCTATATATACATTAAGCAATAATTGTATCTATATATAAATAATATAATTTTTCGTTCGAAGGGGGTCCATCCTGACCCTAAGTTTACTCCGCCCCTGGATACACTATTATTCCATTATCAAATAAAGGAATTGATGATCAAAAACATATTTGAAGTAACATTGTTTTTGTGAAATTTGTACCTAAACTATCAGGTATTTGTCTGTATTTCTTATTTGAACTATCTCACCAATTATTTATCAAAATACATGTTGAATTCAAATCTGATTAGACCAAGTATTTTAATACAATCGGAAAAAAAATGTGTGACAACTTAATTTACTCATAAAATTTTATCCTTATGGCCATATCTGACACATTAGTTTCGAGATGTGTTTTGATAAATATAATTGATGATAGATTAGATAGAAAATGCATTTTGTAACCATTCAAGTAAAAAGCTCAAAAGAAAATAATACATCTAGTATTATTATTTTTAGCATTATCTCTTACTTCATTAATTAGTCAACTCTTGATCCTTGTATTCTAATTTCATCTAGTTGTATTTTTAAATCGGCAGAAAAAAAGATAGATTAAAAAGATACTCAGTATTTAACACAAGAAATTATTACTCCTAAGTCCTATTTAGTAATTCAAGTGGATAGTCAACACAACTAATTAATTTTATTTAATAATTCAAATTGGTCACAACATGGGTGAAAATAGATTTAAATTATGGTAAATAACACCATTTATTTAAGGCCAAACCCATTGGTGGCCCCCTAAAGTTGGCACCAAGTTTCACTTAGACACCTCAATTGGGCGATGTTCATTTTAGACACTTTATATAGGGTCTTGCTATGTCATTTTGACACTTTTTTTACAATAAGCAAAAAGCTGAAGGAGAGTGATACACTCGTTGATGACATGGCAAACAATCAATTAAATGATTACATGTGTAATTTTAAGTTAAAAATAATTTTAAAATCTATTTAGTAAATAAAATAAAAATATTATTCTAAAAAAGTCAATTTAACCCCCCCCCTCCCCCCTCCCCGAAGGTAGTTGTCTTCTCTACTACACCCAACAATTTGTATTTTTTTTAATCAACTTTTTAAATTGTTTGGGATCTCTTTTTTTTTTTTCTCTCCTTGTAGTGTTGTTTTGTTGGAATAAAAGAGGCAAAGGAAGAATGAAAGAGAATAAATATGAAATATGAGTGTTAGTATTCATTTTTCCGGTAGAAAGGTGGAGGGAGGTGATTGTAGATTTAGAGAAGTAATACCATGAAAAAGAAGAAAAATGTCTTGAAAATGGATTTGAATAAAAAAATTGACCTCCATTGAAGGAGTTTAAGCTAAAATGGTGGGAGGTGGTAGCTAGAAAAATGGAGAAGAAGAAGAAAATAAAATAAAAATAGCTAAATTGTTATAAAGTATTTGTATTATAGTGAATGTCTATTATGTGGAGTCCTTTGGGATATGGTTAGGAATCTACTTGGGACCAAGTTAGACTTCCCTATAAATAGAGGTCCTCTTCATTGTAAAATCACCCCTCAAGAGAAATAGTAAGTCTTCTCCTCTCTCTACTTTCTTTTCTTAATCTATAGTTTCATAACACGTTATGACGAGACTCTACCGTCTCAAAAGTGAAGGTTATGTTTGAAGAATTAATAAGGTATTATTTATTCTTTTGCTTTTATTTTTAATGGCCAATCTTATGAAACTAGAGTTCATTGCCACTTCATAGTTACGGCAGAACTACCTTTCATTGGTGTTGGATGCTGAAATCCACCATGATGCAATGGGTCTTGGAGACACCATAAAAGAAGAAAATAAGGCATCAAAGTAAAACTATGCGCGGGCAATGATATTCTTGCGTCATCATCTTAACGAGATTTGAAAAATCGAATATCTCATAGTTAAGGATCCGCTTGTTTTGTGGAAAATCCTAAAATAAAGATATGACCACTTGAAGATGGTCATACATCAAAAGGCACGATATGATTGGATGCATCTAAGGCTACAAGACTTTAAGTCTATGCATGAGTATAATTCTGTCAATCACTTCTCAGTTGAAATTATGTGGAGAAACAGTTTGTGAGATTTATATGATGGAAAAGACGTTCTCCATTTTTCATGCCTCGAATGTGCTCCTGCAGCAACAATATCAAGTGAAAGGTTTCAAAAAGTATTCTGAACTAATTTCTCATCTTCTTGTGGTTGAGCAAAACAATGATTTATTAATGAAAAATCACTGAGAATGAAACTCTTTGGATCTGAGACCATTTCACGGAAGTGAATGAGGCATCGCCCACCACGCTAGGCGTGGAAAAGGTCACAGCCCTAATTGTGGTCTAATGGATGATTCATGTGAGATGTGGACGAACGTGGACGTGGTTGTGATTATGGTCAAGAGCGTGAATTCTTTTCTTAGGTGTTAATCATTCAATCAAAATAAAATTCACAATTAAAAGGAAAAAGAGAAAAGGATGAGAAATGTGAAGCAACTGCAGGAAGAATTAAGCGCTTTACGATGTAATTGGAAGAGGTCATTATGCTACTTGATTGTCATACTCCCGAACAACTTGGTTGAACTCAAGAATCGCTAAGAAGAAGAAGAAAAATCACAACAATTTTTGTCTCTAAAAATCAAGTTGGCATC